>JAOPSE010000008.1:64646483-65127906 GCA_029449295.1 Zea luxurians
TTCATTTTGTAAAATCACAAGCATTAAAGGTTAATCTTCACCTAAAAGAAAGATTACGAATGCTCAAGGCAAAGGTATGGATCTAGTTGTTTCGATATGTGACCAATAATAGTTCCTTTCAAGTGGCATTCTTTTAATTGGTAATAATCTATTCTATAGAAAGAAATGTCAATATGAAGGTTAAATTCCTTTTGGCCTAAATTTGTAAATTGGTGCATATTATTAATTCACTCATCCATGTGCATTAATTTAAAAGGAATTTAATTTATGCCTTTATGCCTCATAAATGATGACTTGTTTGCCATTTATATATAGATATCATCATTCATTAAATACTTCCTTGTACTACTAATACCTCTTTTCAAAGTGTTTTATCGACTAGTTTTAAAAGGAAAAGAGATAACAAGCTAAAGAAGGAAGTCTCCACAAATGATGAAAAGAAGAATACTATGATGACACCACCACAAATAGTAAGATCTTTCGAATTGGTATAACAAATGGTACATTCTATATGGTGGTAAGTATTCTTAGGCATAAGTTAATTCATTGCAAATTTGTCATGCCTTGACCATGATATGTAATGTACTCCACATGAGACTCTTAACTGAATTGAAAGTGCATGTGGCAAGTCATTCAAATACTTGATGCACATATCTAGTGGGAGAACATTATATATCTTGTGTCGTAGAGAATAAGTTTCCCTTGAGTAAGCTATACTAAGACAATCCAAAATGGTAAATTTGTATCTCATTCATATGGATTGTAATCTTTATTTTCTAAATAGCTACTCTTAATGCAGTTTAAAATTCCATTTTCGTTAAATCTAAAAGTGTATAAGAATCCTTTTGTTGATATTCATGACATACATATGCACTAACATGGATATGATTTTTAAACTGTAAAAGGTACAATTAGTGATCCATACTCTCTAAATTTTGGAAAGCCATATTTTGATATCTTAGAAATCTACTTCAATCAGTATCCATATGCTTCACATTGAATTGGATCACTAATTTGTAAATTCCATGCATAACTTGTCTTCATGATATGAATGCTTATGCGACTAACCTTGATAAGCTAGGTGCACCCAAGGTCAAGCTAGGTTCATCATCAAGAAGGCAACACAACAATGTATCGAGAAAAGGAGAAAATGCTCCTATTCTTAACTCTAGCTTTTATCCGTGTGATTAAATATTGACTTGAAACATGTAAGATGGTTGTCAAGTATATGTGGATGCCTACACAAAGAGAAAGACCACAATAAGGATTGTTTGGGTACTCAAGGCTCTTACTACTTATCTCAATGGACCCAATTCAAATTGGGTACCAAGATATGAAGCTTAAACTTGTTTTGCAGGATCACTTATTCAATGGATCAAGTTGGGTGCTCGATAATGAATGTATAAATCATATTTGGAGATAGTAGCAAGGGTGGTAACAACTGAAAGGGTGGTAACAACTGAATCTCAAGTGCATATTATTTTCAAATCTGATCTCTTTTGTGACTTGTGTAGCCACTAAGGAAAAAGAAGCACTTGAGGATATACATTAGTTGTTGATTATGAAATAAAGGTCCAATTGCAAGATGAATGAATATTATCATATGATCAACAATCCAAAATTATGTGACATATTCTCTGTCTAGTTAATTTGGATTTGATTCTTTTATATTAGACACTCACCATAATATGGATTAAGCCAGCCCTTTAGACTTCATTGAACAACCATGCATATTATCCATGTCATTCAAAATATATTATGCATGAGGGCTCAAGGGAAATTTAGTCCATATTATGATGTTTCTCTATTTTAGCAACTCGCTTGCCTTCCACATATAAAGGGTTGCTAAATAAGAAACTAGTGCTTGTGCTACTAATGCTATGTTAAGAGATGGTGCTTGTTTTAAATTGGATAAATCACAAGCTTAAAGGATATTATTCAACTAAAGTAAGAAGAAGTTGATAAGAGGCCAAGGTATGAAAACTTCCTCTCCTTCAGTTGTTTTAGTATTCTATCCTTAGTGGGATGTACCATAGTATGGGTTAAATTTCTTGCAATATAAAATGTTCAATAGTGCATATAACTTTGACATCAACTATATGTGTGCACTAATTTAAAGGAATTTAGTCTATCCTTTTGGGTTTCAAGAATGATGATTCATTTGCCATCCGCATATAAGGATAATCATTTGTGAAACCCTCTCTTGTGTTTTAATGCTCTTTTTTCTAAGTGCTTCAAGAAGGTCCTTCCAAGTTGTTTGAAGATGGATTCAAAATCTACAGATATAAGAGTCTTGGTTCTTTCAATCATTGAGTTTCAATGGGTCTTATATCAAGTATGATCGAACCAAGAAAAGATGAATGAAGTTCAAGGTCGCTTGGTTGGATGAAATCGTAAAGAGAAAAGAGATCACAGTGATTCATGAAGGGAGTTATATTTTTTTGTCAACCAAATAATGAAGATGTAGTGACATATTTATATGATATCCTTCATTATGAGGTTTGAGGTTCATATTAGCATGCTTTACCCTTCAAGATTTCAATTGATATACTTTTAGTTCTTAAACTTTTAATTGGTATAATTTTCATCATCTATTTAAAGCATGTTATGTTAAACCAAGATATAGTGCAAACATCTTCTTTAACCTCGTATTGTTGATGTGCATAAGTGTACTTTGTACTTTGTGTACACTTACATGCACAAATTGAAGGAGAGTTTAGCCTATATCTTGTGAGACTAATGATTTCTTTCAAGTTCATGTTGTGTAGTCCACACCTTGGAGAACATCAAATGAGGATGAATGGTTCCATATAAATGAAAATGAGTTTCTCTTGAACCTATCAAGAAAATGAGTTTCTCTTGATCGTTTGAAGAGGATAAGTTTCTCTTTGAAATGTCAAGGCTATCAAAAGCTAAGATGGAAATTCATGATTATAATGGAGACCATGTGGCGTAGAACAAAGGTGTGTCACTCCATGAACTATTGTATTACATTTTTGTATCTAGGCTCTTACATGCTAGTGTATGCATGTATATGCAATATCTTAAGCCACATCATAAGGTTGCACTTGTGGTGACGATTAAAGAATCTCTAGATATTTGATTAATACCTCTTGTGGTGATGTCATAAGTTAGTATTAAGTCATCTTAGTGAGGTATGAGTCAAACATGCTAACTTCTCAAGAATCTTGTAACACCCCTGGCTTTAAGGGATAAAGCCGGGTGCATCTCATACATGCACCAAAGAAGACAACATATATAATAACAGAGTGTATAGAGATAAATGTCACAAAATAATCAGAGTACTTATTACATAGTGGAAGTCTTACAAAATAGAAGATAAATATAGTAGGATCTAAAATCCATCCTTGGCGCTAGAAAGTCAACTGGGAGACGACGACCTAGACCTCTCACGAACACAGCGCAACAACCACCATGCGCCTCATCCAGTGGTACCTGTTCTTGACCTGTGGGGGGTGTGAGACAGCAAGGGTGAGCTCACACACGTTCATCGCTCAACAAGTTGTGGGGAATAATGTGACATGAACTCGCCAAAGGTGGGAGTTCATGTGATGTGTAAGGCTTACCAAAGAGAATGGTTAAAGCTCAGCATTGCTTTTAAAGTTGGTCAAAATTTTATTGGCAATTACTAGATGTAAGTAAATACCAAACCATAATAACAATAATAGAACAAAATTAATAATAAACCCATGCAAATGCATATGACAATTTGAGTTTAGGTTCCATAATTTAATCATCAGAGAGTCCTGAGCTGCTCATGACCGTGAGCTCGGCTTGTATACCAGTTTTACACTCTGCAGAGGTTGTACCCTTTACCCACAAGTCGTGTTACCCATCTGCCAAGGGGTCGCGACTCCCATACACCTCTACCTAGGAGGCGAGGCAGGGCAACACTACGAGGCCTTTACAAAGTTCCACTAGCTTCCGAAAACCTGCTACAGTTTATGGGAATAGCACTTGCAAGAATCCCCCGTCTGACCGCCATCGCAGCTAAATCAACCCGAGAACCTCCTTGCATGCAACTCCCCTACTGCCCTTGCCCCTTTCGGGTAAGGCAGTCTTTCACTAGCTTTCCTAATTAGTCAGCCAAGGGCATCCCATTAAACCCTTATGGTGGCACGTGTTACTCAAGTTAAGCTCTATGTTCCAATTAACATTAATGGTCTTGACATGAACATAAATAGAATAACAAAAATAATTGGAACATAGATATAATAAATGATTATCCCAAAACCATGTAAAGCAATAGCAAACTACCCAAGTGATTCTGGGGTAAACAAGGTAATGAGATAAACAATCTAGGGTGACCTATCGGGTCCCATTAAAATTAACCTATGCATAAGTAAATGATATTAAAGAACATTATTGGGTAAAAGTGGTCAAGGGCACAACTTGCCTTCAATGAGCTCCTGCTCAGCTACTTCTATCTGCTGCTCACCAGTATCCTCAGTCACGGGTTCTTCTACTCGCCACAATACAAACAAGCACAGTGTATAGAGAAAATTAACATCACACCAAACATGTAAACAAATTACACAGTAATAATCTACACATTAAAATAAAATCCTAGGAACAGGGATCATAATTTTTAGAGTTATAGATTTTGAGATATGAACTTTCAAAGGTTTTATATGCTTGGAATAGGATTAAATGAGAATTAAATTTTCTTACTGTTTTCATGACAGAACAGGTAATCTAAGTGATAAAGAATAATATTACAAAAATTTAGAAAGTGGAATGGATTAATTTGGAGTTAGTGTGAATTTTCTATGAATTTATCAAGTTCTAGTAATTATTTTCATGTTAAAAATCCATTTTCTATTCATTTATTCGATTTAAACGATCTCTGGACTGGGCGCACTATTTTTAGAGAGTGCAGGGGTTCGAGGTAATAATCCGCAGACTCAGGACATAGTGCCAGAGGATGGCGGGTTGATATTCTAAAACTTCAGGGGCTCTTTAATAAAACTCCAGGGCTGAAGGGGGTATCATAAGATATCGGACGCACGATCCAAAATGGATGGCACTGATTAGACCCTGAATTACGCGAACCGGTACGCTGGATAGACCGTTGGATTAGCGATCCAAGGCTAGGATTTAATGCGCTCGCGATCTAATCGGGTTCGTCGATCACACAACGGATGGCCACCGATCGATTCAACTCACACGTTTTCCATAATCTAATCTATACCGTTCAATCAAGGATGGACGGCAGAGGGATCATCTTCCCCTCCCTTCACCCTAAACACGACGGCGGACTGGACTCACGGCGGTGCTTCGCCGTCGAGCGCGGTCACCGCAATACAGTGCCCCAAGACCTAATCCGATGAGCACCCTACGTAGAGGAGAGTTGGGCAAAGGGCAGGGAGGTGGTCTTACCCTAGATTTACAACGGTAGCAGCTCCGCCCACGCTGTTGCGCGGTCGGCGGAAATCTCCCAGCGACGGCGAGGAATTCCCACGTGATGCAGGCACTTGAATTCAATCCTCGGCCACACACGGCCTTACTGACGGTAGCGGCACCCCCTCGGTCAAGAACCGAGGATGAAAACCCGGCCCTGGCGGAGATCACCGACGGCGGACTCAATCGCTCCCTCGGCTAACACCTCCCTCTCGGCTATGACGCTTCTGGCTGGGCGCGGTTGACTATCTGACGGCGAACGCGAGATGGCGGCTGGTCACCTAAGTAGGATGAAGAAGGGGGGTTGAGGCGACCCTGAAAGGGAATTAGGCTTACACCTTTTTCCTAAATAATTTTGGTGGTTGAAATTGCCCAACACAAATAATTGGACTAACTAGTTTGCTCTAGTCTATAAATTCTACAGGTGCCAAAGGTTCACAATAAGCCAATAAAATACCAAGAAAAAGGGTTCAAACAAAAGAGCAAAGGGACTCCCGGAAGGCACCCTGGTCTGGCGCACCGGACTGTCCGGTGTGCCACCGGACAGTGTCCGGTGCACCAGGGAACTCAACGCCAAACTCTTCACCTTTGGGAATTTTCAGAGGCGCTCCGCTATAATTCACCGGACTGTCTGGTGTACCACCGGACAGTGTCCGGTGCTCCAGGGGAGAGCGACTCTGAACTCTCCAGCTTCGGGAATCTGCTCCGCTATAATTCATCGGACATGTCCGATGCACACCGGACTGTCCGGTGAGCCAGCGGAGCAACGGCTACATCAGTGCCAATGGTCACCTGCAGGGCATTTAATGCGCGCTAGAGCGCGCAGAAGTCAGGCACGCGCGAGACGGCGCACCGGACAGTCTACAGTACCTGTCCGGTGCATCACCGGACAGCCAGGCGACCCCACCAGTCAGAGCTCCAACGGTCGAACCCTAACGGTCGGGTGACGTGGCTGGCGCACCAGACACTGTCCGGTGGCACACCGGACTGTCCGGTGCGCCATGCGACAGCAGCCTTCACCAAATGGCTAGTTTGGTGGTTGGGGCTATAAATACCCCCAACCACCCCACATTCAAGTCATCCAAGTTTTCACACTTCTACACCTTACAAGAGCTCTAGCATTCAATTCTAGACACACCAAAGTGATCAAATCCTCTCCAATTCCACACAAAGCTTTAGTGATTAGTGAGAGAGATTTGTTGTGTTCATTTGAGCTCTTGCGCTTGGATTGCTTCTTTTCTTTCTCATTTGTTCTTGTGATCAAAACTCAATTGTAACCGAGGCAAGAGACACCAATTGTGTGGTGGTCCTTGCGGGGAAGTTTTGTTCCCGGTTGATTTGAGAAGAGAAGCTCACTCGGTCCGAGGGACCATTTGAGAGAGGGAAAGGGTTGAAATAGACCCGGCCTTTGTGGCCTCCTCAACGGGGAGTAGGTTTGTGAGAACCGAACCTCGGTAAAACAAATCCTTGCGTCTCACTTCTTCACTCACTCGCGATTTGTTTTTACGCCCTCTCTTGGACTCGTTTATATTTCTAACGCTAACCCGGCTTGTAGTTGTGATTAACTTTGTAAATTTCAGTTTCGCCCTATTCACTCCCCTCTAGGCGTGTTTCAATTGGTATCCGAACACGGTGCTTCATTAGAGCCTAACCGCTTGAAGTGATGTCGGGAGATCACGCCAAGAAGGAGATGGAGACCGGCGACAAGCCCACTACAAGCCACGGGGAGACTTCATCGGAAGAATCCCGCAACAAGAGGAAGGAGAAGAAAGACTCCTCCAACAAAGGGAAGGGGAAGGAAAAGAAATCATCTTCCCACAAGTCGCATCGGAGAGGCGACAAGCACAAGAGGATGAGGAAAGTGGTCTACTACGAGACCTACTCTTCATCACCATCGACCTCCGGCTCCGACGCGCCGTCCGTAACTTCTAAGCGCCATGAGCGCAAGAAGTTTAGTAAGATCCCCCTACGCTACCCTCGTATTCCTAAACATACACCTTTCCTAAACATACACCTTTACTTTCCGTCCCATTAGGCAAACCACCAACGTTTGATGGTGAAGATTATGCTAGGTGGAGTGATATGATGCGATATCACCTAACCTCACTCCACAAAAGTATATGGGATGTTGTTGAGTTTGGTGTACAGGTACCATCCGTAGGGGATGAAGATTATGATGAGGACGAAGTGGCCCAAATCGAGCACTTCAACTCCCAAGCCACCACTATACTCCTCACCTCTCTAAGTCGAGAGGAGTATAACAAGGTGCAAGGGTTGAAGAGCGCCAAGGAGATTTGGGACGTGCTAAAAACCGCGCACGAAGGAGACGAGGTGACCAAGATCACCAAGCGGGAAACGATCGAGGGGGAGCTCGGTCGCTTCCATCTTCACCAAGGGGAGGAGCCACAAGACATGTACAACCGGCTCAAAACCTTGGTGAACCAAGTGCGCAACCTCGGGAGCAAAAAATGGGATGACCACGAAGTGGTTAAGGTTATTCTTAGATCACTTGTTTTCCTTAACCCCACTCAAGTTCAATTAATTCGTGGCAATCCTAGATATACACTAATGACTCCCGAGGAAGTAATCTGGAATTTTGTGAGCTTTGAATTGATGATCAAAGGCTCAAAGAAGATCAACGAGCTTGACAGCCCCTCCACGTCCGAAGCACAACCGGTCGCATTCAAGGCGACGGAAGAAAAGAAGGAGGAATCTACTCCAAGTCGAACACCCATTGACGCCTCCAAGCTCGACAACGAGGAGATGGCGCTCATCATCAAGAGCTTCCGCCAAATCCTCAAGCAAAGGAGGGGGAAAGATTACAAGCCCCGCTCCAAGAAAGTTTGCTACAAGTGTGGTAAGCCTGGTCACTTTATTGCCAAATGTCCTATTTCTAGTGACAGTGACAGGGGCGACGACAAGAAGGGGAGAAGAAAGGAAAAGAAGAGGTACCACAAGAAGAAGGGCGCACTACAGGAAACGCCTAAATTTTCGTGGGCCAAAAACCCACGAAAATAAGCCTAAACCGACGAAAATAGAGAATTTTCGTCGACAGGCCGACGAAAATAGCCGCCGAAAATAAGTTCGACGAAAATAGGCGGCTATTTTCGTCGGCACCGACGAAAATAACCTATTTTCGTCGGCTTTCCCAAAGCCGACGAAAATAGGCAGTCGACCATCAATTTTCGTCGGCCGGTGGTGGCCGACGAAAATACGTGCAGGCTATTTTCGTCGGCCTAGGTGGTGGCCGACGAAAATAGCCTGGGAACATATTTTCGTCGGCCACCACCGAGGCCGACGAAAATTGATGGTTCCCCCCCAAAACAGATTTTTCTGCACCTATTAATAATTCACAGCAATATACACAATATATCACAATTCACATATACAGATTCACAAGACTAATACATAATTCACAAAACACATTCACATATACATAGATAGTCCATAGTCCATTCAAATAAGTCTAGAGTCTATAAGTCCATTGTCCATTCAAATACACAATTCACAAAACTCTAGTCCATAAGTCTAGAGTCCATAAGTCCATAAGCTACTCACTACTCACTCCTCACTGATCACTCCGGCGGGCTGTGGGAGTTTTGGCCACTCCCTCCTCCGCCACCAGGAAGGTGGCCACTCCCTCCAGCACCATGGACGTTGACACCACCCTCCGATCCATGAGCATGTGACACTGAACCCTGCAATTCATCAATCATTCAAATAAGGCTGTATTTTGCTATCACTATACATATACATTGCTGTGTTTGGTCAATATTTGCATAAAACTAAACATGGAACGTCACCTGTGATCCATGGTGAGTAGGAGGTTGTGCATGCATCCACGGGTACTGTTGTGGTGGCCACCCCAGAGGTGGTGGCACCCACCCCGTCGGTGGCGGTGCCATCCATGCTTGAAATGGTTGAGAGCCCGCCGGTGGCTGGGAGACCGGTGGCACCCATCCCGGGACTGGCTGCGATCCTTGGGGTGGATGCGTCCAAGTGCCTGGAGGTGCCTGCGTCCACCCAACACCGGTCCACTGTGGCTGCGACGCTGGAGCTTGTCCTGGCCACTGTCCCCATTCTTGTGCCTGCGAGCCATTTTTGATAATAAAGAAAGAGTTGCTATGGAATTGAAGTGTTCAGATAGTGTTACCTGGGGAGGGCGAAAAGCGGGCAAGTTCATATCAGGGCCGAGTCGAGTAGTTATTTCCTGCAAATGGATGCAACGTTAGAATCACAACATTATACTTTGAATTCAATGACGACACGTGATGAGATAGACGGATTACCTGAAAATAAGAAGCCATATATTGCGTCAGCTGTCCAACCTGCTCCTGCGCTGCTCGAGCCTGCTCCTGTGCTGCTCGAGCCTGCTCCTGTGCTGCCCGAGTCTCCTCCTCCAGCTGAGCCTCTCGAGCAGACCTGGAGGAGCGAGAACTCCCTCCCGAGGACGATGCCTTCCCTTGACCTATTGTCCTGTTATATTCCACAACGCCGGTGCCAAAGGCAAACCTGCATGATACACATAGTTGAGCCATTAAGTGGACACATTCTTGTTAATGAAATCGTCGAATCAAACACAAACACCTCACCTGCCATGCTTTCTACCCCCACCACTATGGTACAACGCCGAGGCATCTAAGTCTGAATGCATCCAGTCGAAGTCAGGCCCATGGCGTTGAGTCATTTCCTCCCCATATGCATTCTGCAAAGAAAGTTGGAGTTAGACACAAAACATGCAATTTAATTCGTAAATACAAACTTGTTTACCATTTTCTCCCTTGCCGCCTCGCTGCATAGCACATCAGGGTTCGCCGGATCAGGGCCACGGTGACCACGGACGTAAACCTCCATAAAACTTGGAGCAACTCCACTTTCAGCTTCCTGCATGAAAAAGAAGAGTTAAACCATATAATTTTCATAGATGTAACATACAAGTTTGATTTATATACTTACCATGCGGCGTGCGGTACCAAGGTGTCCATCGGCGCCGTACCTGTGCCCCGGTCCTTCAGTGCCACGGTTGGCACGGTGCTTGTTGGACTCTGCAATCCACTCAGGCGACACCCATCTCTTAGCCAACCACCTCCAGGCTTCCATGTCCTTCGACAGCCAATCCACAACGCTCTCCAGGTACTGCTCCTCTGTGAGGTAGATCTCATTGGCCCCTAATGCTTTGCTCATTTTCTGCCCCTTTATCTTCTTGTAGTAGTAGTTGACGGCCGTGATGCGAGCATTGTACATGGCATCCTTGATTATCTTATCAGCGCACTTCCGAAAGTGCCTCTTCACACGTGTCCACTGAGCCTGATCCTCCTCGATGTCATCCGGCAATTGGAACCTCCCCTACATATCAATGTACAATTTAAGTTAAAGTAAGATTAGGAGAAGCAATAATTCAATGAATTGCTTATATACGAAAGTAAACTCACCCAGAACTCGTCCCACACAGCCACCTGACAAGTCCTTCGTTTTTTTTCCGAACTTCCCCCTCCGCTACTGCTTTCCCCTGACTCCCCTGGCTCGACATAGTCCTTTAGACCCCAGTCAGCCCACTGCATAGCCGCGAACCTCTCGCCATTCAGCTCCACCATGCCAGGGTAGTAGAAGCGACAGAGGCTACCCAACACCGCGTTCACCTTGGGACGTCTGCCTGTACCGTCCCAAGTCAAGTCTTCCCATGACCTACAAAAATTAATAAAACAAGTAAACTAGTGCAATCACGTTCACATTAAAAAATTAACACAACAGAAATAAGCCCCACCATTCTCCATGCGGCCGGATGAGCCTCCGCTCGGCAGGTCTCGGACCAAGCGCATTGCTCTTCTTATACCTAAGTATACAAGTAAATTCAATATGATGAAATGATTAGAAACTAATATCAATTAAACTAATATGCATAATAATACCTGAAGGACGTAGAACCATCTGACGCGTCGCCCGCGCTGCCTGCCCCCATTGGGTCAACCTCCTCATCCTGCTCACCCTCCTCATCCTGCTCACCCTCCTCACCCTGCACATGAGCATCCTGCTGAGGAGTCTCCTGCTCACCCTCCTCACCCTGCACTTCGTCTAGACAGTCGAGAAGTTGCTGCTGCCTCTGTCGGCTCTGTGAGGTGCCCTAAAAAAGCCCACTGCCCGAGCTGTCCTCGCTGGCCGCGCTGCCCCCACTCCTCCTCGATCTCCTATGCTTGAACATGTTCAACTGTAGATAAATTAATGTCAAACCACAGTATATGAAACAAATAATATGAAAATTAATAATGTGGAAATTGGAATACATAGCTTAATTGATTAACTAAAAGAAACATACTAATCAAAAGTCATCCGCATCCGATGATGCTTCTTCGGCTCGTTGTTTATTCATACGCTCTTGATTTCGTTGGATCCTTACTGATCTTCTAACGACGACAGGTCGTTTGCGCTTTGACCTAGGTTCTTCAATTAAGTCGCTTGAATTGCAACAGAGATTTTCGAGTCCTTCTCCATTGGTCACATGGAATCGGTGAGCTATGTCTTGATTCGACGCCGCTTCTGGTTGAAAAACAGCATCATCGTTGTCCCTGCTCGTACTCACGTAGTCAGCACTCTTTGGAGCGACGACTTGTGGGTTGACTTTGATTGCAACCCACCAAGCCCTAAGGTTTGGGTGAGGATATGGCAGGTAGTACACCTGTTTTGCCTGATTTGCAAGGACAACATCGCTCATACTGCTCGGAATCCTAGAGCTATGCTTCACCTCGACATTACCATACTTGTCGACACGAGTCCCACTATGAGCATCAAACCAGTCGCACTCGAAAAACACGATTTTAAGTTCTTTGGGGCCATCGAAAATCAACTCTACAATGTTTTGAAGAACACCGTAATAGTCCACTACTTTGTCATCGTCAACATATGAACTTGCCAACACACCACTATTGGTGGTGGCTGCCAATGGTCGACTCTTCTCCAATTTCGCGGTTCGGAAGCGATATCCATTTACATCATAGCGAGTATAGTTTCGGACGGACACAGAGGTATGTGCCATTTGCTGCAAGTCCGGGTGCACAGAGTTTTTGGAAACCTATACAAGTAATTAGTATATGCATTATATCTTCCAAGTCCAAAATTCAAAGATTAAGTATGGACAATGAGAGAACGACAATTACTAACATAATTACGAAACCACTGCACGAAGTTTGGTCCACCTTTCAACCCATCACGTCGAAGATTTTCTAATTGGATGGCCGTAGGTTTACTAGTAGATTTCCAACATTCTTCATCAAACATGCTGGACATATTACAAACATGGAGATTACACACTATAGAAATTATGAGATGAGAAAATGGACGTAACTATGAGGAAAACTTACTCGAACGCCTCCTGTGTGCTGTCAATATTGCTATACATATATAGCATTAGCGTGTTCAAATCTGATGCTTCAATGTGACGTACACTCCCTTTTCCAACTGCTTTACCCGGATTCGCAAAAATTTGAAGGGTGCTTTGGGGTGATTCATTTTCGACATGAAGTCGCACTGAAGGCGCAAACACATTGTTGGCTCGAGCGAAATACCTGGTTGAGAATTGAGATATCTCCTTAAGGGCAAAAGCCTCCGCAATACACCCTTCGACTCTAGCCTTGTTCCGAACAGACGCCCTGAGCTTTTTCAATGCCCTTTCTATAGGATACATCCACCTGAATTGCACTGGTCCGCCTACCAAAGCTTCCCAAGGCAAATGCACAATTAGATGTTGCATCACATTGAAGAATCCTGGCGGGAAAACCTTTTCAAATTTACAAATAAGAATTGGAATTTCTTTCTCAAATTTCTGCATCAACCTCTTCGATACCGTCTTTGCGCATACTTCCCTATAGAAGTAACTCAACTCTGCAAATATGCTCCAAAGCTCATCCTTAAAATAGCCTCGAAACATCACGGGCATCAGCCTCTCCATAATAATATGGTAGTCATGGCTTTTCAAACCGATCAATTTACCGGTCTTCAGATTGACTGCCCGTTTCAGATTTGCCGCATACCGATCTGGAAATTTTAGATTCTTCAACCACTTAAATATTTCTTTCCTTTCATCCGGCTTGAGGCAGTAATCAGCTCGTGGCCTACTTTCATGCCCTTTATCGCTTACTTTCAACTCGAGCATCGGCCTCTTACAAATTTCAGCCATGTCTTTTCTTGCCTTCATATTATCTTTCGCTTTATCAGTCACATCGAAACATGTGCTTATGATGCTTTCAGCAACGTTACGCTCTTGGTGCATCAAGTCTATGTTGTGCGGCATGATCAAGGCTTTTGCATACGGAAGCTCCCATATTGATGAAATATGGGTCCAGTTATGGTCCTCCCCGTAGCCTTGGAACCTATCATTTTCTCCTTGCTTCAGACAAGCATGCCATGCCATTATCTGCGGTGCAGTTTGCCTCTTTGGTGGCCCATTTCTGATTTTGGCTCCACCTCTGAATGCAGTAAGCGAATTCCTAAAATCATGCTTGAATGGAGTCCAACGTCGATGAGCATCAAAGAATGACACTTTCCCACCATGCTTCAATCTGAATGCATTCGTATCATTCATACATATGGGACAGCACAACCGACCATGGACACACCATCCAGACCAATCTCCATACGCCAGCAGATCATGCACTGACCACAAATAAGCAGCGCGCATGGTAAACTCCTTTTCAGTATGGCTGTCATAAGCCTTCACACCTCTCCACAATTGTTTCAGCTCTTCAATTAAAGGGCGAACAAACATATTCAGCTTTGGCCCTGGATGCTCGGGGCCTGGGATGACTAGTGCAAGGAACATGAACTCTTCTTTATTGACCAACTCAGGAGGAAGATTATATGGCACAATGAAGACAGGCCAACACGAGTAAGGGCTTGCACTGGTATTGAAAGGTGTGAATCCGTCCGTCGATAGACCAAGCCGTACACTCCTAGGGTCGTTTGCAAATTCGGGATCAAACTCGTCAAATGCCTTCCACGCATCACCGTCCGATGGATGGACCATTATGTCTGGATCAGTGACGAGACGTACACCATTCTTTGGCCACGTCATATGCAGAGCTATTTCCTTGTTGAGGAACAACCTTGAAAGCCGAGGAATGATGGGCAACCGACGAAGTTGCTTAGCTGCGACCTTCGTAACTACCAATTCACCCTCATCATTTGTCACCTCGACATATCTAGAAGCTTCGCAATGCTTACAACGGTCCAGCTTGTCATCCTCCTCAAAGAATAGCATGCAACTGTTGGGACACACGTCGATCTTCTCATATGTCATCCCAAGACCAGCCAACATCTTCTTTGCGAAGTACATATTTTTTGGCAACTTATGATTCTCCGGGAGAACCTCGCCCATCAGTTGGACGATGTCATTGTAAGCACTGTTTGAAATGTTGTGCCTCGACTTTATCGCCATTAGTCTTGTGAGAGTCCCAAGAACTGACATCTGAGTGTGCTCGTGCAGTCTCTCTTCTCCCGCGGCGAGTAGCCGGAAGAATTCCTGAGCATCGCGTGGAAGCTGCCTCGGCTCCTCAGCGTTCATTTCAACATCCCTACCAAGATCATGCAACATGTCGTCCATCCTATCATGATCGTCATCAAGTTCCACCTCCGCGTCAACGTGTCTAATAGACTCTCCATGTCGGTACCATACAAGGTAGTTCGGCATAAACCCACTTTTGCAAAGGTGTTTCTCCATTTCTTCCTTCTTCTGAGGCCACTTGTTCTCGCAGCGATTGCAAGGACACTTCACTAGACGACCAGTTGCATCTTTGAAAGCGTGCTCAAGAAAAGCCTTTGTTACACCCATCCATTCATTCGAATGTGCCCCATCCTTTCTCCACCCGTCATACATCATCCTCCGATCACCGTCCATTTCAAAGGCTAAACAAAAGACAAAGAACATCAACGATCGTCCATGGCTTAGGTGAACTCCCTATTAGGTAAAGGCCCTAAACCCACCCAAGAGTGTACGCCGATGCTTGTGATTTGTGTCGTGTAGCCTACGATTGCCGCGAAATTTCGGCAGCATAACCCCGCTGCTCTCTAAGCACACGCCTGAACATGGTGTGTTGGAGAACAACTGGGTTACACAACCGAAATTCCGCGTCAATCGTAAGGCACATGTCACAAATCACAAGCATCGGCCTACACTCTTAGGCTGTCCAAAATACGTGGACAATTCCGGAACGGCGAACCTCACAAGCCAATGTGACGTTCGCCGTTCCCGAACGGGTGACGCATACGGTTCGCTACGGTTAACTCAGAGACAAATATGAATTAAAAAATAAACATTAAAAAATAATGGTTCGCTACGGTCCAAATACGCGTGTGCCGAAGCGGTCCGACCCCGACCGGCCGGCCGGACTCGTTGTCAGTCCCGCGTGTGCGCTGACGGGTCCGCGACGCCGGTCCTCGGCTAGCTGGCGGCAGCCCTCTCCTCCCCGTCGCGTCCCGCTAGCTAGCTAGCGCCAAGTCTCTCACTGCCAACCTCTTCGCCACTCATGTCAAGCTCAATCACGACAACACTATTGTTCTCACCAAACTCCAACGAGTGGCATGAGACAAACATATGTGGTAGCACACTTTGGCAAGCAAGGAAATGATGTAGTTGGGTGTGGATTGGAGTCCAAGAACCATCGGTCCTCGGCTGGCTGGCGGCAGCCCTCTCCTCCCCGTCGCGCCCCGCTAGCTAGCTAGCGCCAAGTCGCAGGCCGCAGCCACGTCCCTCCCCCAGCCACTTGGCACAGGCCGGACGGACGAATACTAAAGCAGCGAGCGCCGAAGACGAATTTGCTGTACATGACAGAGGGGGAAGAAGGGAGACGGGGAGGCTCACCGCGGGGAACGAGGGCGTCGTGGACAGACGGCGGGCGCGCGCGACGGAGCTCGGCGTGGACGGACGGCGGGCGCGCGCGACGGAGCTCGGCGTGGACTGACGGCGGGCGCACGCGACGGACGGTGTGGACAGTCGAGCTCGGCGTGGACGGACGGGCGCGCGCGACGGACGGCGAGGGCAGGCGGGGCGCGATGGCGAGGGCAGGCGGGCGCACGTGACGGCGAGGGGAGGCGAGGGAAGGAGAGTGCGGCGGCGAGGGCAGGCGAGTGCAGGCGCGGGCGGCGAGCGCACGCGGGCGCGAACGCGGGCGGGCGGCGAACGCGGGCGGCGAGCGGGCGCGGACGGCAAACGCGGGCGGCGAGCGCGCGCAGGCGGCGAGCGCGCGAGGGCAGGAGACCTCGGGCAGTGCGGCGGCGAGGGCAGGCGAGTGCGGCGGTGAGCGCGCGCGCGACGGACGACGAGGGCAGGCGACGACGCGCGCGACGGACGGAGTGCGGCGGCGCTCAAAACAGAGAAAGGAGCGAGAGGGAGAGAGAAGGTGCGGTCGCGCGATTTAGGGCATCTATTTTCGTCGGCCGCATTGAGGCCGACGAAAATAAATGTCGTATTTTCGTCGGCCCCCCTAAAGCCGACGAAAATAGATGGCGTATTGTCGTCGGCACAGCCCCGGCCCACGTAAATAACAACTATTTTCGTCGGTTACTAGGCTGACGAAAATAGCGTCCTTATTTTCGTGGGCCTGCCGACGAACATATGCCCGGGCCCACGAAAATAGGCTGCATTTTCGTCGGTCCCAAAGGCCGACGAAAATAACCTTCTATTTTCGTGGGCCGGCCGATGAAAATATATCGGCCTACGAAAATTTAGTCGTTTCCTGTAGTGGCGGCGATGCCCATGTGTGCCGCGAGTGGGACTCCGACGAGAGCTCCACCGACTCCTCCTCCGACGAGGACGCCGCCAACATCGTCGTCACCAAGGGACTTCTCTTCCCCAACGTCGGCCACAAGTGCCTCATGGCAAAGGACGGCAAAAAGAAGAAGGTAAAATCAAGATCCTCCACTAAATATGAAACCTCTAGTGATGAGGATGATGCTAGCAATAAGGAGGATAACTTGTGCATTCTTTTTGCCAACCTAAACATGCAACAAAAAGAAAAATTAAATGAATTGATTAGTGCTATTCATGAGAAGGATGATCTCTTGGACTCTCAAGAGGACTTCCTTATTAAATAAAATAAAAAGCATGTTAAGGTTAAAAATGCTTACGCTCTAGAAGTGGAAAAATGTGAAAAACTATCTAGTGAGCTAAGCACTTGCCATGAGACTATTGACAACCTTAGAAATGAGAATGCTAATTTGTTAGCTAAGGTTGATTTAAATGTTTGTGATGTTTCAATTCCCAATCCTAGAGATGATAATGTTGATTTGCTTGCTAAGATTGAAGAATTAAATGTCACTCTTGCTAGCCTTAGGATTGAAAATGAGAAATTAATTGCTAAGGCTAAAGAATTAAATGTTTGCAATGTTACAATTTCCGATCTTAGAGATAAAAATGATATATTGTGTGCTAAGATTGTTGAACTTAATTCTTGCAAACCCTCTACATCTACCACTGAGCATGTCACTATTTGCACTAGATGTAGAAACATTGATGTTGATGCTATCCTTGACCATCTAACTTTAATTAAGAAACAAAATGATCACATAGCTCAACTTAATGCTAAAATAAATGAGCATGACTTAGAGAATGAAAAGTTTAAATTTGCTAGAAGCATGCTCTATAATGGGAGACACCCAGGCATCAAGGATGGCATTGGCTTCCAAAAGGGGGACAATGTCAAACTCAATGCCCCTCCTAAGAAATTGTCCAACTTTGTTAAGGGCAAGGCTCCCATGCCTCAGGATAACGAGGGTTACATTTTGTACCCTGCCGGTTATCCCGAGAGCAAAATTAGGAGAATTCATTCTAGGAAGTCTCACTCTGGCCCTAATCATGCTTTTATGTATAAGGGTGAGACATCTAGCTCTAGGCAACCAACCCATGCTAAGTTGCCTAAGAAAACTCCTAGTGCATCAAATGACCATAACATTTCATTTAAAACTTTTGATGCATCATATGTTTTGACTAACAAATCCGGCAAGGTAGTTGCCAAGTTTGTTGGGGGCAAACACAAGGGCTCCAAGACTTGTGTTTGGGTACCCAAAGTTCTTGTTTCTAATGCTAAAGGACCCAAAACCGTTTGGGTACCTAAAGTCAAGAACTAAATTTGTTTTGTAGGTTTATGCATCCGGGGGCTCAAGTTGGATAATCGACAGCGGGTGCACAAACCACATGACAGGGGAGAAGAAGATGTTCTCCTCCTACGAGAAAAACCAAGATCCCCAACGAGCTATCACATTCGGGGATGGAAACCAAGGTTTGGTCAAAGGTTTGGGTAAAATAGCTATATCTCCTGATCATTCCATTTCCAATGTTTTTCTTGTTGATTCATTAGATTACAACTTGCTTTCTGTATCTCAATTATGTCAAATGGGCTACAACTGTCCATTCACTGATGTAGGTGTCACTATCTTTAGAAGGAGTGATGATACAATAGCGTTTAAGGGAGTGTTAGAGGGTCAGGTATACTTGTTAGATTTTGATAGAGCTGAACTCGACACTTGCTTAATTGCTAAGACTAACATGGGTTGGCTCTGGCACCGCCGACTAGCCCATGTTGGAATGAAGAATCTTCATAAGCTTCTAAAGGGAGAGCACATTTTAGGATTAACAAATGTTCATTTTAAGAAAGACAGGATTTGTAGCGCATGCCAAGCTGGGAAGCAAGTTGGTGTTCATCATCCACATAAGAACATCATGACGACTGACAGGCCACTGAAGCTCCTACACATGGACCTATTCGGCCCGATAGCTTACATAAGCATCGGTGGGAGTAAGTACTGTCTAGTTATTGTGGATGATTATTCTCGCTTCACTTGGGTATTCTTTTTGCAGGAAAAATCTCAAACCCAAGAGACCTTAAAGGGATTCTTGATACGAGCTCAAAATGAATTTGGCTTAAGGATCAAGAAAATAAGAAGCGACAATGGAACGGAGTTCAAGAACTCTCAAATCAAAGGCTTCCTTGAGGAGGAGGGCATCAAGCATGAGTTCTCTTCTCCCTACACGCCACAACAAAATGGTGTAGTGGAGAGGAAGAATAGAACTCTATTTGACATGGCAAGAACCATGCTTGATGAGTACAAGACACCGGATCGGTTTTGGGCTGAGGCGGTCAACACCGCTTGCTACGCCATCAACCGGTTGTATCTACACCGAATCCTCAAGAAGACATCATACGAACTCCTAACCGGTAAAAAGCCCAATATTTCATATTTTAGAGTCTTTGGTAGCAAATGCTTTATTCTTGTCAAAAGAGGTAGAAAATCTAAATTTGCTCCTAAGATTGTAGAAGGCTTTTTACTAGGATATGATTCAAACACAAGGGCATATAGAGTCTTTAACAAGTCCTCAGGACAAGTTGAAGTTTCTTGTGACGTTGTGTTTGATGAAACTAACGGCTCTCAAGTAGAGCAAGTTGATCTCAATGAGATAGGTATTGAAAAGGCTCCGTGCATCGCGCTAAGGAACATGTCCATTGGGGATGTGTGTCCTAAGGAATCCGAAGGGCCTCCAAATGCACAAGATCAACCATCCTCCTCCACGCAAGCATCTCCAACAACTCCAAATGAGGATGAGGCTCAAGTTGATGAAGGAGAAGATCAAAGAGATGAGCCACCTCAAGATGACGACAATGATCAAGGGGGAGATGCAAATGATCAAGACAAGGAGGATGAAGAACCAAGGCCGCCACACCCAAGAGTCCACCAAGCAATCCAACGAGATCACCCCGTCGACACCATCCTCGGCGACATTCATAAGGGGGTAACCACTAGATCTCGTGTTGCACATTTTTGTGAGCATTACTCTTTTGTTTCCTCTATTGAGCCACACAGGGTAGAGGAAGCACTTCAAGATTCGGATTGGGTGATGGCGATGCAAGAGGAGCTCAACAACTTCACTAGGAACGAGGTATGGCATTTAGTTCCATGTCCTAACCAAAATGTTGTAGGAACCAAGTGGGTCTTCCGCAACAAACAAGACGAGCATGGTGTGGTGACAAGGAACAAAGCTTGACTTGTGGCCAAGGGATACTCCCAAGTCGAAGGTTTGGATTTTGGTGAAACCTATGCACCCGTAGCTAGGCTTGAGTCAATTCGCATATTATTAGCCTATGCTACTTACCATGGCTTCAAGCTTTACCAAATGGACGTGAAGAGTGCCTTCCTCAACGGACCAATCAAGGAAGAGGTCTATGTTGAGCAACCTCCTGGCTTTGAAGACAGTGAGTATCCTAACCATGTCTATAGGCTCTCTAAGGCGCTTTATGGGCTCAAGCAAGCCCCAAGAGCATGGTATGAATGCCTAAGAGATTTCCTTATAGCTAATGGCTTCAAAGTCGGAAAGGCCGATCCTACTTTATTTACTAAAACTCTTGACAATGATTTGTTTGTATGCCAAATTTATGTTGATGATATCATATTTGGGTCTACTAACGAATCTACATGTGAAGAATTTAGTAGGATCATGACACAGAAATTCGAGATGTCAATGATGGGGGAGTTGAAGTATTTCTTAGGATTTCAAGTGAAGCAACTCCAAGAGGGCACCTTCATTAGCCAAACGAAGTATACTCAGGACATTCTAAACAAGTTTGGGATGAAGGATGCCAAACCCATCAAGACACCCATGGGAACCAATGGGCATCTCGACCTCAACACGGAAGGTAAATCCGTCGATCAAAAGGTATACCGGTCGATGACAGGTTCATTACTCTATTTATGTGCATCTCGACCGGACATTATGCTTTCCGTATGCATTTGTGCAAGATTCCAAGCCAACCCTAAGGAATCTCACCTTATGGCCGTAAAACGAATCTTGAGATATTTGGCTTATACTCCTAAGTTTGGGCTTTGGTATCCTAGGGGATCCACATTTGATTTAATTGGTTATTCCGATGCCGATTGGGCAGGGTGCAAAATCAATAGAAAGAGCACATCGGGGACTTGCCAGTTCTTGGGAAGATCCTTGGTGTCTTGGGCTTCAAAGAAGCAAAATTCCGTAGCTCTTTCTACCGCCGAAGCCGAGTACATTGCCGCAGGCCATTGTTGCGCGCAATTGCTTTGGATGAGGCAAACACTTAGGGACTATGGTTACAAATTAACCAAAGTTCCTCTTCTATGTGATAATGAGAGTGCAATCCGCATGGCGGATAATCCCGTTGAGCATAGCCGCACTAAACACATAGCCATTCGATATCATTTTCTAAGGGATCACCAACAAAAGGGGGTTATCGAGATTGCATATATTAATACTAAAGATCAATTAGCCGATATCTTTACCAAGCCACTAGGTGAACAAACTTTTACCAAACTTAGGCATGATCTAAATATTCTTGATTCTAGAAATTTCTTTTGATGTCTTGCACACATAGCTCACAAATATACCTTTGATCATGTCTCTCTTATATATGCTATGACTAATGTGCTTTCAAGTGTATTTCAAACCAAGTCCTAGGTATATTGAAAGGGAATTGGAGTCTTCGGCGAAAACAAAGGCTTCCACTCCACTCCATTAACTCATCCTTCGCCGTCACTCCGAGCAACTCTCCAACTTTGGTATAATCTTCACTCATATTATTGTTTGCCAAAGGGGGAGAAAGTAATAAAAGGGCCTATATTTCAATCCAAGTATCCGTTTTTGGCGATTCATGCCAAAGGGGGAGAAAGTATTAGCCCAAAGCAAAAGGACCGCACCACCACCAAATTTAAAACTTATGATTTTCAAATTAGTATCTCATTGTGTTCTAAAGGGGGAGAAAGTAGCACCTTCAAAAATTGGTATCTTAAAACCCTCTTGAACACTAAGAGGAGAATTTATTGAGGGAGAGTTTTTGTTTAGTCAAAGGAAAAGCATTTGAAAAAGGGGGAGAAAATTTCAAATCTTATAAATGCTTCTCAAAAATTTTATTCATTTACCTTTGACTAGTTGCAAAATGTCTTTGAAAAGATTTTACACAAGAATTTGCAAAAACAAAACATGTGGTGCAAGCGTGGTCCAAAATGTTAAAAATGAAAGAAACAATCCATGCATATCTTATGAATTTCTATTGACTCAATTAACCTTTGCACTTACATTTTGCAAACTCAATTATGCACTTCTATACTTGCTTTGGTTTGTGTTGGCATCAATCACCAAAAAGGGGGAGATTGAAAGGGAATTAGGCTTACACCTTTTTCCTAAATAATTTTGGTGGCTAAATTGCCCAACACAAATAATTGGACTAACTAGTTTGCTCTAGTCTATAAGTTCTACAGTTGCCAAAGGTTCACAATAAGCCAATAAAATACCAAGAAAAAGGGTTCAAACAAAAGAGCAAAGGGACTCCTAGAAGGCACCCTGGTCTGGCGCACCGGACTGTCCGGTGTGCCACCGGACTGTGTCCAGTGCACCAGGGAACTCAACGCCAAACTCTTCAACTTCGGAAATTTTTAGAGGCGCTCCGCTATAATTCACCGGACTGTCCGGTGTACCACCGGACATTGTCCGGTGCTCCAAGGGAGAGCGACTCTGAACTCGCCAGCTTCGGGAATCCGCTCCGCTATAATTCACCGGACATGTCCGATGCACACCGGACTGTCCGGTGAGCCAGCGGAGCAACGGCTACATCAGCGCCAACGATCACCTGCAGGGCATTTAATGCGCGCCAGAGCACACAGAAGTCAGGCACGTGCGAGACGGCGCACTGGACAGTCTACAGTACCTGTCCGGTGCACCACCAGACAGCTAGGCGACCCCACCAGTCAGAGCTCCAACGGTCGAACCCTAATGACCGGGTGACGTGGCTGGCGCACCGGACACTGTCCGGTGGCACACCGGACTGTCTGGTGCGCCATGCGACAGCAGCCTTCACCAAACGGCTAGTTTGGTGGTTGGGGCTATAAATACCCCCAACCACCCCACATTCAAGTCATCCAAGTTTTCACACTTCTACACCTTACAAGAGCTCTAGCATTCAATTCTAGACACACCAAAGTGATCAAATCCTCTCCAATTCCACACAAAGCTTTAGTGATTAGTGAGAGAGATTTGTTGTGTTCATTTGAGCTCTTGCGCTTGGATTGCTTCTTTTCTTTCTCATTTGTTCTTGTGATCAAAACTCAATTGTAACCGAGGCAAGAGACACCAATTGTGTGGTGGTCCTTGCGGGGAAGTTTTGTTCCCGGTTGATTTGAGAAGAGAAGCTCACTCAGTCCGAGGGACCGTTTGAGAGAGGGAAAGGGTTGAAATAGACCCAGCCTTTGTGGCCTCCTCAACGGGGAGTAGGTTTGTGAGAACCGAACCTCGGTAAAACAAATCCTTGTGTCTCACTTCTTCACTCACTCGCGATTTGTTTTTACGCCCTCTCTTGGACTCGTTTATATTTCTATACGCTAACCCGGCTTGTAGTTGTGATTAACTTTGTAAATTTCAGTTTCGCCCTATTCACTCCCTCTAGGCGTGTTTCAGACTCGAGCGCCCACGTCGCCGGTCGTTTAGCTCGGTTTGTTACGGATGCTCGCGGATGACAGGTGGGGTCAGCGTGACAGTCCCAGAGCGACGCGCTTGAATCACCGTGTGGCTGACAGAGGGGTCCTGCAGAGCAGCGAGGGGAGGAGAACGCACGCTGACCGGGCTGCCCCACATGCGCGTGGCGACGGGCGCGGAAGGAAAGGCTAGCACCCGGGGCCCAGCTGTCGGCGCAAAAGGGCAGGAGTTGGGTCACGCGGGACAGCTTCTCCTGGTGGACCGAATTAGGGAAGTTTGGCCCAGGTAGGTTTTGTCTTTTTCTTTTTAAATTTTATTTTCTGTTTTTCCTTTATTCTCAACTATTTTGAATCCAAATTTAGAATTCAAAAATAGGTGCAAATTTAAACTCATTTTAACCCTGTAATTTGGTCACATCCACTTGTGATGAAGTTATTTAATGAGATCATTTTGTATTGCATAATCTTTCTTTCTTTCTTTCCAAATCCTAGAATTTCTTTTAGATCTTAAATTCCCATTTGGGTATTAATATATTTCTTTTCACATTATTCTATGTTGTCACAAAATGCACACAAAATAAAATACCAGCATGATGCATAATTTGTTTGAGTGCCTTTTATTACTTATTCATTTGTATAAGTGAGGTGTCCACATGAAATGACAAGTAGAGATAACACACATACATATATACATGGATTTCATTTCTCCTTTTTGAAATTTTTTTCTACAAAATAGGTATTACAAATCCTGCCCCCCTTAAAAATAATCTCCACCTCGAGATTTAAGAAAAACTAGAGAAGAGATGGGGAAAATCTATGCGAAGCTCTTCTCTTTCTCAGGTCGCTTCATCTTCACCGTGGTGACTCCATTGCACTTTACACATCTTTATCACCTTATTTCTTGTAACTCGAGTCAATGTATCCAAAATCTTGATCGAGTATTCCGTATAAGTCAAATCTCCCTGAACACTGAGCTCTTCCATCGGTAACTGTTCCTTAGGGACACGGAGACACTTCTTGGGCTGAGACACGTGGAACACATTATGCACATCCGATAGACGAGCAGGTAGCTCGAGTTGGTATGCCATCTCCCCAACTCGCCTAAAAATCAAGAATGGTCCAATATAGCGAGGAGATAATTTGCCCTTAACTTTAAATCTCCTCATTCCACGAAGTGGTGACACCTTGAGATACACATACTCTCCTTCCTCAAATTCCAATGGTCTCCTTCTATTATCAGCATAGCTCTTTTGTCTGGTTTGAGCTACTCTCAAATTCTCTTGAATTACACGGACTTGTTCTTCTGCTTCTTGAATTAGTTCAGGCCCAAAGAACTGTCTTTCTCTAGTCTGATCCCAATATAGAGGAGTCCTGCACTTCCTCCCATATAAAGCTTCAAAAGGTGACATCTTTAGACTGGCCTGATAGCTATTATTATAAGAGAACTCAGCATAAGGTAGACTCTTATCCCAACTTCCTCCATGCTGAAGTGCACAAGCTCTCAACATATCCTCCAACACTTGATTAGTCCTTTCAGTCTGTCCATCAGTCTGAGGGTGATAAGCCGTACTAAAATTCAACTTTGTACTCATATTCTCATGAAAGCTTCTCCAAAATCTTGAGGTAAACTGTGAACCTCGATCAGACACGATCTTCTTTGGTACTCCATGTAAACACACAATCTGAGCCATATACAACTCTGCTAGCTGAGAGCCTTTATAAGTAGTCTTGACCGGAATGAAATGAGCCACTTTAGTCAATTTATCCACAATCACCCATATAGCATCATATCCTTTCTAGGTGCAAGGCAATCCAGTAATAAAATCCATACTAATTTCTTCCCACTTCCACTCGGGTATCTTTAGTGGGTGCAGTAGTCTAGCTGGCCTCTGGTGTTCAGCCTTAACTCTTTGACATACATCGCATATAGCCACATGTGCAGCCACATCTCTTTTTAATCCATACCACCAATACTTCCACTTCAAATCCTGATACATCTTGGTACTACCAGAATGAATAGAATAATCTGAATCATGGGCCTCCTTTAAAATAGTTTCTCGAAGGCTTTCGATATCAGGAACACACATCCTGTCCTTGAACCATACAGTGCCTTGCTCATCTTCCGTGAATTCTGGACCTCGACCTTCAGTAATCAGATCCTTAAGCTCTTGTATTTTCGCATCACCAATCTATCCTTTGCGGATTTCTTGCTCCAAGGTAGGTTCCACATCAATAGTAACTCCTTCAATATGAGCAACTATCCCTAGGTTAAGTCTTCTGAAATCCTCAACAATCTCGTCGGGTAGCTGGGCAACAATAGCTGAATGAACATGCTCCTTGCGACTCAAGGCATCTACAACCAAATTCGCCTTGCCCGGGTGATAGTGAATCTCCAAATCATAGTCTTTAATAAGCTCCAACCAACGGCGTTGCCTAAGATTGAGATCCTTCTGAGTGAATATATACTTCAAACTCTTATGATCCGTATATACTTGGCACTTGGTCCCCATGATATAATGTCTCCAAATCTTAAGCGCATGCACAACGACTGCTAGTTCTAAGTCATGTGTGGGGTAGTTCAATTCATGTTTCCGTAACTGACGAGAAGCATAGGCAATCACATGTCCTTCCTGCATGAGCATGCATCCCAAGCCTTGACCACATGCATCACAATAAATATCAAATCCCTTCTGCAGGTCTGGCATAACCAACACTGGCGGTGACATGAATCTCTTCTTCAATTGATCAAAACTACCTTGACACTTCTCATCCCACTTAAATTCTCTTCCTTTCTCTAGAAGCGAGGTCATAGGCTTAGCAATCTTAGAAAATCCTGCAATAAATCTCCGATAATATCCTGCTAATCCCAAGAAACTCTGAATCTCAGTAACTGTGGTGGGTACTCTCCACTCCATTATCTCCTTAACCTTAGCAGGATCCACTGAAATTCCTCCATTAGAAATAATATGACCAAGAAATGGCACCTCGCCAATCCAAAACTCGCACTTGCTAAACTTGGCATATAGTTGGTTATCTCGTAACTTCTGTAGCACCAATCTCAGATGTTCCTCATGATCACTATCACTCTAGGAATAAATAAGGATATTGTCGATGAATACCATGACGAATCTGTCCAAATACTCCATAAACACCTTATTCATCAAATTCATAAAATAAGATGGTGCATTGGTTAATCCAACGACATCACAGTGAACTCATACAATCCATATCGAGTCAAGAAAGCCGTCTTAGGAATATCTGATGGTCTAATCCTCATCTGATGGTAACCCGATCGGAGATCAATCTTCGAGAATACCCTAGCACCTCTCATTTGATCAAATAAATCCTCAATACGGGGTAACGGATACTTGTTCTTCACAGTAACATCATTAAGTAATCTATAATCCACACACATTCTTTGTGATCCATCTTCTGTACAAACAGAATCGGCGCTCCCCAAGGTGAGGAACTCGGACGAATGTACCCAGCCTCTTGTAACTCAGTTAACTGCTTCTTCAGCTCCTTTAACTCTTCTACAGACATCTTGTATGGCCGTTTAGAAATAGGGGCAGTTCCAGGTAAGAGATCAATAACAAACTCAACTTCTCTATCAGGTGGCATCCCTGGTAACTCCTCTGGAAAGACATCCTGAAAATCTCTAACCACACGGATGTTGTCACCAACAAACTCATCAGGTATGAAGAACATTGCACGTTTGGATGAGGTGGTTACTGCAATATTAACTTGAAATCTTTCTCCTTTAGGGCTGGTGAGTTCTACGGTACCTCTACCACATGCTATAATGGCCTTTGCCTTTCTTAACCATGACATACCAAGGATCAGATCTATACTGCTTGCCTCTAATATTATAGCAGTAGCTCCAAATTTTCTACCCATAATTGTCAATGTCAATCTACGTGTCATTTGATTTGCCTCAATAGGCCCTTTAGGTGTAATTACTATCATTGGTTTTCTCATATTTAGCAGTGGTATTTCATTTGTGTTGGCATATCGAGCAGACATAAATGAATGTGTAGCACCAGAATCAAATAAGATGGTTGCAGGAATTGCATTAACATAAAACATACCAAGTATGATGTCTGCACCATCCGGAGTAGCATCAACGCTGACTTGATTAACCCTGGCAATAGAATATCCCTTGCCAGATCCTGGAGTTTGCTGCTTATTCTGAACTGGAGTAGTAGCCATCTTCTGTGGGCAGACATTTGCATGGTGTCCAGTCTTCCCACACTTAAAACAAGTGGTGCCTGCACTCTGCCCTGAAAACTTCGTCGGGGTGCCAGTGGGGGTAGCTTGACGTGGCGGTGGAGTCCTCTGAGGTGATTGCTGAACTAGGCGCTGGCCTCTGCCAGTGCGAACTGGTGTACCCTGAGGTGAACTGTAGCGAGGACGAACACTACTGCTTCCTTGTCCTTGAGATATAGCCTTTCTCTTCAAATCTCCTAGCCGAACATGCTTGTGTTCAATAGCTAGAGCCTTATCAAGAAGCCTCTGAAATGATGGAAATGTATGTGCCACTAGAGCATACTGCAGAGGTCCATTAAGTCCTTCAATAAAATGCTCTTGTTTCCTCTCATCCTCAGCAACTTCATCTGGAGCATATCTAGAGAGCTGAATGAACTTGTCGCGATACTCGCTAACTAACATACTTCCTTGTTTTAGCGACAGAAATTCCTTCTTTTTAATCTTCATCAATCCAGCAGGTATATGATAATTCCTGAACTGTGTACTGAACTCTGCCCAAGTAATAGTATCAGCAGCATCGTGGGCAGCGGTATATGAATCCCACCAATCAACAGCAGGACCTGTCAGACGTCCAGAAGCATATAAAACCTTCTCTCGGTCAGTGCATTGAGCAATGTTCAACATCTTCTCTATGGACTTCAGCCAATCATCTGCATCCAGTGGATTAGTAGAGCTTGCAAATGTAGGTGGCTTATGACTCATGAACTCCCTATGCTTATCTCGGGGTGGAACTGGTGGTGGTGGTGGAGGCAGTGGTACTTGTTGTTGTTGCTGCTGTTGCTGTTGTTGTTGAAATTGCTGTTGCAGCTGTTGTTGCGCCCTCCTTTTCTGGCGTATCTCCTCTCGCTCCTGGCGCAACTCCTGGCGTATCTCTTCTCTTTCCTGGCGCATCTCCTGGCGTTCTTGCTGCATCTGAGCACGCATATCTGCCATGGTGTCTGCCATCTGTTGCATCATCCTCATCTGAGCTGCAATCAGTGGGTCAACTCCGCCTGGTGGAGGATTAGGAGGATTCATCTCTGTTGGCTGTGGCTGGGGTCGTCTATATATCCACCGAGTGTGTTGATTAGGAGGCAAATCAATTCCACCACCCCGCCTGGTATTGACCATCTGAGTTAGATACATATGGTAAGAGAATAGTAGACAAGGCAGGAATTTACAAATCAGGTTACTTTGGGGATTTATTAGCTAAGCAGATTAATATTTTACCTACCATAGCCAATTCATTACCTTATGATGGTACATGCTATGATGTCCATATATAATACTTCAATCAATGAAAGAAGCAAATCAAACATTTATCATCAGAACAATCAACCAACATTTTTTAAATCGAGAAAATAGTTATTTTTTTGTCTTAGGTTCCCTATCTCTTAAAAAGATCGTAGTCATAGGATTCCAAGGCGTGAAATCCATCTTGTCTTTAGAAGGAAAAGGTAAGAATAATCAGAGTAAAGCGGAAATAGGTGAGAAAAGATTAAGATAAGTTTGGAAAGAATTAGAGTAGCAGAGGTATGTAGGTAAGGGTTGTCCAGTTCTATCTAGGTTTCGTCCTACAGTCAACATTCCTCTGATACCACTTCTGTAACACCCCTGGCTTTAAGGGATAAAGCCGGGTGCATCTCATACATGCGCCAAAGAAGACAACATATATAATAACAGAGTGTATAGGGATAAATGTCATAATATAATCAGAGTACTTATTACATAGCGGAAGTCTTACAAAATAAAAGATAAATATAGCAGGATCTAAAATCCATCCTTGGCGCTAGAAAGTCAACTGGGAGACGATGACCTAGACCTCTCACGAACACTGCGCAACAACCACCATGCGCCTCATCCAGTGGTACCTGTTCTTGACCTGTGGGGGTGTGAGACAGCAAGGGTGAGCTCACACACGTTCATCGCTCAACAAGTTGTGGGGAATAATGTGACATGAACTCGCCAAAGGTGGGAGTTCATGTGATGTGTAAGGCTTACCAAAGAGAATGGTTAAAGCTGAGCATTGCTTTTAAAGTTGGTCAAAATTTTATTAGCAATTACTAGATGTAAGTAAATACCAAACCATAATAACAATAATAGAACAAAATTAATAATAAACCCATGCAAATGCATATGACAATTTGAGTTTAGGTTCCATAATTTAATCATCAGAGAGTCCTGAGCTGCTCATGACCGTGAGCTCGGCTAGTATACTAGTTTTACACTCTGCAGAGGTTGTACCCTTTACCCACAAGTCGTGTTACCCATCTGCCAAGGGGTCGCGACTCCCATACACCTCTACCTAGGAGGCGAGGCAGGGCAACACTACGAGGCCTTTACAAAGTTCCACTAGCTTCCGAAAACCCGCTACAGTTTATGGGAAGAGCACTTGCAAGAATCCCCCGTCTGATCGCCATCGCAGCTAAATCAACCCGAGAACCTCCTTGCATGCAACTCCCCTACTGCCCTTGCCCCTTTCGGGTAAGGTAGTCTTCCACTAGCTTTCCTAATTAGTCAGCCAAGGGCGTCCCATTAAACCCTTGTGGTGGCACGTGTTACTCAAGTTAAGCTCTATGTTCCAATTAACATTAATGGTCTTAACATGAACATAAATAGAATAAAAAAAGAATTGGAACATAGATATAATAAATGATTATCCCAAAACCATGTAAAGCAATAGCAAACTACCCAAGTGATTCCGGGGTAAACAAGGTAATGAGATAAACAATCTAGGGTGACCTATCGGGTCCCATTAAAATTAACCTATGCATAAGTAAATGATATTAAAAACATTATTGGGTAAAAAGTGGTCAAGGGCACAACTTGCCTTCAATGAGCTCCTGCTCAGCTACTTCTATCTGCTGCTCACCAGTATCCTCAGTCACGGGTTCTTCTACTCGCCACAATACAAACAAGCACAGTGTATAGACAAAATTAACATCACACCAAACATGTAAACAAATTACACAGTAATAATCTACACATTAAAATAAAATCCTAGGAACAGGGATCATAATTTTTAGAGTTATAGATTTTGAGATATGAATTTTCAAAGGTTTTATATGCTTGGAATAGGATTAAATGAGAATTAAATTTTCTTACTGTTTTCATGACAGAACATATAATCTAAGTGATAAAGAATAATATTACAAAAATTTAGAAAGTGGAATGGATTAATTTGGAGTTAGTGTGAATTTTCTATGAATTTATCAAGTTCTAGTAATTATTTTCATGTTAAAAATCCATTTTCTACTCATTTATTCGATTTAAACGATCTCTGGACTGGGCGCACTATTTTTAGAGAGTGCAGGGGGCTCGGGGTAATAATCCGCAGACTCAGGACATAGTGCCAGAGGATGGCGGGTTGATATTCTAAAACTTCAGGGGCTCTTTAATAAAACTCCAGGGCTGAAGGGGGTATCATAATATATCGGACGCACGATCCAAAATGGACGGCACGGATTAGACCTTGAATTACGTGAACCGGTGCGCTGGATAGACCGTTGGATTAGCGATCCAAGGCTAGGATTTTATGCGCTCGCGATCTAATTGGGTCCGTCGATCACACAACGGACGGCCACCGATCGATTCAACTCACACGTTTTCCATAATCTAATCTATACCGTTCAATCAAGGATGGACGGCAGAGGGATCATCTTCCCATCCCTTCACCCCAAACGCGACGGCGGACTGGACTCACGGCGGCGCTTCGCCGTCGAGCGCGGTCACCGCAATACAGTGCCCCAAGACCTAATCTGATGGGCACCCTACGTAGAGGAGAGTTGGGCAAAGGGCAGGGAGGTGGTCTTACCCTAGATTTGCAACGGTAGCAGCTCCGCCCACGCTGTTTCACGGTCGGCGGAAATCTCCCAGCGACGGCGAGGAATTCCCACGTGACGCAGACACTTGAATTCAATCCTCGGCCACGCACGGCCTTACTGACGGTAGCGGCGCCCCCTCGGTCAAGAACCGAGGACGAAAACCCGGCACTGGCGGAGTGAAAGGGAAATGTGCCCTTGGGTCATTTCTAAGTATTTTGGTGATTGAGTGCCAACGCAAGTGCTTTTGTGTTGATCTATGCAATGTGGTGAACAAAGTGCAAACCAAGTCAAAAGGTATGTTTCTAGACTTAGTACATTGTTTTATGGACTAATGTATTGTGTCTAAGTGCTGGAAACAGGAAAGATTGAATTAGAAATGAGATGGCTTTGTTCAGCCAAAATCTGCTCAGTTTGGGTGCACCGGACTATCCGGTGGTGCACCGGACAGTGTCCGGTGGCGCACCGGACAGTGTCCGGTGCGTCAAGCTGGCTCTAGCGAACAGGCTGCTCTCGGGACTTCGACGGCGGTGTACGGCTATAATTCACCGGTCTGTCCGGTGGTGCACCGGACTGTCCGGTGAACCGTTCACAGGCGAACTCGTCGCTCTCGAGAGATGATTAGCGGCGTATGGCTAAAATTCACCGGTCTGTCCGGTGGCACACCGGACTGTCTGGTGAGTCAACAGTCAGCCGGGGCAACGGTCGGCCGAGGATTCCGCGCATGACGCGTGGCCGAGCCAACGGTCACATTGGTGCATTGGACTGTCCGGTGTGCACCGGACAGTGTCCGGTGCGCCAACGGCTCTCAGACTCCAACGGTCGGCTTCGCCAAATAAGGAAGGATTTCTGCACCGGACAGTGTCCGGTGGTGCACCGGACTGTCCGGTGCGCCAGTCGACAGAAGGCAAGATCTGCCTTCCAGGATTGCTCTCAACGGCTCGTAGCTGCCTTGGGGCTATAAAAGGGACCCCTAGGCGCATGGAGGAGGACACCAAGCATTTCTTGAGCACTCTTGATCACTCACACTCCATTCTTGCGCACTTATTCGACATTCTAGTGATTTGAGCTCCGTTCTAGTGTGCTAGTCTTTTGAGCTTAAGTCTGGGTCTTGTGTGTGTGTATTTGCTGTGATCTTAGTGTCTTGTGTGAGTTGCTAATCCCTCCCTTACTCCATGCTTCTTTGTGAACTTCAAGTGTAAGGGCGAGAGGCTCCAAGTTGTGGAGATTCCTCGCAAATGGGATTAAGAAAAGCAAGCAAAACATCGTGGTATTCAAGTGGGTCTTTGGACCACTTGAGAGGGGTTGATTGCAACCCTCGTCCGTTGGGACGCCACAACGTGGAGTAGGCAAGCGTTGGTCTTGGCCGAACCACGGGATAACCATCGTGCCATCTCTGTGATTGATCTCTTGTGGTTATTGTGTTTTGTTGAAGACTCCTCTCTAGCCACTTGGCGATTATTGTGCTAACGCTTAACCAAGTTTTTGTGGCTTAAGTTTCAAGTTCTACAGGATCACCTATTCACCCCCCTCTAGGTGCTCTCAATTGGTATCAGAGCCGTTCTCTTCACAAAGGGACTAATCGCCCGAAGAGATGGATCCTAAGGGGAAGGGAATCATGATCAACGATAAAGAGAAGGAGTCCTTCGTCAACGAGCCTAAGGATGACAAGCCTACCGACTCAGGCTCAGGCCATAGACGCAAAGATGGAAAGAAGAAGAAGACGAGACGCATCAAGGAGATCGTCTACTACGACGACAGTGATGAGTCCACTTCTTCCCATAAGGACGACGACGACAACAACTACGACAAACGAAAGACGGTTAACTCAAACTTTTCTTTCGATTATTCGCGTATTCCTCAAAGTTCAAATTCACATTTGCTCTCCATTCCTCTCGGCAAGCCTCCACACTTTGATGGGGAAGACTACGGATTTTGGAGCCACAAAATGCGTAGTCACCTGTTCTCTCTCCATCCAAGCATATGGGAGATTGTTGAGAATGGAATGAAATTTGATAGCTCGGATAGTCCTATTTTTATTAATGAACAGATTCATAGAAATGCACAAGCTACTACTGTGTTGTTAGCCTCCTTGTGCAGGGACGAGTACCATAGGGTGAGCGGCTTGGACAATGCCAAGAAAATCTGGGACACCCTCAAGATCTCTCATGAGGGGAATGACGTCACCTTGCTCACCAAGATGGAGTTGGTAGAAGGCGAGCTCGGAAGATTTGCGATGATAAGGGGCGAGGAGCCAACCCAAACATACAACCGGCTCAAGACCCTTATCAACAAAATAAGGAGCTACGGAAGCACGCGATGGACGGACCACGACGTCATCCGACTAATGCTAAGGTCCTTTACCGTTCTTGATCCACATTTGGTGAATAATATTCGTGAGAATCCTAGGTACACCAAAATGTCGCCTGAAGAAGTCCTTGGAAAATTCGTAAGCGGGCGAATGATGATCAAGGAGGCGAGGTACGTGGACGACGCACTGAATAGTCCAATCAATGAGCCTCAACCCGTTGCTCTCAAGGCAACAAGAAGCAAGGAGGCGTTACCTAGCAAGGTGGCGCAAGTTGAGGCGGCAGGGCTCAATGATGAAGAGATGGCCCTCATCATCAAGCGCTTCAAGACGGCGCTTAAGAGTCGCAAGGGACAGCCAAGCAAGACCAAGTCAAAGGGGAAGCGCTCATGCTTCAAATGTGGTAAGCTTGGTCATTTTATTGCTAACTATCCTGATAATGATAGTGACTAGGAAAAAGGAAACAAGAGGGAGAAGAAGAAGAATTACAAGAAGGCCAAGGGCGAGGCACATATCGGAAAGGAGTGGGATTCGGATTGCTCCTCCTCCGACTCCGACAATGAAGGACTCGTCGCCACTGCCTTCAACAAGTCATCCCTCTTCCCCAACGAGCATCACACATGCCTCATGGCAAAGGAGAAGAAGGTATGTACTCGGGATACCACTTATGCTTCTTCAGGTGATGATTCTAGTGATGACGATGAGATAGACTATTCTAGTTTATTTAAAGGTTTGGATAGAATTAAAATTGGCAAAATTAATGAGTTAATTGATGCCTTGAATGAAAAGGATAGACTTTTAGAAAAGCAAGAGGATTTGTTGTATGAAGAACATGATAAATTTGTAGAGGCACAAAAAGATCATGCTTTAGAAGTTAAAAGAAATGAAATGCTTTCTTATGAACTATCTACTTGTCATGAAATCATTGCTACTTTAAAAGGTGTTAATGATGATTTAAATGCTAAACTAGAAGTAGCTAGTAAATCTAACTCTTGTGTAGAACATGTTTGCACTAAGTGTAAAGATCTTAATGTTAATACTTGTAGTGAACACCTAGAGTGCATTTCTAAATTAAATGATGAAGTAGCTAGTCTTAATGCCCAACTTAAGACTAGCAAGAGTGAATTTGACAAACTAAAATTTGCAAGGGATGCCTACACAATTGGTAGACACCCCTCAATTAAGGATGGACTTGGCTTCAAGAGGGAAGCCAAGAACTTGACAAGCCATAAGGCTCCCATCTCCGCCAAGGAGAAAGGGAAGGCCCCTATGGCTAGTAGTACTAAAAAGAACCATGCTTTTATGTACCATGATAGGAGACAATCTAGAAATGCTTATAGGTGTTGTAATGCTTATGATGCTTTTGATTTTCATGCTATGACTGCTTCTAGTTCCCATGTTATGCATGATAGAAATGTTGCTAGGAGAAATGTTGTTAATATTCCTAGGAAAGTCAATGAACCTTCGACAATATATCATGCTTGCAATGCTTCTTTTGCCATTTATAGAAAGAATAAGAAGGTGATTGCTAGGAAGTTAGGGGCAAGATGCAAGGGAGATAAAACTTGCATTTGGGTCCCTAAGACAATTGTGACTAACCTTGTAGGACCCAACAAGAGTTGGGTACCTAAGACCCAAGCCTAAATTTGCCTTGCAGGTTTATGCATCCGGGGGTTCAAGCTGGATTATCGACAGCGGATGCACAAACCACATGACGGGGGAAAAGAGGATGTTCTCTTCCTACGTCAAGAACAAGGATCCCCAAGATTCAATAATATTCGATGATGGGAACCAAGGCAAGGTAAAAGGGTTAGGTAAAATTGCTATTTCATCTGAGCACTCTATTTCTAATGTGTTTTTAGTTGAGTCGCTTGGATATAATTTGTTATCTGTTAGTCAATTATGCAAAATGGGATATAATTGTCAGTTTACAAATGTAGATGTGTCTGTCTTTAGAAGATGTGATGGTTCACTAGCTTTTAAGGGTGTACTAGACGACAAACTTTATTTGGTTGATTTTGCAAAAGAAGAGGCCGGTCTAGATGCATGCTTAATTGCTAAGACTTGCATGGGCTGGCTGTGGCATCGCCGCTTAGCACATGTGGGGATGAAGAACCTCCACAGGCTTCTAAAGGGAGAACACGTGATAGGTCTAACTAATGTACACATCAAAAAAGATAGACCTTGTGCAGCTTGTCAAGCAGGAAAACAGGTGGGAGGCTCTCATCACACCAAAAATGTGATGACCACATCAAGACCCTTGGAGATGCTTCATATGGACCTCTTCGGACCCGTCGCCTATCTAAGTATAGGAGGAAGTAAGTATGGTCTTGTTATAGTTGATGATTTTTCCCGCTTCACTTGGGTATTCTTTTTGCAGGATAAATCTGAAACCCAAGGGACCCTCAAGCTCTTCCTCAGGAGAGCTCAAAATGAGTTTGAGCTCAAGGTGAAGAAGATAAGGAGCGACAACGGGTCCGAGTTCAAGAATCTTCAAGTGGAGGAGTTCCTTGAGGAGGAAGGAATCAAGCACGAGTTCTCCGCTCCCTACACACCACAACAAAATGATGTGGTAGAAAGGAAGAACAGGACGCTCATCGATATGGCGAGGACTATGCTTGGAGAGTTCAAGACCCCCCCAAGTGTTTTTGGTCGGAAGCCGTGAACACGGCTTGCCACGCCATCAACAGGGTCTATCTTCACCGCCTCCTCAAGAAGACTTCATATGAACTACTAACTGGTAACAAACCCAATGTGTCTTATTTTCGTGTATTTGGGAGCAAGTGTTATATTCTTATGAAGAAAGGTAGAACCTCTAAATTTGCTCCCAAAGCTGTGGAAGGGTTTCTATTAGGTTATGACTCAAATACAAAGGCGTATAGGGTCTTCAACAAATCATCGGGTTTGGTTGAAGTCTCTAGCGACGTTGTATTTGATGAGACTAATGACTCTCCAGGAGAGCAAGCTGTTGATCTTGATGATGTAGATGAAGAAGATGTTCCAACGGCCGCAATGCGCACCATGGCGATTGGCGATGTGCGACCACAGGAATAATTGGAGCAAGATCAACCTTCTTCCTCAACTATGGTGCATCCCCCAACCCAAGATGACGAACAGGTACCTCAAGTGGAGGCGCATGATCAAGGGGGAGCACAGGATGTTCAAGTTGAAGAGGAAGAAGCACCTCAGGCACCTCCAACCCAAGTTCGAGCGATGATTCAAAGGAATCATCCCGTCGACCAAATTTTGGGTGATATTAGCAAGGGAGTAACTACTCGTTCAAGATTAGTTAATTTTTGTGAACATTACTCCTTTGTCTCTTCTATTGAGCCTTTTAGGGTAGAAGAGGCCTTGCTAGATCCGGACTGGGTGTTGGCCATGCAGGAGGAACTCAACAACTTCAAGTGCAATGAAGTTTGGACACTGGTGCCTCGTCCCAAGCAAAATGTTGTGGGAACCAAATGGGTGTTCCGCAACAAACAGGACGAGCACGGGTGGTGACGAGGAACAAGGCTCGACTTGTGGCAAAAGGTTATGCCCAAGTCGCAGGTTTGGACTTTGAGGAGACGTTTGCTCCTGTGGCTAGGCTAGAATCAATTCGTATTTTGCTAGCATATGCCGCTCACCATTCTTTTAGGTTGTACCAAATGGATGTGAAGAGCGCTTTCCTCAACGGGCCGATCAAGGAGGAGGTGTACGTGGAGCAAAAAGCATACCGGTCCATGATAGGTTCTTTGCTTTATTTATGTGCTAGTAGACTGGATATTATGCTTAGCGTATGCATGTGTGCTAGATTTCAATCCGATCCTAAGGAGTGTCTCTTAGTGGCTGTGAAGCGAATTCTTCGATATTTAGTCGCTATGCCTTGCTTCGGGATCTGGTATCCAAAGGGGTCTAACTTTGACTTGATTGGATATTCAGATTCTGACTATGCTAGATGTAAAGTCGATAGGAAGAGTACATCGGGGACGTGCCAATTCTTAGGAAGGTCCCTGGTGTCGTGGAACTCTAAGAAACAAACCTTCGTTGCCCTATCCACCACTGAGGCCGAGTACGTTGCCGCAGGACAGTGTTGTGCGCAACTACTTTGGATGAGGCAAACCCTCCGGGACTTTGGCTACAATCTGAGCAAAGTCCCACTCCTATGTGATAATGAGAGTGCTATCCGAATAGCGGAAAATCCTGTTGAGCACAGCTGCACAAAGCACATTGACATCCGACATCACTTTTTGAGAGACCACCAGCAAAAAGGAGATATCGAAGTGTTTTATGTTAGCATCGAAAACCAGCTAGCCGATATCTTCACTAAGCCTTTAGATGAGAAGACCTTTTGCAGGCTGCGTAGTGAGCTAAATGTCTTAGATTCGCGGAACTTGGATTGATTTATAGCATACATGTGTTTATGCCTGTGATCATGTTCCTTATGCATTTTGTTGCTTACTGTGGTGCTCAAGTTGTACAATCACTCCCCGGACCTCACAAGTCCTTGTGCAAGTGATGCACATATTGAGGGAGAGTTGTGCTACAACTTGACCCTTTGAGACTAACTGTGTGCTTGAGTTTGCTTGTTTTAGTCTCAAAGGAGGTTTGAAAGGGAAAAGGTGGACTTGGACCATGAAAGACTTCCACTGCACTCCGATGAGAGGGTAACTTATTCCAAGATCATCTCATGTACTCTTATTGCCTTTGTATTCTTATTTGAAGATTTTGGTGAGGCAATGGGGTTCAAGGGCCAAGATTGATCCCGTTTTGGTGCTTGATGCCAAAGGGGGAGAAAATAAAGGCCAAAGCAATAAATGGATCAGCTACCACTTGAGAAATTTTGAAAATAGTAGAATAGAGCTTTTGGTTTGTCAAAACTCTTTTATTGTCTCTTTTGTCAAAAGTTGGCCTCTTGTGGGGAGAAGTGTTGATTATGGGAAAAAGGGGGAGTTTTGGAAATCCTTGATCAATTTCTGTTGGAATACCTCTCTTTATGTCTCTACATGTGGATTTGACTTAGAGATAGTAATTTGAGTTTGATTTGCAAAAACAAACCAAGTGGTGGCAAAGAGTGATCCATATATGCCAAAATTGACTCAAAACAACTTTTGGTTTTCATTTGCATTGATATTGCACTTGTTCTAGTTGCTTTATGTTGTGTTGGCATAAATCACCAAAAAGGGGGAGATTGAAAGGGAAATGTGCCCTTGGGTCATTTCTAAGTATTTTGGTGATTGAGTGCCAACGCAAGTGCTTTTGTGTTGATCTATGCAATGTGGTGAACAAAGTGCAAACCAAGTCAAAAGGTATGTTTCTAGACTTAGTACATTGTTTTATGGACTAATGTATTGTGTCTAAGTGCTGGAAACAGGAAAGATTGAATTAGAAATGAGATGGCTTTGTTCAGCCAAAATCTGCTCAGTCTGGGTGCACCGGACTGTCTGGTGGCGCACCGGACAGTGTCCGGTGGCGCACCGGACAGTGTCCGGTGCGTCAGGCTGGCTCTAGCGAACAGGCTGCTATCGGAACTTCGACGGTGGTGTATGGCTATAATTCACGGGTCTGTCCGATGGTGCACCGGACTGTCTGGTGAACCGTTCACAGGCGAACTCGTCGCTCTCGGGAGATGATTAGCGGCGTACGGCTAAAATTCACCGGTCTGTCCGGTGGCACACCGGACTGTCCGGTGAGTCAACAGTCAGCCGGGGCAACGGTCGGCCGAGGATTCCGTGCGTGACGCGTGGCCGAGCCAACGGTCACATTGGTGCACTGGACTGTCCGGTGTGCACCGGACAGTGTCCGGTGCGCCAACGGCTCTCAGACTCCAACGGTCGGCTTCGCCAAATAAGGAAGGATTTCTGCACCGGACAGTGTCCGATGGTGCACCGGACTGTCCGGTGCGCCAGTCGACAGAAGGCAAGATCTGCTTTCCAGGATTGCTCTCAACGGCTCCTAGCTGCCTTGGGGCTATAAAAGGGACCCCTAGGCGCATGGAGGACACCAAGCATTCCTTGAGCACTCTTGATCACTCACACTCCATTCTTGCGCACTTATTCGACATTCTAGTGATTTGAGCTCCGTTCTAGTGTGCTAGTCTTTTGAGCTTAAGTCTGGGTCTTGTGTGTGTGTATTTGCTGTGATCTTAGTGTCTTGTGTGAGTTGCTAATCCCTCCCTTACTCCGTGCTTCTTTGTGAACTTCAAGTGTAAGGGCGAGAGGCTCCAAGTTGTGGAGATTCCTCGCAAACGGGATTAAGAAAAGCAAGCAAAACACCGTGGTATTCAAGTGGGTCTTTGGACCGCTTGAGAGGGGTTGATTGCAACCCTCGTCCGTTGGGACGCCACAACGTGGAGTAGGCAAGCGTTGGTCTTGGCCGAACCACGGGATAACCATCGTGCCATCTCTGTGATTGATCTCTTGTGGTTATTGTGTTTTGTTGAAGACTCCTCTCTAGCCACTTGGCAATTATTGTGCTAACGCTTAACCAAGTTTTTGTGGCTTAAGTTTCAAGTTCTACGGGATCACCTATTCACCCCCCGTCTAGGTGCTCTCACGGAGATCACCGACGGCGGACTCAATCGCTCCCTCGGCTAACACCTCCCTCTCCGCTATTGTAACACCCGGATTTTAGGGGTCCAAAACCCGGGGTTAACATAAACACCAGGTATGCTGGGACCAAGTCTCATACATATGATGTATAGTGGCACAGGATCGAATGTCACATCTTTATATATATCAGGAGTTCTATACAAAATAAATAATTACATTATAAGGAGACAACGGTCCAGCAACCCAAAGTTGACTGGGAGACGACGACCTAGACCTCTCACGAACTCATCGCAGCATCCTCCATGAGCATCATCCTGCAGTACCTGGTCTTGACCTGTGGTGTATGTGAGACAGCAAGAGTGAGCTCACATACGTTCATCGCTCAACAAGTTGTGGGGAATAATGTGCATGAACTCGCCAAAGGTGGGAGCTCACATAAAGTGTAAGGCTTACCAAAGAAGATGGTTAGAGCTGAGCATTGCTTTTAAAGTTAGTCAAAATTTTATTAGCAGTTACTAAGTATAAGTAAATACCAGCCCAATTAAATAGTAGAACAAAAGTAACAACTTCACCTGCGATGCAATGCATATGACAAATTGAATTTAGTTCCATAAATTAATCATGTGAGGGTCCGAGCTGCTCATGACCGTGAGCACGGCTAGTATACCAGTTTTACACTCTGCAGAGGTTGCGCATCTTTACCCACAAGTCATGTTACCCATCTGCCAAGGGATCGCGACTTCCCATACACCTCTACCGAGGAGGCGAGGCAGGGTAACACTACGAGGCCTTTACAAAGTTCCACTAGCTTCCGAAAACCCGCTACAGTTTATAGGAAGATCCAGTGCAGGAATCCCTTGCAGGACCGCCATCGCAGCAAAATCCTCCCGAGGGCCTCCCTACACTGACCTCTCCCCTACTGCCCTTGCCCCTTTCGGGTAAGGTAGTCTTCCACTAGCTTTCCTAATTAATCAGCCAAGGGCATCCCATACTACCCTTGTGGTAGCACTGTTTTCCCGGGTGGTCGCTCCATGTTCCAATTAACATAATGATCTTAACATGAACATTAAATAACAACTGATAACAAAAGTGTAATCATGAATAGTGTATCTCCATACCCAAAACCACATATAGCACTAGCAAGTACTACCCAGAAAGATCAGTGGTAAACAAGGTATAAAGATAGACAAACTAGGGTAACCTATTGGGTCCCATCAAAATTAACCTATGCAGATCATTATGATTAATCAGAACATGGCTGGGTAAAAAGAAGTGATCAAGGGCACAACTTGCCTGGGCCTTGAGATTCCAGGTACCAGGATGATTCTTCAGATCCTCGTGACCTCACTGCTAGTCGTAGCAATACAAACATACATGGTATAGGCAAGATTAACATTACACCAAACATATATGCAAAATACATATTAATAATCTACATATTAAAATAAGACCACAGGAAAAAGAATTATTAATTTTGGAGTTATAGAATTCAAGTTATGAATTTCCTAAGATTTAAGGTGATTATAATATGATTAAATGATAAATAAATTTTCTGACAGAGTTTATGTCAAAACAATGATTCTAAATGGTAGAGAATATTATTACAAAATTTTAGGAATTGGAATGACTCAATTTGGAGCTAAAATAAATTTTCTATGAATTATCTAAGTTCTAGCAATTATTTTTGTATTAAAAATACATTTTCTAATTCATTTACTCATTTTAAAACAGCAGTGGACTGGGCCTCAATTTTTGTGAAGTGCAGGGGGCTCGGGGTAAGAATCCCCAAGACTCAGGCAACACCCCGCGCGGACGGCGGGTTAAATCACCAAGACCCCGGGGACTCATTAGCAAAATGTGCAAGCCGAAAGGGTATGGGATAATATCGGCCGTTGGATCCGCAGCGGAGGGCACGGATTAGATCGCCATTTCATCGAACCGGTATGCCGCGACAACCGCAGGATCAACGATCGACGGATCGGATTTAATTGATCAGATTACTCCCCCCAGAGCGTCCGATCTGGATCCAACGCTCGAGATATCCCGAGGCGAAGCGGTACGCCCCATCTAATCGTGATCGTCCGTCAATGATCCAACGATTGAGGTGAATTCCCCCCAAATGAGGCCGACGGCGGTGGCGCCGCCACACGCCCACGGTGGCCCATGGCCGGCGTTCGGCCAATCCCAGGGTTAAGGCACTAATAGCTCAATTCCTACGGCCTACGCAATGCTCCAGGCGCAACTAACTAGATGAGCTACTCACCGAGCTTGGAGACGGCAGCAGCGACGTTACCCACGGCGAGAGGCGGATTCGTGTGGATTTGGGTTCGACGGCGAGCAATTCCGGTGCCGTGGTGCCTCCCCACGCCACCCGAAACCCCGTGCGTGTTCGTGGAGGGTTTCCGAGGATTCGGAGCCTCACACCGTGGACCGGCGATGAGCACCGGCGCGGTTCGACGATGGCGGCGGCGGCGTCCTTCTTTTACCTCGCGACTGCTCCCACTTCTCCGCTCGGTTTGCTGGCAAGATGGTACGGGAGCAATGGGGAGCGGGACCGGTTCTTATACCCCGAGCGGTGCGCAGGAGTCGGGAGGGTTGGTGCAACGGTGGCGCGATGACCGCGGAGTCCGCGCGGTCCGTTCGCCGCGAGGAAGACGATCTGAGCGAGGGGCCCCACCCGTCGGTGTGCGCGCGATGAAGAAAATCCTGACGGCGCCGGCCCACCCCACAGCGACACCGACGCATAAGGGAGAGTTGGAGAGCGGGGCCCATATGCCAGAGAGGGCGCGAGACTGACAACTGGGCCCGCCCTGTCGGCGCAAAGGAGAGGCAGGCGCACGGGAGGAAAGTTTGGGCCGCGCGCGCGAAAGTGTAGTTGGGCCAGAATGAAGGTAGCCGGCCCAGTTAAGCTTTCCTCCTTTTTTTCTTTTTATTTTGCATTTTCTTTTCTCCATTTTCAAATCCAATTTGAATTCAAACTTAAATTCAAACTTTGTGAATAACTTGTCCTCAGTTTGAGTGGTATAATTTAATAATTTAAGTGTGAAGGATGTTTATTCTGATTTTTATTTTATTTTATGTAGTATTTTCTTTAGTTCTTCCCTCCTCTTTTATTTTCTATTTTCTATTCCAAATTTCAAATTTATATTTCTATTTTAGTTTTCAGATTTTTTTCAAATGTATCAATTGAAATCCAAGGGTGAATATAAACCATACTATTTTATTATTACTAGTTTAAGTTTTATTCTCCTTGTTTATTTATTTCATGAGATGTATAAATGGTTCCCTTTAAAAGAAAAATTCTCCTCCTCCTCTTTTTCTTATTTCCCAATGATACTTTGTTCAGATTTCTTCTACCAATTCCAAATTCAGAATTTGGGTGTTACAAATCCTACCCCCCTTAAAAATAATCTCGTCCTCGAGATTTGTAAGAAAAGGGTGCATAACTTATGTTATCTCCAACATATGCACAAACAAAATCTCAGCATGATGCATTATTTATTAGCAACACATGGGGTCAGATAGACCTTATTATTATTCTCAATATAGTAAAATACTAGCTACTAACTAAGGTAACACTTACATCTTACAAATAGTAGTAATATATAAATATGTTTATGTATCTTGGTGGAACTGGTGGTTAGGAAAGCATAGGTGTATATATGTATGTCCACTTTATTATGTAAGATAGAAGATGTCTTTAGGGCATATATAGGTTTGGGTAAGAGTAGGATAAGACAAAGACTCCATCCAAGATTGTGGATCTTGACTCATCTGATGATTTAGCTTGATCTTTGAAGGCTTGAGTTGATGCTCATCCTTTCTTGATGAAGTTGATCATCTTCTTCGGTCTTGTCTCAGTAATTAGGAGTTAGTGTATGTTATTGGGCTGGAGGATATGGTTAATATAGGTATGGATGAGATAGACTACATGATGTAGATCAAAAGTTTATTTGATGTTAGGTGGGGATAAACAGATCATGCAATCCATTATGAATCTATTGGTTGAGTTAGATCTTCTGCTCATGGTTGAGTTAGTCTAATGTGCTAAGTTAACACTTGGCTAGTAAGGTCTAATCTCTTTTTACCTGTATCATTAGTCTGATTAAGTAGGCCACATTAGATTAGTTTAGTAGATGGCTATGAGTTAAATGAGATTAGTCAGAGTCTGGTTTGATTGTTTTGCTTCTGTATGGTTTGGATAGGGTATGTAACCTGGGTATGGCTGAACTGATCTAAGTCATCAATTTAGACTTAAGTGAATTAGGAGCATGGCCATATCTTTTGCACCAGCATTAAGTAACTCACACTAGATTAGACCATATTAAATTAGATATGATCCAGATTAGACTAGTTTAAGTTAAATAGATCTACTAGGGTAGGATAAATATTATTAGGATATGTTAGAATCTTTAGATTTATTAGGACCAGATAAAATCTTTTTAAGGTAAGATGAATCTATTAAGGTAATAGAATATCCTTTAAGATAAGATGGATCTATTACACAAGATTGAATCTAGGTTAGATTGGTATGACTAGTTTGACTAAATAAGATCTAATTAAGTTGCACTAGATCATGGTCGTTTAATCTAGGGTGGATAAGTATGCTTATTAGGATAAGATGAATCTTTTGAGGTCAGTTAGATCTATATAAAATCTTTTCAAGATAAGATGAGTATCTTTTAAGATGATATGGATCTATTAAGATAAGAGAATATATATATATATATATATATTTTTTTTAAGATAGAATGGATCTATATACATTAGGATAAGTTAAGACCTTTTGAGATAGGATAGATCTATGAAATAGAATTTCTTAAGATGATATGAATCTATTAAGATAGGAGAGAATCTTTTAAGATAAGATGATTTGGTTAGAATGAGATCTTTTTAGGATAAGATAAATCTTCTTAAGCTAGATACGTTCCAATGGGGACAATCTAGGCTGTCTAGTTATTTTATAAATATATTTTTATACCTATGTATATGCAGATGCAATTGTGGACATTACTCCACAACCCATCACACTCAATCAAAGATCCAAATCAAACAAGTATCATAAGAACAAACATTCAAATCCATAGATATCTATAAAAATAGTTTTGTTTTTGTTCCTAAGAATAGGTCTCCTATTCCTAAAAGTCACTTCAGGTACAGGATTTCAAAGTGTGAAATCCACATTTGTCTTTAGAATAAATAGGTAAGAATAATCAGAGTGAAGCGGAAATAGATGAGAAAAGATTAAGATAAGTTTAGAAAGGAATCAGAGTAAGGTAAGTAGATAAGGGTTATCCAGTTCTATCTAGGTTTCGTCCTACAGTCAACATTCCTCTGATACCACTTCTGTAACACCCGGATTTTAGGGGTCCAAAACCCGGGGTTAACATAAACACCAGGTATGCTGGGACCAAGTCTCATACATATGATGTATAGTGGCACAGGATCGAATGTCACATCTTTATATATATCAGGAGTTCTATACAAAATAAATAATTACATTATAAGGAGACAACGGTCCAGCAACCCAAAGTTGACTGGGAGACGACGACCTAGACCTCTCACGAACTCATCGCAGCATCCTCCATGAGCATCATCCTGCAGTACCTGGTCTTGACCTGTGGTGTATGTGAGACAGCAAGAGTGAGCTCACATACGTTCATCGCTCAACAAGTTGTGGGGAATAATGTGCATGAACTCGCCAAAGGTGGGAGCTCACATAAAGTGTAAGGCTTACCAAAGAAGATGGTTAGAGCTGAGCATTGCTTTTAAAGTTAGTCAAAATTTTATTAGCAGTTACTAAGTATAAGTAAATACCAGCCCAATTAAATAGTAGAACAAAAGTAACAACTTCACCTGCGATGCAATGCATATGACAAATTGAATTTAGTTCCATAAATTAATCATGTGAGGGTCCGAGCTGCTCATGACCGTGAGCACGGCTAGTATACCAGTTTTACACTCTGCAGAGGTTGCGCATCTTTACCCACAAGTCATGTTACCCATCTGCCAAGGGATCGCGACTTCCCATACACCTCTACCGAGGAGGCGAGGCAGGGTAACACTACAAGGCCTTTACAAAGTTCCACTAGCTTCCGAAAACCCGCTACAGTTTATAGGAAGATCCAGTGCAGGAATCCCTTGCAGGACCGCCATCGCAGCAAAATCCTCCCGAGGGCCTCCCTACACTGACCTCTCCCCTACTGCCCTTGCCCCTTTCGGGTAAGGTAGTCTTCCACTAGCTTTCCTAATTAATCAGCCAAGGGCATCCCATACTACCCTTGTGGTAGCACTGTTTTCCCGGGTGGTCGCTCCATGTTCCAATTAACATAATGATCTTAACATGAACATTAAATAACAACTGATAACAAAAAGTGTAATCATGAATAGTGTATCTCCATACCCAAAACCACATATAGCACTAGCAAGTACTACCCAGAAAGATCAGTGGTAAACAAGGTATAAAGATAGACAAACTAGGGTAACCTATTGGGTCCCATCAAAATTAACCTATGCAGATCATTATGATTAATCAGAACATGGCTGGGTAAAAAGAAGTGATCAAGGGCACAACTTGCCTGGGCCTTGAGATTCCAGGTACCAGGATGATTCTTCAGATCCTCAGTGACCTCACTGCTAGTCGTAGCAATACAAACATACATGGTATAGGCAAGATTAACATTACACCAAACATATATGCAAAATACATATTAATAATCTACATATTAAAATAAGACCACAGGAAAAAGAATTATTAATTTTGGAGTTATAGAATTCAAGTTATGAATTTCCTAAGATTTAAGGTGATTATAATATGATTAAATGATAAATAAATTTTCTGACAGAGTTTATGTCAAAACAAGTGATTCTAAATGGTAGAGAATATTATTACAAAATTTTAGGAATTGGAATGACTCAATTTGGAGCTAAAATAAATTTTCTATGAATTATCTAAGTTCTAGCAATTATTTTTGTATTAAAAATACATTTTCTAATTCATTTACTCATTTTAAAACAGCAGTGGACTGGGCCTCAATTTTTGTGAAGTGCAGGGGGCTCGGGGTAAGAATCCCCAAGACTCAGGCAACACCCCGCGCGGACGGCGGGTTAAATCACCAAGACCCCGGGGACTCATTAGCAAAATGTGCAAGCCGAAAGGGTATGGGATAATATCGGCCGTTGGATCCGCAGCGGAGGGCACGGATTAGATCGCCATTTCATCGAACCGGTATGCCGCGACAACCGCAGGATCAACGATCGACGGATCGGATTTAATTGATCAGATTACTCCCCCCAGAGCGTCCGATCTGGATCCAACGCTCGAGATATCCCGAGGCGAAGCGGTACGCCCCATCTAATCGTGACCGTCCGTCAATGATCCAACGATTGAGGTGAATTCCCCCCAAATGAGGCCGACGGCGGTGGCGCCGCCACACGCCCACGGTGGCCCATGGCCGGCGTTCGGCCAATCCCAGGGTTAAGGCACTAATAGCTCAATTCCTACGGCCTACGCAATGCTCCAGGCGCAACTAACTAGATGAGCTACTCACCGAGCTTGGAGACGGCAGCAGCGACGTTACCCACGGCGAGAGGCGGATTCGTGTGGATTTGGGTTCGACGGCGAGCAATTCCGGTGCCGTGGTGCCTCCCCGCGCCACCCGAAACCCCGTGCGTGTTCGTGGAGGGTTTCCGAGGATTCGGAGCCTCACACCGTGGACCGGCGATGAGCACCGGCGCGGTTCGACGATGGCGGCGGCGGCGTCCTTCTTTTACCTCGCGACTGCTCCCACTTCTCCGCTCGGTTTGCTGGCAAGATGGTACGGGAGCAATGGGGAGCGGGACCGGTTCTTATACCCCGAGCGGTGCGCAGGAGTCGGGAGGGTTGGTGCAACGGTGGCGCGATGACCGCGGAGTCCGCGCGGTCCGTTCGCCGCGAGGAAGACGATCTGAGCGAGGGGCCCCACCCGTCGGTGTGCGCGCGATGAAGAAAATCCTGACGGCGCCGGCCCACCCCACAGCGACACCGACGCATAAGGGAGAGTTGGAGAGCGGGGCCCATATGCCAGAGAGGGCGCGAGACTGACAACTGGGCCCGCCCTGTCGGCGTAAAGGAGAGGCAGGCGCACGGGAGGAAAGTTTGGGCCGCGCGCGCGAAAGTGTAGTTGGGCCAGAATGAAGGTAGCCGGCCCAGTTAAGCTTTCCTCCTTTTTTTCTTTTTATTTTGCATTTTCTTTTCTCCATTTTCAAATCCAATTTGAATTCAAACTTAAATTCAAACTTTGTGAATAACTTGTCCTCAGTTTGAGTGGTATAATTTAATAATTTAAGTGTGAAGGATGTTTATTCTGATTTTTATTTTATTTTATGTAGTATTTTCTTTAGTTCTTCCCTCCTCTTTTATTTTCTATTTTCTATTCCAAATTTCAAATTTATATTTCTATTTTAGTTTTCAGATTTTTTTCAAATGTATCAATTGAAATCCAAGGGTGAATATAAACCATACTATTTTATTATTACTAGTTTAAGTTTTATTCTCCTTGTTTATTTATTTCATGAGATGTATAAATGGTTCCCTTTAAAAGAAAAATTCTCCTCCTCCTCTTTTTCTTATTTCCCAATGATACTTTGTTCAGATTTCTTCTACCAATTCCAAATTCAGAATTTGGGTGTTACAGCTATGACGCTTCTGGCTGGGCGCGGTTACTATCTAACGGCGAACGCGAGATGGTGGCTGGTCACCTAAGTAGGACGAAGAAGGGGGGGTTGAGGCGACCCGAGCGCCCACGTCGCCGGTCGTTTCGCTCGGTTTGTTACAGATGCTCGCGGATGACAGGTGGGGTCAGCGTGACAGTCCCAGAGCGACGCGCTTGAATCACCGTGTGGCTGACGGAGGGGTCCCGCAGAGCAGCGAGGGGAGGAGAACGCACGCTGATCGGGCTGCCCCACATGCGCGTGGCGACGGGCGCGGAAGGAAAGGCTGGCACCCGGGGCCCAGCTTTCAGCGCAAAAGGGCAGGAGTTGGTCACGCGGGGCAGCTTCTCCTGGTGGACCGAATTGGGGAAGTCTGGCCCAGGTAGGTTTTGTCTTTTTCTTTTTAAATTTTATTTTCTGTTTTTCCTTTATTCTCAACTATTTTGAATCCAAATTTAGAATTCAAAAATAGGTGCAAATTTAAACTCATTTTAACCCTGCAATTTGGTCACATCCACATGTGATGAAGTTATTTAATGAGATCATTTTGTATTGCATAATCTTTCTTTCTTTCTTTCCAAATCCTAGAATTTCTTTTAGATCTTAAATTCCCATTTGGGTATTAATATATTTCTATTCACATTATTCTATGTTGTCACAAAATGCACACAAAATAAAATACCAGCATGATGCATAATTTGTTTGAGTGCCTTTTATTACTTATTCATTTGTATAAGTGAGGCGTCCACATGAAATGACAAGTAGAGATAACACACATACATATATAAATGGATTTAATTTCTCCTTTTTGAATTTTTTTTACAAAGTAGGTATTACAAATCTTGGCTTAAAATATTGCATATCATGTCTATTAGTATACTTTTTGAGTATGAATAATTCCTTTAGTTGGTACAATTTCACATTTTCATACTTTGTTTGTACCAAGGTTCAAATTATAGAACTTATTCCCCTAGCCTGACAAGTCCAAGTGCATAAGGTAAAACAAGTATTCATCACTTGTATGCACACATTTAGGGGGAGAATGATCTATAATTTGAATCTTTGAGACTAACTTCATTTTCAAGTCTATTATGTGTGTAGTCTCAAATTAGAAAGGAATCTTCGGGCAAAGACAATCGCTTCCACTATAAATTTTGATGGGTATCAAAGATTCTTTGCTCCAATAAATGTATCTTTTATACATTTCATAAGGGAATGAGTTTCTCTTTTATATGCTACTCCAACATCATCTAAAACTGGTAAACATGTATCACATCCTTTTGGATTGCAAATGTATAAAGTAGCATAGCTTATAAATTCTCCTGTCTAGAACTTAATTGATTAAATAGTGCACATGTTTCTTATGTTGCATGATTATGTTCAATTGATACTCCTTTTATGCTAATGGTACTTTAAGTTGCAAATAAGTACTCTCAACAGATATCAATTGAATTCATATATATGTGTGCACTAAAACTTGAGGAGAACTTAGTGTAATATGCTATTAGTGATATGCTTATCTATCAAATTGTATCAACTGGTGTTTTTCAATTGATATTTTTCATACATGATCACTAGTTGCATAATCCATACTTGTGCAATTTTCATGTTGCCTCTTGTTGCGATAAGAAAATGCTAGGTGACATCTAGACTCCAGGTATCAAGCTTCACCTTCGATTTAGTATGACAATCTTCATTTGATATCTTGGACCTATGTCACAATTATGCCAACAAGAGATTGCAAATGAATTCTAAATCCAACACAAGTCTGGAAACCCCTTGAAAAGGTAAAACACAAAGGTACATCACTTATGACACTTATCCATTACCTTTGTGCCATCTAAGGATCCTTTTTATGATAGTGTGTTCACATCTTGCTTAAATCATAATTTCTACCCTTTATATTCTTTGTATCCTTTTTGGAGATTTATGACAAAGGGGGAGAAATTTTGCATTAAAGCTTATCTTTATTTTTGAAAAGGGGAGAAATAATTAACAAAAAGGGGGAATCATAAGAAAAACATAAGATGTAGAAAGTTGATGAGTGCATACTATGTCATGAGCATCACATTTATTTTATGACACACTGCACCCTATGAATAGTATGATATAAGTTGTCTCCGTACTTTGACACAAATATGTGCTTTTGGCATTTGAGTACAAAATTGGTATTTTCTGAAATGCACATATTTAGGGGGAGGAAACTATATCATAGGATTCAAAATCTTATTTATCAAATCTTATGTAAGCTTTAAATGTGTTGTCATCAATCACCAAAAAGGGGGAGATTGAAAGTGCATTCATCCCTTTTGTGAGTTTTGGTAATTTGGATAACAACACATTTAAAGGTCTAACAAGTTTGCTAAGTGTTGAACAGGAAATTCAGTATGATGAACATACTTGAATAGTGTATAATGATCAGTGAACAAAGGTTCAACACAAGGTTAAATAACTAGTGAGACAATGCAAATGGATATAATATGGTCTCTATATTGGTTTGAATATATGGACAAGACCTGAGAAATCACTACATACATATGATCAAAATAGAGGATGAAGTGATTAAGAGGATTGGCCAAGCCTAAGTGAATAAGATATGAGGAATCGTGAATTGGCTTGACCATATTACTATTAGTCCATATATGCTTCTATGAGAATCAAACCAGAGCTTGATTGATCTTAGCATTTATATCTAGAAGACATTCAAGTAAGGTTCACAATATTGAAGAAATGATTCTCTCAATGGATGTTCAATATGATGTGACTCAAGAATGGCTTGATAGGGTGAAGATAGCAAGGAAAGGGTTTCGAGGAACTAAGCGAAGGTGAAGGCCAAGCGACGGCTTTACCGAGGTACCATGGCTAAGGTGAAGAAGAGAGTACTTGCACTAAGCCGATGAACTAATCAGCTATGAAGAGTTATAACTGAAAGGGAATTAGGCTTCCACCTCTTTCCTAAATGATTTTGGTGGTTGAATTGCCCAACACAAATAATTGGACTAACTAGTTTGCTCTAGTCTATAAGTTCTACAGGTGCCAAAGGTTCACAATAAGCCAATAAAAAGACCAAAAAAAGGGTTCAACAAAGAGAGCAAGGGATAACCGAAGGCTGCCCTGGTCTGGCGCACCGGACTGTCCGGTGTGCCACCGGACAGTGTCCAGTGCACCAGGGAACTCGACGCCCAACTCTTCACCTTCGGGAATTTTCAGAGGAGCTCCGCTATAATTCACCGGACTGTCCGGTGCACCACAGGACAGTGTCCGGTGCTCCAGAGGAGAGCAACTCTGAACTCGCCAGCTTCGGGAATCCGCTCCGCTATAATTCACCGGACTGTCCGGTGAGTCACCAGACAGTGTCCGGTGCACACCGGACTGTCCGGTGTGACAGCGGAGCAACAGCTACTTCGCGCTCAACGGTCGACTACAACGCATTAAATGCGCGCCAGCGCGCGCAGAGAAGCAGAGCACGCGCGGGTGGCACACCGGACAGCCTACAGGGCCTGTCCGGTGCACCACCGGACAGCCAGGCAGGCCCACAAGTCAGAGCTCCAATAGTCGGAACCCTTCGACCAGGTGACATGGTTGGCGCACCGGACAGTGTCCGGTGGCGCACCGGACTGTCTGGTGCGCCATGCGACAGCAGCCTTCACCAAACGGCTAGTTTGGTGGTTGGGGCTATAAATACCCCCAACCACCCCACATTCAAGTCATCCAAGTTTTCCACCTTCAAACTACTTACAAGAGCTCTAGCATTCAATTCTAGACACACCAAAGAGATCAAATTCTCTCCAAATTCCACTCAAGGCTTTAGCGATTAGAGAGAGTGATTGTTGTGTTCATTTGAGCTCTTGCGCTTGGATTGCTTCTTTTCTTTCTCATTCGTTCTTGTGATCAAACTCAATTATAACCGAGGCAAGAGACGCTAATTGTGTGGTGGTCCTTGCGGGGAAGTTTTGTTCCTGGTTGATTTGAGAAGAGAAGCTCACTCGGTCTGAGGGACCGTATGAGAGAGGGAAAGGGTTGAAATAGACTCGGCCTTTGTGGCCTCCTCAACGGGGAGTAGGTTTGCGAGAACCGAACCTCGGTAAAACAAATCCTTGCGTCTCACTTCTTCACTCACTCGCGATTTGTTTTTTACGCCCTCTCTCGGACTCGTTTATATTTCTAACGCTAACCCGGCTTGTAGTTGTGATTAAGTTTGTAAATTTCAGATTCGCCCTATTCACCCCCCCTCTAGGCGACTTTCAATTGGTATTAGAGCCAGGTGCTTCATTAAGAGCCTAACCGCTCGAAGTGATGTCGGGAGATCACGCCAAGAAGGAGATGGAGACCGGCGACAAGCCCACTACAAGCCACGGGAAAACTTCATTGGAAGAGTCCCGCAACAAAGGGAAGGGGAAGGAGAAGAAATCCTCTTCCCACAAATCGCATCGGAGTGGCGACAAGAAAAAGAAGATGAGGAAGGTGGTCTACTATGAGACCGACACTTCATCACCTTCCACCTCCGGCTCCGACGCGCCGTCCGTAACTTCTAAGCGCCATGAGCGCAAGAAGTTTAGTAAGGTCCCCCTACGCTATCCCCGTATTCCTAAACATACACCTTTACTTTTCGTCCCATTAGGCAAACCACCAACGTTTGATGGTGAAGATTATGCTAGGTGGAGTGATTTGATGCGATTTCATCTAACCTCACTCCACAAAAGTATATGGGATGTTGTTGAGTTTGGTGTACAGGTACCATCCGTAGGGGATGAAGATTATGATGAGGACGAAGTGGCCCAAATCCAACACTTCAACTCCCAAGCCTCAATTATACTCCTTGCCTCTCTAAGTCGAGAGGAGTATAATAAAGTGCAAGGGTTGAAAGGTGCCAAGGAGATTTGGGACACGCTAAAGACCGCGCATGAAGGAGACGAGGTGACCAAAATCACTAAGCGGGAAATGGTCGAGGGGGAGCTCGGTCGCTTCCGACTTCGCCAAGGGGAGGAGCCACAAGACATGTACAACCGGCTCAAAACCTTGGTGAACCAAGTGCGCAACCTCAAGAGTAAGAAATGGGATGACCACAAAATGGTTAAGGTTATTCTTAGATCACTTGTTTTTCTTAACCCTACTCAAGTTCAATTAATTCGTGGCAATCTTAGATATACACTAATGACTCCTGAGGAAGTAATTGGGAATTTTGTGAGCTTTGAATTGATGATCAAAGGCTCAAAGAAGATCAACAAGCTTGACGGGCCCTCCACGTCCGAAGCACAACCGGTCACATTCAAGGCGACGGAAGAAAAGAAGGAGGAATCTACTCCAAGTCGGACACCCATCGACGCCTCCAAGCTCGACAACGAGGAGATGGCGCTCATCATCAAGAGCTTCCGTCAAATCCTCAAGCAAAGGAGGGGGGAAGGATTACAAGCCCCGCTCCAAGAAAGTGTGCTACAAATGTGGTAAGCCCGGTCATCTCATTGCAAAATGTCCAATTTCTAGTGACAGTGACAGGGGCGACGACAAGAAGGGAAGAAGAAAGGAGAAGAAGAAGTACTACAAGAAGAAGGGCGGCGATGCCCATGTTTGCCAGGAGTGGGACTCCGACGAGAGCTCCACCGACTCCTCTTCCGACGAGGACGCTGCAAACATCGTCGTCACCAAGGGACTTCTCTTCCCCAACGTCGGCCACAAGTGCCTCATGGCAAAGGACGGCAAAAGGAAGAAGGTAAAATCAAGATCCTCCACTAAATATGAAACCTCTAGTGATGAGGATAATGCTAGTAATGAGGAGGATAACTTGTGCATCCTTTTTGCCAACCTAAACATGCAACAAAAAGAAAAGTTAAATGAATTAATTAGTGCTATTCATGAGAAGGATGATCTCTTGGACTCCCAAGAGGACTTCCTTATTAAAGAAAACAAAAATCATGTTAAGGTTAAGAATGCTTATGCTCTAGAAGTAGAAAAATGTGAAAAACTATCTAGTGAGCTAAGCACATGCCATGATGTTATCAACAACCTTAGAAATGAAAATGCGAATTTAATTGCTAAGGTTGATTCAAATGCTTGTGATGTTTCAATTCCCAATCTTAGAAATGATAATGTTGATTTACTTGCTAAGATTGAAGAATTGAATATCTCTCTTGCTAGCCTTAGGATTGAAAATGAAAAATTGCTTGCTAAGGCTAAAGAATTAGATGTTTGCAATATTACAATTTCCGATCTTAGAGATAAAAATGAAATTTTGCGTGCTAAGATTGTTGAACTTAATTCTTGCAAACCCTCTACATCTACCGTTGAGCATATTTCCATTTGCACTAGATGTAGAGACATTGATGTTGATGCTATCCATGACCATCTAACTTTAATTAAGAAACAAAATGATCACATAGCTCAACTTAATGCTAAAATAAATGAGCATGACTTAGAAAATGAAAAGTTTAAATTTGCTAGAAGCATGCTCTATAATGGGAGACGCCCTGGCATTAAGGATGGCATTGGCTTCCAACAGGGAGGCAATGTCAAACTTAATGCCCCTCCTAAGAAATTGTCCAACTTTGTTAAGGGCAAGGCTCCCATGCCTCAGGATAACGAGGGTTACATTTTGTACCCTGCCGGTTATCCCGAGAGCAAGATTAGGAGAATTCACTCTAGGAAGTCTCACTCTGGCCCTAATCATGCTTTTATGTATAAGGGTGAGACATCTAGCTCTAGGCAACCAACCCGTGCTAAGTTGCCTAAGAAGAAAACTCCTAATGCATCAAATGGTCATGACATTTCATTTAAAACTTTTGATGCATCTTATGTTTTGACTAACAAATCCGGCAAGGTAGTTGCCAATTTTGTTGGGGGCAAACACAAGGGATCAAAGACTTGTGTTTGGGTACCCAAAGTTCTTGTGTCTAATGCCAAAGGACCCAAAACCGTTTGGGTACCTAAAGTCAAGAACTAAACTTGTTTTGTAGGTTTATGAATCCGGGGGCTCAAGTTGGATAATCGACAGCGGGTGCACAAACCACATGACAGGGGAGAAGAAGATGTTCTCCTCTTATGAGAAAAACCAAGATCCCCAACGAGCTATCACATTCGGGGATGGAAATCAAGGTTTTGTCAAAGGTTTGGGTAAAATTGCTATTTCACCTGACCATTCCATTTCCAATGTTTTTCTTGTTGATTCATTAGATTACAACTTGCTTTCTGTATCTCAATTATGTCAAATGGGCTACAACTGTCTATTTACTGATGTAGGTGTCACTGTCTTTAGAAGAAGTGATGATTCAATAGCTTTTAAGGGAGTGTTGCAGGGTCAGCTATACTTAGTTGATTTCAATAGAGCTGAACTCGACACTTGCTTAATTGCTAAGACTAACATGGGTTGGCTCTGGCACCGCCGACTAGCCCATGTTGGGATGAAGAATCTTCATAAGCTTCTAAAGGGAGAACACATTTTAGGATTAACAAATGTTCATTTTGAGAAAGACAGGATTTGTAGCGCGTGCCAAGCCAGGAAGCAAGTTGGTGTTCATCATCCGCATAAGAACATCATGACGACTGACAAGCCACTGGAGCTCCTACACATGGACCTATTTGGCCCGATTGCTTACATAAGCATCGGCGGGACTAAGTACTGTCTAGTTATTGTGGATGATTATTCTCGCTTCACTTGGGTATTCTTTTTGCAGGAAAAATCTCAAACCCAAGAGACCTTAAAGGGATTCTTGAGACGGGCTCAAAATTAGTTCGGCTTAAGGATCAAGAAAATAAGAAGCGACAACGGAACGGAGTTCAAGAATTCACAAATTGAAGGCTTCCTTGAGGAGGAGGGCATCAAGCATGAGTTCTCTTCTCCCTACACGCCACAACAAAATGGTGTAGTGGAGAGGAAGAATCGAACTCTATTGGACATGGCAAGGACCATGCTTGATGAGTACAAGACTTTGGATCGGTTTTGGGCCGAGGCGGTCAACACCGCCTGCTACGCCATCAACCGGTTGTATCTACACCAAATCCTTAAGAAGACATCATACGAACTACTAACCGGTAAAAAGCCAAATATTTCATATTTTAGAGTCTTTGGTAGCAAATGCTTTATTCTTGTTAAAAGAGGTAGAAAATCTAAATTTGCTCCTAAGACTGTAGAAGGCTTTTTACTAGGATATGATTCAAACACAAGGGCATATAGAGTCTTTAACAAGTCCTCAGGACTAGTTGAAGTTTCTTGTGACATTGTGTTTGATGAAACTAACGGCTCTCAAGTAGAGCAAGTTGATCTTGATGAGATAGGTGATGAAGAGGCTCCGTGCATCGCGCTAAGAAACATGTCCATTGGGGATGTGTATCCTAAAGAATCCGAAGAGCCTCCAAATGCACAAGATCAACCATCCTCCTCCACGCAAGTATCTCCACCAACCCAAGATGAGGACGAGGCTCAAGATAATGAAGAGGAAGATCAAGAAGATGAGCCACCTCAAGAAGACGACAATGATCAAGGGGGAGATGCAAATGATCAAGACAAGGAGGATGAGCAAGTTGCAAGACCGCCACACCCAAGAGTCCACCAAGCAATCCAACGAGATCACCCCGTCGACACCATCCTCGGCGACATTCATAAGGGGGTAACCACTAGATCTCGTGTTGCACATTTTTGTGAGCATTACTCTTTTGTTTCCTCTATTGAGCCACACAGGGTAGAGGAAGCACTCCAAGATTCGAATTGGGTGATGGCGATGCAAGAGGAGCTCAACAACTTCACTAGGAATGAGGTATGGCATTTAGTTCCACGTCCTAATCAAAATGTTGTAGGAACCAAATGGGTCTTCCGCAACAAGCAAGATGAGTATGGTGTGGTGACAAGGAACAAAGCTCGACTTGTGGCCAAGGGATACTCCCAAGTCGAAGGTTTGGATTTTGGTGAAACCTATGCACCTGTAGCTAGGCTTGAGTCCATTCGTATATTATTAGCCTATGCTACTTACCATGGCTTCAAGCTTTATCAAATGGACGTGAAGAGTGCCTTTCTCAATGGACCAATCAAGGAAGAGGTCTATGTTGAGCAACCTCCCGACTTTGAAGATAGTGAGTATCCTAACTATGTTTATAAGCTCTCTAAGGCGCTTTATGGGCTCAAGCAAGCCCCAAGAGCATGGTATGAATGCCTAAGAGATTTCCTTATTGCAAATGGCTTCAAAGTCAGGAAGGCCAATCCTACTCTATTCACTAAAACTCTTGACAATGATTTGTTTGTATGCCAAATTTATGTTGATGATATTATATTTGGGTCTACTAACGAATCTACATGTGAAGAATTTAGTAGGATCATGACACAGAAATTCGAGATGTCAATGATGGGGGAGTTGAAGTATTTCTTAGGATTTCAAGTGAAGCAACTCCAAGAGGGCACCTTCATTAGCCAAACGAAGTATACTCAAGACATTCTAAACAAGTTTGGGATGAAGGATGCCAAGCCCATCAAGACTCCCATGGGAACCAATGGGCATCTCGACCTCGACACGGAAGGTAAATCCGTAGATCAAAAGGTATACCGATCGATGATAGGTTCATTACTCTATTATGTGCATCTCGACCGGACATTATGCTTTCCGTATGCATGTGTGCAAGATTCCAAGCCGACCCTAAGGAAGCTCACCTTACGGCCGTAAAACGAATCTTGAGATATTTGGCTTATACTCCTAAGTTTGGGCTTTGGTATCCTAGGGGATCCACATTTGATTTAATTGGTTATTCGGATGCCGATTGGGCAGGGTGTAAAATTAATAGAAAGAGCGCATCGGGGACTTGCCGGTTCTTGGGAAGATCCTTGGTGTCTTGGGCTTCAAAGAAGCAAAATTCCGTAGCTCTTTCTACCGCCGAAGCCGAGTATATTGCCGTAGGCCATTGTTGCGCGCAATTGCTTTGGATGAGGCAAACCCTCAGGGACTATGGTTACAAATTAACCAAAGTTCCTCTTCTATGTGATAATGAGAGTGCAATCCGCATGGCGGATAATCCCGTTGAGCATAGCCGCACTAAACACATAGCCATTCGGTATCACTTCTTAAGGGATCACCAACAAAAGGGAGATATCGAGATTGCATACATTAATACTAAAGATCAATTAGCCGATATCTTTACCAAGCCATTAGATGAACAAACTTTTACCAAACTTAGGCATGAGCTAAATATTCTTGATTCTAGGAATTTTTATTGATGTCTTGCATACATAGCTCATATATATATACCTTTGATCATGTCTCTTTTATATACTATGACTAATGTGTTTTCAAGAATATTTCAAACCAAGTCATAGGTGTATTGAAAGGGAATTGGAGTCTTCGGCGAAGACAAAGGCTTCCACTCCACTCCATCACTCTTCCTTCGCCGTCGCTCCGAGCATATCTCCGTCTTTTGGTATAATCTTCACTCATATTATTTGCCAAAGGGGAGAAAGTAGTTCAGAAAAGGGCCTATATTTCACTCTAAGTATCCGTTTTTGGCGATTCATGCCAAAGGGGGAGAAAGTATTGGCCCAAAGCAAAAGGACCGCACCACCACCAAATTTTAAAACTTATGATTTTCAAATTGGTATCTCATTATGTTCAAAAGGGGGAGAAAGTAGCATTTTCAAAATTGATGTCTTAAAACCCTCTTGAACACTAAGAGGAAGTTTTTATTGAAGGGAAGTTTTGTTTAGTCAAAGGAAAAAGCATTTGAAACAGGGGGAGAAATTTTTCAAATCTTATAAATGCTTCTCAAAAATCTTATTCATTTACCTTTGACTAATTGCAAAATGACTTTGAAAACATTTTCCAAAACTTTGCAAAAACAACAATTGGTGCAAGCGTGGTCCAAAATGTTAAAATTATAAAGAAACAATCCATGCATATCTTATCAGAATTTATATTGGCTCAATTCTAAGTAACCTTTGCACTTACATTTTGCAAACTAGTTCAATTATGCACCTCTATACTTGCTTTGGTTTGTGTTGGCATCAATCATAAAAAAGGGGGAGATTGAAAGGGAATTAGGCTTCCACCTCTTTCCTAAATGATTTTGGTGGTTGAATTGCCTAACACAAATAATTGGACTAACTAGTTTGCTCTAGTCTATAAGTTCTACAGGTGCCAAAGGTTCACAATAAGCCAATAAAAAGACCAAGAAAAGGGTTCAACAAAGAGAGCAAGGGATAACCGAAGGCTGCCCTGGTCTGGCGCACCGGACTGTCCGGTGTGCCATCGGACAGTGTCCGGTGCACCACCGGACAGTGTCCGGTGCACCAGGGAACTCGACGCCCAACTCTTCACCTTCGGGAATTTTCAGAGGAGCTCCGCTATAATTCACCGGACTGTCCGGTGCACCACCGGACAGTGTCTGGTGCTCCAGAGGAGAGCAACTCTGAACTCGCCAGCTTCGGGAATCCGCTCCGCTATAATTCACCGGACTGTCCGGTGTGACAGCGGAGCAACGGCTACTTCACGCTCAACGGTCGACTGCAACGCATTAAATGTGCGCCAGCGCGCGCAGAGAAGCAGAGCACGCGCGGGTGGCACACCGGACAGCCTACAGGGCCTGTCCGGTGCACCACCGGACAGCCAGGCGGGCCCACAAGTCAGAGCTCCAACGGTCGGAACCCTTTGGCCAGGTGACATGGCTGGCGCACCAGATAGTGTCCGGTGGCGCACCGGACTGTCCGGTGCGCCATGCGACAGCAGCCTTCACCAAACGGCTAGTTTGGTGGTTGGGGCTATAAATACCCCCAACCACCCCACATTCAAGTCATCCAAGTTTTCCACCTTCAAACTACTTACAAGAGCTCTAGCATTCAATTTTAGACACACCAAAGAGATTAAATCCTCTCCAAATTCCACTCAAGGCTTTAGCGATTAGAGAGAGTGATTGTTGTGTTCATTTGAGCTCTTGCGCTTGGATTGCTTCTTTTCTTTCTCATTCGTTCTTGTGATCAAACTCAATTGTAACCGAGGCAAGAGACACCAATTGTGTGGTGGTCCTTGCGGGGAAGTTTTGTTCCCGGTTGATTTGAGAAGAGAAGCTCACTCAGTCCGAGGGACCGTTTGAGAGAGGGAAAGGGTTGAAATAGACCCGGCCTTTGTGGTCTCCTCAACGGGGAGTAGGTTTGCGAGAACCGAACCTCGGTAAAACAAATCCTTGCGTCTCACTCCTTCACTCACTCGCGATTTGTTTTTACGCCCTCTCTTGGACTCGTTTATATTTCTAACGCTAACCCGGCTTGTAGTTGTGATTAAGTTTGTAAATTTCAGATTCGCCCTATTCACCCACCCTCTAGGCGACTTTCAATAACATGTTGATGCATCAGTAAGGTGACTTGAAGCCATGATTTGAACTCATATATGGTGATATGGTACAAGTCACAGGGTTTGATTTGTGTTTGCTTCAAAAGGTGAGACAAAGATGTTTGTGATCCTATGAAGCAACGCCATGGAGAAATCACACATGAGATGCCAATTACTCAAGGAGTTTACTTCATTATATTTTACTTAACTTGAGTATAGGAATCGCCGTACTATAAAGGGGGATCCAAAAAGAAGGTTGGTGTTTGCCAAAGCTCAAGCGTCTATATTCAAAAGCTATTTTTTAAAAAGCAAAAATCTCTTTAAAATTCTATGGTTGACCATGGTTAGGTTTGAGAAACCTAGAGTGTTCTTGTTGAAAAGCAGTTGAACTTTTTCAACTGCAGCTGAGCTTTCCAGCTAAACTTGACCTCAGCTGAGTTGAGCTTCTTCAGCTGCAGCTGAGCTGGACTTCAGCTGAGTTGAGCTTTCTCAACTTCAGCTGAACTCAACTTCAGTTGTGAACCTCTTTAACCATACACCAGCTGAACTTGCCTCCGGGCAGTTGAGCCGGGGTTTTCTCTCCTAAACTCTCTGGTCAAGACCAGCTGAACTGGTCCTGAGGGGCAGTTCAACTGGTCTCTGACCCCTCTGACCTCTGACCTGTAGTCTGCCAGTCAGACTGGCGAACAGGTCGTCTGAGTTGTCAGGGGCGGTTCAACCGGTCTTGGTCAACTTGACCAGTCTGCGCGTTAGTCTGCCAGTCAAACTGGCAGACAGGCTGCCAGGCCTGCCAGGGGCGATTCAACCGCCCTAGGGGCGGTTCAACCGGTCTTAGGCAGAAAAATCTGCCCAACGACTAGTTTTGAGCTCCACCTATATATACTCCCTCCTACCTCTCTCCCCACAGAAGTGAGCACGATTTGAACTTCATTTCTAACCTGAGAAACACCTCCCACTCTCTCTCACACATCTCTTGCCTCTCCCATTTCAAATCTTTGGAGAGAAATCTTTGAGTGAGCTTGAGAGCTGCGGTTTTTGTGCTTCATCTCCAAATCTCTCTTGCTCTTCTTCATTCGAGCTTTGGTACTACATCGAGTTCTTTGTGGATTCATTACTCTTGGAGCTTCTAGCTCCTAGACGACTAGGTGTCTCTTGTGACTCTCCAAATCTTGTGGAAGACCACAAGAAAGTTTGTATTACCCGCTCGTTTGAGCAAAGATTATTGTGTGGGCTTGACCTTTGTGGTCGATGAAGGGAGGATTAGGGTTGAAAGAGACTCGGCTCTTTGTGGGCGCCTCAACGAGGAAGTAGGGCACCTTTTGTGGTGTGACCGAACCTCGGGATAAATCTTGTGTCTCTTATGTTCTTGTTCATTGTGCTTATTTGTGTTCTTCGTTCTCTCACCATTCCGTGAAAGATTTGTTTATATCTTTTTGGTGTGTGGATTTTGAGAAGTGCCCTTATCAGATCTACTACTTTGAACCCTGTGGATCATTTAGAACATCTCATTTCTAAAGTTAGTTAGGTGAATTTCGAGATCAATTTAGTTTTACCTGGTTTGCTTCTAGTTTTTGTTGAAAAAGTTTTAACTTGCCTATTCACCTCCCTCTAGGCAACTTTCAATAAGCTATTATAATAAGTCTTAAGACTCAAATTTCTTGCCATCGCTGAAAGCATGTACATGTGTGGACAAGAGATAAGGAGTGTGAGAACAATATACATGTGTGTGTATATGTGTGTTTCCCCTTTCTATATGAAATTTAAGATCTATAATTTATTTTATCATGACTCCAACATCTATGATTTAAGTCAACATTGACAGTAATATGACAATATCTTATTAAATCGGTAACAAATTTAAATACAATCTTGGTAACTTATTTTCCCCATTACACCCATTACAAAGCATGAAATAAATATTTCATAACTAGGTAAGACTAGTAATGAATAATGATGCACACTTGTGGTATCTAGTGCTTGCGATCAAACCCAACTAAAAAAGTGTTTGAAATAAGTGAGCTGGTGGTGAAACACATACACTAAACATGTCCCATGGGCATAAAATATGTACCACCGAACATAGGTCAACCCTATTTAGAACATCATAAGCACTGATATGTATGGTGTGCAGGGCACCCAAAGAGCTATACAAATGAGTGTTTGAAATATTTATCTCAAATAAAAAGCACATATTATATGGTTCTCTTAAAATTTTATTCTAACATGTCTCGACATGAAGCCATTGATGTTGACATCAATATCATTTTTATTCAATAATATCTTCTCGATTTATAAAGCAGTCAATTCATTTAGTCTTTCTTGAGACATTTTAGACCTTAAATATTTTTTCAGCAACTTCAATTTTGAAAAGTTCCTTTCAGACGATGCAATAGTCACCGACACAATCATAAGCTGTGCGTCGCAAACTCGTTTGAAGCGATCTGCTAATAGATGGTGCCACGTGGCAACCGCTAGACGATGTGAGATGAGACACATGGATCGTTGTGTGGGTCAAACACCCTCTGAATTAGTTATTTCTTGCAAATATCACATGAGAGTTAGAAATAAATACTGAATACATATAGTAATACGATGCTGACCTGGGCTAGGGGTCCGCGGCGAACGCATTGCTCGCCCCCCACCAGGACCGGGCCTGCTTGTTGCAAGGTGAGGAACTAAGTATGACAATTTTTCACTTGGGGACAGGATGACAATTTCCCGCGAGGATGGTGGGGCAAGAACTCGAAATTTAGCGTAGCAGGATACCTCCAGGGGATTCAACGAGGACTCGAATTAGGAGTTAGATCCTCCTCTTATGAGGTCTATAAAGGTAAAATCAAATAAATCGTCTCACTATGGCCTTATATAAAGATGTAAAATCACCATTCACTAACTTTAACCCTCATTTTTTATTCGGTTATTGCACGAAGGGGACGAAGATAAAATTCTCCAGTTAAGAGGATTATATTTAAAGATTGACGCGGGGACAAGAGTATAGATGTCCAAATGGACTGGGCTTGCCGGGCGGCTCGAAACTCAGCACGGATTTGGCCCGGCACGAACCCGGCACGGCACGACACGACACGTAGTGAATCGGGCCCATGCCGGCTCGGTCACCGGGCCGTGCTTGGGCCGAAGGCGTGGCACGACGGGCTAGGCCCGGCACGACCCGATTTTATTTTTGTCTATTTTTTTCATATAAATACATATATTATACTTGAATATAGAGTATAAAACATAAGAAACATGTGTTTTTGTTGGTTATGTGGGTGTAAATAAATATTTAGAACTAATAAATATGGTTTAAACCCTAAAAAATGCATACTTTTAGAATATTTTTATCATTTAAACATCATATATTGTTATGGGCCCGTTAGGCCCGTCGGGCCGGCCCGGCATGATTATTAACCTAGCGGGTCATGCTTGGACCTCGCTTGGGGCCCGTGGGCCAGTACGACATAGCCCGCTAGTTAATCCGGACCGGGCCGATACGGTCCTAATCCGTGCCAGGTCTAGTCATGCTCGGACCGGACTGACACGGCCCGCCTATTTAGACATCTATAGACAAGAGCACTCCCCCGTCCCCCGCCCTGCCCCATTACCATGCTTACCAGGAATTGAAGATAGAGATCCGATTTGGTGGGTGTCGCTTGCTCGGAAGGTTCATCTTGATTTTCTTAGTAAAAATGACAAAAATATATATTTAACTTACAATCATGTTTTCACGGCAAAAAAAAAAGTTCTCATTTTTAAAGGCGAAGGTACGGAGAGATAAAATATTTAATTGTGGAATGTTTTTATATGACATATGTTTCAGCGTAATATTTTATATGCCCGTTTGGATCATTAAAATTGAATTCTATTCTAATAATAATAATTTAGGTATATATCAATTAAGCTAATTTAGTTTTATGCAAATTATATTTGTATACTATTATTAACAAGATATCGGAGATATTTATGTGCTACATTTTTACTATAGAGGAGTAAGACGAAGAGTGCCATGTAAGTTATAGAGTAGAAACAAATTTTATTAATACATAAAATCATTTTTCATCATTCACCTCATGAATTTAAGGTAGACTTGTATCTGAAGTTTGAAAAGTGGTGGACTGTCAAATTCCGAATTAAATAAGTTACTTTATTAGATGAATTCTAAATTCTCTAAAATGAAGGAATCCAAACGTCCCGTAACCGAAATCGGCACCAACATTATGAGGCCTTTTTAGGTTAAAAACAGGAAGGAGCCTTCTCTATAAATCGAGCGAAGCCAGCCCAAAAAAGCCTTTTTCAATTCTCTCTCTCTCCTTCATTTTGTCTTCCATAAAAATAAAAGGAGCTATATTTCCAATTAAATAAGGTCCTCCTCCAGAAGCTCCTTGTAAATATAAAGAAGAAGCTATTTTTAGATAAGTTAGGTCTAAAACTGGAGCTGATGGTACGAGAGCTCTACCAAAGAAAGCTTGAATCTGAAGATGAAAGATATGTATTGGTTTCATCTTACGATAATTTAGGACATTAGGCTCTTCTCGATAGTGTAAAATAGAATGTTTGATATTATTTATAAAGTTAAGTTTGAAATAATGAAATAAATAGAGAGTAAAATTGGGGGTCGAGTAGAGATAGCCTTACGCTGGCTGAATAAATTTGAGATGGTTGTGCAGTTGTGCTTGCGAGTTGCGAGCTGTAAAATAAAAAGTGAACATATATGGTGCAAACTAACCTCTCCGTATAACCATATAAACTTCTAATCTAAACCACATGGTGTTGATCCAAGAGACATAGAGGTATGAATAATTTTGTACTTAACCGTCTGTTGCTAACCACACTTTTCAAATTTCCTCTCTCACTCCTTTATCTCGGCACGTCCCTTGGATCAACATTATATGATTTAGATTAAAATTTTACACGGTTGTACAAAGAGATTAGTTTGCACGAGATATGTTCCCCACTAAAAAAACCGGGAAACCTGGATGGAGCGAGGGACCTGGAAGCCGGAGGGTGAAAAATGAAAGGAGACGCATGACTGGAAAGGGTGGCTTTTGCTGCGTCTTTCCTTTGACGTCAGCGAGCGAAGAACTACTTCTTTCCCTCCCTCTCTCATCATTCTCAGATCTCCCGCTCCCTCCTTCCCTTCCTCTCTCTGAATCCTGCTGCCCACCTCGCCGTCCTCGCATTCCGCCGCTCGCTCTTGCGATCCGGCAGCTTCCTCTTCGCCGTCGTTCTTGCCTCACCTCGTCCGCTATCCTGTAAGCTGCTGCTGGGTCACCCGTGGCTGGACTCGACCCCGCCGGCGCCGCCTCCGGGGGCTGGGTTCGCCGGATGGTTATCGGCTCATGATCCATCCGGATCCCGGATCCACCGCAAAGGCACCGCCTTTGTAGGTTCTCCGGGCCCATGCAGGAGGGTTTGGCGAGTCGGCGGTGAGGCAGGGCTCTGGTTTAGTTCTTTCGTTGGACTAGCCCGGAGATGCTTCGTGGAACGGGGCACGGCGGCGGAGATGCGCGGAGGCGGGCACTGCGCTCGTCGCGGCGGCGTCTGCCCGGGTGGATCTGGTGGCTTCTCGGGATCTTCCTCCTTGTCGGGCTCATGCTCTTCGTCCTTCACCACAACCAAAAGGAGCAGTTCCGGCCGCCCGTCGTGGTAAGTGCTGCAAACCTGGTCTTGTGTAGCTTTCGGATTGCTTAATTCTGCGAGATCTTCCGAAAGATCTCTGCTTTACTGTTATTGATGGAAAATTGTGGAGAAATTAAGTGTCTTTATGTTTTTGTCACCTGATTCTGCTACGAGGTCTCGATTAGCACTGCAGTTTGTGATCTTTTAAGTGTACGCAAGAGTGCTCATGTTTTCATGTTGTAGACTCGTATTTACATGCACCGAATGTTATCTATGTTTGTAGAGAACGAGGTTTTGACTCGTATTATGGCTGGGTGGTATATGCTCTTGAGTATCAGAGTACACTTTTTGCCCTAGATCTTTATTGCCATTTTTCAGTATTGGATCCTTTGAAGGTTAGTATGTTCAGTCATCCACTTTTCCATTTTATGGAAATCTTAGTTGCCACATACTATTTCTTTATGGTAGAAAGTGTTTTTGGTTAATCATGATTGGTTGTTAGAAATGGCAAACATGGTATGTGACTTTAGGAGTTCATGTAGCATGATAGATAGTCTGTCCCTGTACTTTTTTTGGTGATCTGTTCAAGCACTTAGGTAGGGTGTCGTTCTCACAAGGTGGTTTCACATCCTCGCTGTTAATAACAAATACTATTCACGTACTAGGAAGATGAGTGCTTTCTTCTCATCTGGGGTGGACATGTAACAGAGAAGACCTAATCTGTATTATATGTCAATGTTCAGTAGTATGTGTAAATTGTGATGTCGTACTTTGATAAGTTCAAGTGATTATTTAGGGCCTTCTTGTTGTATCTGAACACTCCCAAAAGTATGGCATTTGGCAGCCATCATTCATAATTTCTTTTTTATGTTTCTTTTGGCGTCAAGCAACTTTCAGTAACACTTAAGCCTCTCTCTCTCTCTCTTAATTTGTAATATTTTAATGGCATGGATTTGAATCGCTTCACTGAATTTCTTATTATAGCAATAAATCCTACCTGTGATACCTGTTTGATGAGCCTTTTGAAACTGCACAATTGACAGTTGAAGATGCCAAAGAGAGATAAGATGAATCATGAATAGAATAGGATACTGCCGAGGTATATGAGACCATTGTTGATTTTAGCTTATGGTATAGGCTTTCTTTCAATAAAAGATAGCACCAAGCACTTAGTTGTTGTCAAAGGTTTGCAAACCTGTTACCTATCTGGTTAATTTTGGATGAATTTAAATTCTACTTCAGAAATGGCAGCTTCACATGACTTTTCTTCACTGGAAAGTGATGCTGTGATGTTGGAGGAAATATCATTTTAAATTAAAACCTCAATAGTACTGATGCTATGAGAATGGACTACTCAAATTAAAAATGTTAACACTTTCACATCTCATGGACTGTAGTTCAAAGATTGAGGTTTCTTCCTTCGTTTTCTTTTGTACAAACTTGATTGGCTGCTTCTGCTGTAAGCAAAAGTAACTGTTCCATTTATGAACAAATTGCCCCTGTGCATATTCTCATGTTTTTCTTTTGATTTATTTCAGGATAATGGTTCAGAGATCGAGGAAGTCCCTCGTGAGAAAGTGAATTTCTCAGAAGAGCTTTTGAGCAGCACATCATTTGCTCGCCAATTAGCGGATCAGATGACTTTAGCAAAGGCGTATGTCATCCTTGCAAAAGAGCATGATAATCTTCAGCTTGCATGGGAGCTTAGTTCGCAGATAAGGAATTGTCAAAGATTGCTCTCTGAAGGGGCAGTTAGTGGGAGAGCAATCACTAAAGATGAAGCCCATCCTATAATAAGCCGGCTAGCACTGTTAATATATAAGGCTCAGGACTCTCACTATGATATCAGCACAACAATAGTGACATTGAAGAACCATGCCCTGGCACTAGAGGAGCGTGCAAAGGCAGCAATTGTTCAGAGTGCTGAGTTTGGCCAGTTAGCAGCAGAATCCTTCCCGAAGAATCTGCACTGTCTAACTGTGAAACTGACAGAGGAGTGGCTTCGGAACCCGAAGCATAGGAGTCGCTCAGAGGAGAACCGGAATTCCACACGATTGGTGGATAATAATCTGTATCATTTCTGTATATTCTCTGATAATGTGCTGGCCACTTCAGTTGTTGTCAATTCTACAGTATCCAATGCAAATCACCCTCAACAGCTTGTGTTTCATGTGGTCACCGACAGAATCCATTTTGGCGCAATGTCAACATTGTTCCTCATAAATGACTTCAAAGGTTGTACTGTTGAAGTCCGATGCATAGATGAGTTCTCGTGGTTGAATGCTTCTTCATCTCCTCTTGTCAGGCAACTATCTGAGGTTGAAACTCAGGGTTACTATTACTCAGCTGGTTCCAAGAATCCTGAAAGAGAAATAAAATTCCATAATCCAAAGTTTGTTTCTCTACTGAACCATTTACGGTTCTACATTCCTCAGATACTTCCCAACTTGGAGAAGGTGGTGTTTCTTGATGACGATGTTGTGGTGCAAAAGGATTTGACTCAGCTGTTCTCCATAGAGCTGCATGGCAATGTCATTGGAGCAGTGGAAACTTGTTTAGAGTCGTTTCATCGGTATCACAAGTATCTAAATTTTTCGCATCCTACTATCAGCTCCAAGATTGATCCACATACTTGTGGATGGGCTTTTGGAATGAACATTTTTGACTTGATAGCTTGGAGGAAGGCAAACGCCACATCATTGTATCATTATTGGCAAGAGCAAAATTCTGACCTATTGCTCTGGAGAACAGGAACTCTTCCTGCAGGTCTTTTGACATTTTATGGCCTGATGGAGCCCCTAGACCGCAGATGGCATGTCTTGGGTCTCGGGTATGATGTAGACATAGATGATCGTCTGATTGAGAGTGCTGCTGTTGTGCACTATAATGGAAACATGAAACCCTGGCTGAAGCTGGCTATTCGCCGTTACAAGTATATATGGGAGCGGTATGTGAATATCTCACACCCGTATGTTAGAGAGTGTATGTTGCATTAGAAAGTCTGCAAATCTCTGTATGTTCTTGCATGGCACTGAAGCTGCATGCTTCAGTTTCTTCACATGAGGCTGCTTTTGAGCACCTTATGTGCCGGAAAGTTCCAGAGGTAGAATATATACTCAAGGGACAGCATCAAAGAAGTCAACTGTTAAGTTTTCTTTTTGGGTTGGGAGAAGATTCATTTTGGGATGAAAATAATTCCTTTGCAGAGTTTACATACAATTTGGACTGGAAAATTTAGCAGTCTAACCAGATACATCTGGATAGATACTGTAAAAGAGATACAGTTGGATCAATGGACATTCTTTTTTTTTAGATTTAGGAAATGCAAATTGTGAGCTCAACTGTGCAGGGCCAGTGGTGTTGGATTCTTTTAGTAATATCTTGTTTTATACCGGCGAAGAAGGCTCTGCCTCCCTCGTATAAGTAGCTCCTTTGTGCTTATTCATACACTATGAATTCAGCTGGATTTCATACACTTATGGCATCCTTCTTTTCAGATTATTTCTTTTATATAGGTGCTAGAAATTGGGGACCAGCAATTCTGCTGGGAAGACAGGATGTTGGATGTTTGGTTTGATGTCTCACTTGTCACAGTTTGTCACGTTTAATGTTAGACAGGTTTGACAGAGCTAGCTATGTGTTTGGTTTATAGTCACAGTTGTCAGACAATTTTTATCTAGCTATGTAGGTCTCATTCGTCTGTCAATAACTTATAAAAGTGTAACAAAATTTCTTTATACATGCCAAGATGTCACGCAGAATTTGAGCGTGTAACCCTAGATTAGTGTAGCATGAAATGTGCGGCAATTTTTGTCATCTTAAGTATACAACAAAACAACCTTCATTTAACTCCCTTTTCATGGTTCCAGAACTTGGCCTAGTTTGCCTTCAAGCCATCTTCATTTCTCCTTTTTCTTTTAAGTGATTCTTGGTCTATTCCTTTATCCTTTAGGCTGGCTCCAACAAGGTCCCCTAAAGGATTCTCTACCCTAAATATAGAGGATCAAACGGTCCTCTACGCTCTCCAGCAACGTCCTCTAAACGGTCCTTTAAATTTAGAGGACGCTGTCGGATTCTCTATATATAGAGTTTCTCTAAACGGTCCTCTATCCATTTGACTACTTTTAAATAACCGTTTAGCAAAACTAAAATATGTACAATACATTTGAGAGTATGATAAATACGTATGTACAAAAAATAAAATTAAAAAATGTCTTTAATGTGGGTATTTGAGTATAAAGGACGTGATTTAAAGAACGTTGTTGGAGAGAAATGAGATATAAAGGATGAAATCTTTTAGAGAAGACTGTAAAGGACAGATATAGAGAATGAATATAGAGGGCGTTGCTGGAGACAGTCTTACGTTCCTATAGGCCTAGTAGCTCTATGCACCACTCCGTTCTTTTTTATTTATTATATTTTAGTTTAAAAACGAATCAACGAGCAATAAATACTGGAGAACTGATGCAGTAGTAGGCAACAGCAGCTATGACTGTGACCGATGTTTGGCGCATTTTGGAGCAGAGAGCTGTTAGAGGACTCCAACGTTGGATGCGCCGATGCATGCATCAGAGTCCGAGTGATGGAATGAAAGAATGCTCAACTCAGAGGAAAGTGCATGTAGGTAGATCCAGATCTGGTCGCCAGGTTTTTTCATGTGCTTCGCTTTTCATGTGCCGTCTGCAATGCATGCGTGCTTCATCATGATCTACACATATTACGTGTGTGTGTTTGAGCGACACGGATTGCATCTCCGCACCTGGGAACGGCTAAGGTCTCGTTCGGTTGTTAAGGATTAGCTAGGAACGATTCTTAGCCAGATTATTTCTATAATTTCTATAAATTTTTATTAGCCGAAATGATTTCTGAAATGATTTCAGGTGTAATCAAAGAAATCTCGAAAGGGTTGTTGCGGTAATAGACTTGGTACCGTTAGAACTAATCTATTGTGATTTATTCTAATTGAGTTGTTCAAATATGGTAAGAGATACTTCATAGATGATTGTACTAGATTTTGCTACATATACTTGTTAAAATCAAATGATAAATCATTACATCATTTAAAATCTATAAAGCTGAGGTAAAAAATCAATTAGAGAAGGAAATTGGACGGTTACGGTCTAACCGTGGGGGATATTCCTTAAATGAGTTTTCTGAGTTTTTTTATGGAACACGATATTATTCATGAGATAACATCATCATTCTCACCACAATTTAATGGAATTACTGAAAGAAAGAAATGTGTTCTACCTGAATTATTAGTTAATGACATGTTAGAGACAATAGAACTATCTAAGTAACGGTGGGGGTGAAGCAAAGATGACAGTGTATTATATCATATTCTGAATAAAGTGCCCACAAAGAACAAAAAAATTACACTATTCGAGGAATTAATGGGAGAATAAGAGATACAAGGTGTTGACGCCTTTTCGGAGCGCCAAACACTCAACAAGAACCGTGGCGGTGTCCTCTGCACAGGGGCGGACGGTCCGCGCGCAGGGGCCAGACGGTCCGCGGCCTGGTGCGAGGTGCGGTGGTGCTCTCTGCGCAAGGGTGGACTGTCCGCGGCCTGGGGCCGGACGGTCCGCGGCCTGGTGCGCGGCTAGGGCTCCTGCCTGACGGCCGGACGGTCCGCGTCCTGGGGCCGGACGGTCCGCGCGTACGCAGGGACGGCGGAAGATCGCCGACGGCGCCTGGATCTCGCTCCCGGGAGGGACCCCGTCGGGGAGTAGAGATCCTAGGTGGTGTCTAGGCTCGGGCTGGCCGACCTAGACTCCTCTAATCGACGTAGAGCCGAAGAGAGACGAAGAATTTGGGGATTGGATAGCTAAACCTAAACTAGACTAGAACTACTCCTAGGATAAAATGCGAAATAGAAGTTGTATTGATTCGATTGATGATTACAAATCGGCCGTATACCTCTCTATTTATAGAGGAGGGGGGCTGGACCCTTTACAAACTAATTCCCGAGCTTATCCCGCGATTTTAGCTAACAACCGTAGCACAAAACTCGGAACCCTAATCTGCTCTGCGCACGCGCGGACCGTCCGGCCCACAGGCGCGGACCGTCCGGCCTCAGGGCCGGACAGTCAGCCGGCTCATTTCTGGTTCGAACATATGCCCCCCTGCCTTTTGGTGGAGCTGGGCGAACCAAAAGCAACTAACTCGATGTGATCACATCGGTTTTCTTAGGCATCTTGCCACATACTAGGATGGTACTGTTTGAGGAAACGCCCATTCAAAGCCTTAGGTAAATCCTTGCCTTGTAATGTTTGTAGTAAATAAGCGTTACCAGACATCACCTGTTTCACTTTATAAGGACCCTCCCAGCTTGGCGACCATTTCCCGAACTTTCGGTCTTTATTCCTTAGAGGCAGAATGGTCTTCCACACCAAGTCTCCTACTTGAAATGATTTTGCTTTGACCTTCTTGTTGTAGGCCCTGGCTACCATGATCTTGTCCTTTTCTATTGCTCCCAAAGCTATCATCCTCTTGTCGGTCACCTCATCAATATTATCCATCATTGAATTATAATAATCAGTAGCAGTTAGATCATTTTGCCTGGCAAACCTGACAACATTCAAACTTATTTCCACAGGTAACACTGCTTCCTGCCCATAGACAAGCTCAAAAGGAGATACTTTAGTAGCACTATGTTTAGATATTCTATGAGCCCATAAAGCTTCGGACAAAATCTTATGCCAATGTTTAGGATTATCAGATACCTTCTTCTTTATCAAATTAATCAACGTCCTATTACTAGACTCGGCCTGTCCATTGGCCTGAGCATAATATGGAGACGAATTAAGCAGCTTAATTCTGTATAATTCAGCAAATTCGCGTACCTCCTTTGACATAAAAGAAGTACCTTGATCTGTAGTCAAGGTCTGGGGAATGCCGAATCTATGAATAATATGCTCAGTTATGAACTCAATTACCTCCTTGTGCGTCATGTTCTTTAGAGCAACGGCTTCAGTCCATTTGGTGAAATAGTCAGTGGCAACTAACACAAACCGATGCCCCTTTGATGATGAAGGATGAATTTCTCCAATAAAGTCTAATCCCCATCCTCTGAACGGCCAAGGCTTGATGATAGGATGTAATTCGGCTGCAGGGACCAACTGTAGGTCGCCGAATTTTTGACACACTTGGTAACCCTTGTAGTACTTGAAACAATCAGCTATCATACTAGGCCAATAAAAACCAGACCTTCGCAACAACCACTTCATCTTTGGAGCTGATTGATGGGTACCACAAATTCCTTCATGTACTTCGGCCATGGCTAATATAGCATCATCTGGGCCCAAGCACTTAAGCAGGACATCATTAACCGTTCGGCGGTAAAGTTCATCACTCATCAAAACATACTTGAAAGCTGTTCGCCGAATGTTCTTATCTGTCCTGATATTGGGATTTTGCAAATAATTAAGTATAGGTGTCCTCCAATCACTTGCATCGGCTTCATTGTCAGCCGAATCGATTAAGAGAACATTTCTGGTAACCTCGGACGGTCCGGCGTCATCACGCGGACGGTCCGCGACCTGGGAATTTGGCTCTGCACTGGTTATCAGATTTTCAGTTTTGTGAAATTTCCCTCTCTTTATCCGATAACCTGATGCATCTTGTGCCAAATCGTTAGCTCTATGATTCTCAACTCTAGAGATATGCCGAATACTGAATTCGTCAAAAGAATGGATTATGCTCCAACATTTCTCAAGATAACTATTTAGAGTGCCATCAAGACATTGATATTCTTCTAACACTTGTTGGACAACCAGCTGAGAATCACCAAATACCTTCACATGTTTTACTCCCATACCATTTAAAAGTTCTAAGCCGAATAGGAGGGCCTCATATTCAGCTTGATTATTAGTGCAATAAGTTTTCAATCGGCTAGAGAAGTCAAAGGAGACATTACTTGGTGAAACAAGCACAATGCCAATTCCTTGCCCTTCATTTCAAACCGATCCATCAAAATATAAAGTCCAAGGAGTAATAGTGAGGTATGACATGTCTAGTTCATGAATATCATTAACCCGATGTTCTACAATAAAATCCGCTGCGACTTGGCCTTTCATAGATTTCAATGGTTCATAGGCCAAGTCATATTCTATGAGTGCATAAGCCCACTTACCAATTCTACCACTCATAATTGGGTTATGCAACATGTATTTGATTACATCGGCTTGACCAGAAACAGTGCAATGACTAGACAGTAAATAACATCTACATTTGGTGCATGCATAAAACAAGCATAAGCATAACTTTTCAATAAAAGTGTACCTTGTTTCAGCATCCACCAACCTTCGGCTTAGATATGTCACCACATGCTCCTTCCCCTCAGTTTCTTGTGTCAGAACAGCCCCAATAACCTTGTCTTCAGCTGCAATGTATAATCTAAATGGTGCTCCTACTTGTGGTGCTTTTAACACGGGAGCCGAAGATAAGTATTTTTTAATGAGATCAAATGTTTCCTGCTGCTCTGCCCCCCAAGTGAATTCAGCACCATTCTTAAGCCGAAGGATAGGGGTGAAGGCATCAATCTTCCCGTCTAGGTTAGAAATAAACCTTCGTAAATAATTCACCTTGCCGAGAAACCTCTGCACTTCGACCTTACAAGTCGGAGGCCCTACATTCCGAATAGACTTGATTCGGTCAGGGTCTATTTCTATACCATGTTCAGGGATGACAAATCCTAAAAACTTACCAGCCGACACTCCAAAAGCACATTTACATGGGTTCATTTTTAAACCATACCGACGCATTTTATCAAAGGCTTTGCGCAAATCAGCTATATGAGAACTAAACTCAGCCGATTTGACTACAATATCATTAATGTAGACTTCCACAGTGTTTCCTAACAACTCATGGAATATCAGATTCATAGTGAGAGCACCTAGAGGGGGGGAATAGGTGATCCTGTAAAACTTCAAACTTAAGCCACAAAACTTGGTTAAGTGTTAGCACAATTAATGCCAAGTGGCTAGAGAGGAGTCTCAACAAAACACAATAACCACAGAAGATCAATCACAGAGATGGCACAGTGGTTTATCCTGTGGTTCGGCCAAGACCAACGCTTGCCTACTCCATGTTGTGGCGTCCCAACGGACGAGGGTTGCAATCAACCCCTCTCAAGCGGTCCAAAGACCCACTTGAATACCACAGTGTTTTGCTTTCTTTTCTTTATCCCGTTTGCAAGGAATCTCCACAAATTGGAGTCTCTTGCCCTTACAAGTATATGATCACAAATAAGCACAGAGTAAGGGAGGGAAGCAACACACACAAATCCACAGCAAAATGCGCACACACACGGCCAAGAATCGAGCTCGAATGACTATCTCAAAGTTCTCACTAGAACGGAGCTCGAATCACTTAGAATCACAAACGAATGCGCAAAGAATGAGTGTGGATGATCAAGAATGCTCTAAGGTTGCTTGGATGTCTCCTCCATGCGCCTAGGGGCCCCTTTTATAGCCCCAAGGCAGCTAGGAGCCGTTGAGAGCAAATCTGGAAGGCTATCCTTGCCTTCTGTCATCGGGGGCACCGGACAGTCCGGTGCACACCGGACACTGTCCGGTGCACACCGGACACTGTCCGGTGCCCGATTTCTTTCCTTAAACAGCACTGCCGACCGTTGTAGACTGTTGCAGATCTGGGAGCCATTGGCGCACCGGACATGTCCGGTGCACACCGGACAGTCCGGTGCACACCGGACAGTCCGGTGAATTTTAGCCGTACGTCGCCGGTGAATTCCCGAGAGCAGCCACTTCGCGCCGAGCCAGCCTGGCGCACCGGACACTGTCCGGTGCACACCGGACAGTCCGGTGCACACCGGACAGTCCGGTGCACCCAGACTGGGCAGACTTTGGCTGCTCGAGCCATTTCTTCTCCAACTCGATTTTTTCTGTTTCCAGCACTTAGACACAATACATTAGTCCATAAAACAATGTACTAAGTCTGAGAAACATACCTTTATCCTTGATTTGTACTTTGTCCACCATTTTACAATTAGGCACTTGTGTTGGGCACTAAATCACCAAAATACTTAAAAATGGCCCAAGGGCACATTTCCCTTTCAATCTCCCCCTTTTTGGTGATTTATGCCAACACAACATAAAGCAAGTAGAACAAGTACAAAAACACTTCAAATAAGAACTCAAATTATTTTGATTCAATTTTGACATATATGGATCACTCTATGCCACCACTTGGTTTGTTTTTGCAAATCAAACTCAAATCTCTATCTCTAAGTCAAACACACATGTTGAAACATAAAGAGAGTCATTCCAAAAGAGATTGATCAAAGATTTCAAAAACTCCCCCTTTTTCCCATAATCAATACTTCTCCCCACAAGAAGCCAACTTTTGATAAGAGAGACAACAAAAGAGTTTTGACAAACCAAAAGCTCTATTCTACTATTTTCAAAATCTCTCAAGTGGTAGCTGATCCATTTATCGCTTTGGCCTTTATTTTCTCCCCCTTTGGCATCAAACACCAAAATGGGATCAATCTTGGCCCTATAACCCCATTGCCTCACCAAAATCTTCAATTAAGAGCAAATGGCAATAAGAGTTCATGAGATGAACTTGGAATAAGTTACCCTCTCATCGGAGTGCAGTGGAAGTCTTTCATGGTCCAAGTTCACCTTTTCCCTTTCAATTCCCCTTTGAGACTAAAACAAGCAAACTCAAGCATATGGTTAGTCTCAAAGGGTCAAGTTGTAACACATCTCCCCCTAAAACTGTGCATCACTTTGCAACGGACTTGTGAGGTCCAGGGAGTGTTTGTACAACTCGAGCACCACAATAAGCAATCAAATGCAGAATGAACATGATCAAAGGCATAAACACATGTATGCTACATTTCAATCCAAGTTCCGCGAATCTAAGATATTGAGCTCACTACGCAACCTACAAAAGGTCTTCTCATCTAGAGGCTTGGTAAAGATATCGGCTAGCTGGTTCTCGGTGCTAACATGAAACACTTCGATATCTCCCTTTTGCTGGTGGTCTCTCAAAAAGTGATGCCGGATGTCAATGTGCTTTGTGCGGCTGTGCTCAATAGGATTTTCCGCTATTCGGATAGCACTCTCATTGTCACATAGGAGTGGGACTTTACTCAGATTGTAGCCAAAGTCCCTGAGGGTTTGCCTCATCCAAAGTAGTTGCGCACAACACTGTCCTGCGGCAACGTACTCGGCCTCAGCGGTGGATAGGGCAACAGAGGTTTGTTTCTTAGAGTTCCATGACACCAGGGACCTTCCTAAGAATTGGCACGTCCCCGATGTACTCTTCCTATCGACCTTACATCCAGCATAGTCGGAATCTGAGTACCCAATCAAGTCAAAGTTAGACCCCTTTGGATACCAGATCCCGAAGCAAGGTGTAGCGACTAAATATCGAAGAATTCGCTTCACAGCCACTAAGTGACACTCCTTTGGATTGGATTGAAATCTAGCACACATGCATACGCTAAGCATAATATCCGGTCTACTAGCACATAAATAAAGCAAAGAACCTATCATGGACCGGTATGCTTTTTGATCAACGGACTTATCTCCTTTGTTGAGGTCGGTGTGTCCGTCGGTTCCCATCGGCGTCTTTGCGGGCTTGGCGTCCTTCATCCCAAACCGCTTCAGCAAGTCTTGCGTGTACTTTGTTTGGGAGATGAAGGTGCCGTCCTTGAGTTGCTTCACTTGGAACCCAAGGAAGTAGTTCAACTCGCCCATCATCGACATCTCGAATTTCTGCGTCATCACCCTGCTAAACTCTTCACAAGACTTTTGATTAGTAGAACCAAATATTATGTCATCGACATAAATTTGGCATACAAAAAGATCACCATCGCAAGTCTTAGTAAAAAGAGTTGGATCGGCTTTCCCAACCTTGAAAGCATTAGCAATTAAAAAGTTTCTAAGGCATTCATACCATGCTCTTGGGGCTTGCTTAAGTCCATAGAGCGCCTTAGAGAGCTTACACACGTGGTCGGGGTACCGTTCATCCTCAAAGCCAGGGGGTTGCTCCACGTACACCTCCTCCTTGATCGGCCCGTTGAGGAAAGCGCTCTTCACATCCATTTGGTACAACCTGAAAGAATGGTGAGCGGCATATGCTAGCAAGATACGAATTGATTCTAGCCTAGCCACAGGAGCAAAAGTCTCCTCAAAGTCCAAACCTGCGACTTGGGCATAACCTTTTGCCACAAGTCGAGCCTTGTTCCTCGTCACCACCCCGTGCTCGTCCTGTTTGTTGCGGAACACCCACTTGGTTCCCACAACATTTTGCTTGGGACGAGGCACCAGTGTCCAAACTTCATTGCGCTTGAAGTTGTTGAGTTCCTCCTGCATGGCTAATACCCAATCCGGATCTAGCAAGGCCTCCTCTACCCTGAAAGGCTCAATAGAAGAGACAAAGGAGTAATGTTCACAAAAATTAACTAGTCGAGACCGAGTAGTTACTCCCTTGCTAATGTCACCCAGAATTTGGTCGACGGGATGATCCCTTTGAATCATCGCTCGAACTTGGGTTGGAGGTGCCGGTTGCGCTTCTTCCTCCATCACATGATCATCTTGTGTTCCCCCTTGATCACACGCCTCCTGTTGATGAACTTGTTCATCGTCTTGAGTTGGGGGATGCACCGTTGTTGAGGAAGAAGGTTGATCTCGTTCATCTTGTTCCTGTGGCCGAACGTCTCCAATCGCCATGGTTCGTATAGCGGCCGTCGGAACATCTTCTTCATCTACATCATCACAATCAACAACTTGCTCTCTTGGAGAGCCATTAGTCTCATCAAATACAACGTCGCTAGAGACTTCAACCAAACCCGATGATTTGTTGAAGACCCTATACGCCTTTGTATTTGAATCATAACCTAATAAAAACCCTTCTACAGCTTTGGGAGCAAATTTGGAAGTTCTACCTTTCTTCACAAGAATATAACATTTGCTCCCAAATACACGAAAATAAGACACATTGGGTTTGTTACCAGTTAGCAGCTCATACGACGTCTTCTTGAGGAGGCGGTGAAGGTAGACCCTGTTGATGGCGTGGCAAGCCGTGTTCACAGCTTCCGACCAAAAGCACTCGGGGGTCTTGAATTCTCCAAGCATCGTCCTCGCCATATCGATTAGCGTCCTGTTCTTCCTCTCTACCACACCATTTTGCTGTGGTGTGTAGGGAGCGGAGAACTCATGCTTGATCCCTTCCTCCTCAAGAAACTCCTCCACTTGAAGGTTCTTGAATTCGGACCCGTTGTCGCTCCTTATCTTTTTCACCTTGAGCTCAAACTCATTTTGAGCTCTCCTTAGGAAGCGCTTGAGGGTCCCTTGGGTTTCAGACTTATCCTGCAAAAAGAACACCCAAGTGAAGCGGGAAAAGTCATCAACAAGAACTAAACCATACTTACTTCCTCCTATGCTTAGATAGGCGACGGGTCCGAAGAGGTCCATATGTAGCAGCTCCAGGGGTCTTGATGTGGTCATCACATTCTTGCTGTGATGTGCTCCTCCCACTTGTTTACCTGCTTGACAAGCTGCACAAGGTCTATCTTTTTCGAAATAAACATTGGTTAGACCTATCACGTGTTCTCCCTTTAGAAGCTTGTGGAGGTTCTTCATCCCCACATGTGCTAAGCGGCGATGCCACAGCCAGCCCATGCAAGTCTTAGCCATTAAGCATGCATCTAGACCGGCCTCTTCTTTTGCAAAATCAACTAAGTAAAGCTTAACGTCTAGTACACCCTTAAAGGCTAGTGAACCATCACTTCTTCTAATGACAGACACATCTACATTTGTAAAAAGACAATTATATCCCATATTGCACAGTTGACTAACAGATAGCAAATTGTAACCAAGAGACTCAACTAAAAACACATTTGAGATTGAGTGCTCATTAGAAATTGCAATTTTACCTAACCCTTTTACCTTGCCTTGATTCCCATCACCGAATATAATTGAATCTTGGGAATCCTTATTTTTGACGTAGGAGGTGAACATCTTCTTCTCCCCCGTCATATGGTTTGTGCATCCGCTATCGATAATCCAGCTTGAACCCCCGGATGCATAAACCTGCAAGGCAAATTTAGGCTTGGGTCTTAGGTACCCAACTCATGTTGGGTCCTGCAAGGTTAGCACAAATATCCTTAGGGACCCAAATGCAAGTTTTGTCTCCCTTGCATCTTGCCCCTAACTTCCTAGCAACTATTTTCCTATCCTTTCTACAAATAGCAAAGGAAGCATTTAAAGTACAATAAATTGTAGAAGGTTCATTCACTACTTTCCTAGGAGCATGAATAATATTCTTTCTAGGCACATGATGAATAGCATTTCTCCTACCAATATTTCTATCATGCATATAGGAGGAACTAGAGGCAAACATGTCATGAGAATCAAAATCATTATAAGCATTATAACTCCTATAAACATTTCTAGTTTGTCTCCTATCATGGTACAAGAAAGCATGGTTCTTTTTAGCACTACTAGCCATAGGGGCCTTCCCTTTCTCCTTGACGAAGATGGGAGCCTTATGGCTTGTTAAGTTCTTGGCCTCTCTCTTGAAGCCAAGACCATCCTTAATTGAGGGATGTCTACCAACCGTGTAGGCATCCCTTGCAAATTTTATTTTATCAACTTCACTCTTGCTAGTCTTAAGTTGAGCATTAAGACTAGCCAATTCATCATTAAGTTTTGAAATTGAAACTAGGTGTTCACTACAAGCATTAACATCAAAATCCTTACACCTAGTGCAAATTGTAACATTTTCAACACAAGAGTTATTTGCTACTTCTAGTTTAGCAGTTAAAACATTAATTTCACCTTTTAAAGAAGAAATGGTTTCATTACAAGTAGAAAGTTCACAAGAAAGCATTCCATTTCTTTTAACTTCTAGAGCAAGTGAATTTTATGCACTAACAAATTTATCATGCTCTTCATATAAAAGGTCTTCTTGTTTCTCTAAGATTCTATCCTTTTCATTTAAGGCATCAATCAATTCATTAATCTTAGCTATCTTAGTTCTATCCAATCCCTTGAATAAACTAGAGTAATCAATTTCATCCTCACTAGACTCATCATCACTAGAAGAATCATAAGTATTAGCATTACTAGTGATTACCTTCTTCTCCCTTGCCATGAGGCAAGTGTGATGCTCGTTTGGGAAGAGAGCCGATTTGTTGAAGGCAGTGGCGGCGAGTCCTTCGTCGTCGGAGTCGGACGAAGAGCAATCCGAATCCCACTCCTTTCCAAGGTGTGCTTCGCCTTTGGCCTTCTTGTAAACCTTCTTGTTCTCCCTCTTCCCATTCTTCCCTTGCTCCTGGTCACTATCATTTTCGGGACAGTTAGCAATAAAATGACCAACCTTACCACATTTGAAGCATGAGCGCTTCCCCTTTGTCTTGGTCTTCCTTGGTTGCCCCTTGCGACCATTTAGCACCGTCTTGAATCTCTTGATGATGAGAGCCATCTCTTCATCATTGAGCCCGGCCGCCTCAACTTGCGCCACCTTGCTGGGTAGCGACTCCTTGCTCCTTGTTGCCTTGAGAGCAATGGGTTGAGGCTCGTGAATTGGACCGTTCAATGCTTCGTCGACGTATCTCGCCTCCTTGATCATCATCCGCCCGCTTACGAATTTTCCGAGTACCTCCTCGGGCGTCATCATCGTGTACCTGGGATTCTCACGAATATTGTTCACGAGATGAGGATCAAGAACGGTAAAGGACCTTAGCATTAGGCGGACGACGTCGTGGTCCTTCCATCGCGTGCTTCCGTAGCTCCTTATTTTGTTGATGAGGGTCTTGAGCCGGTTGTACGTTTGGGTTGGCTCCTCTCCCCTTATCATGGCGAATCGTCCAAGCTCGCCCTCCACCAACTCCATTTTGGTGAGCATGGTGATGTCATTCCCCTCGTGAGAGATCTTGAGGGTGTCCCATATTTGCTTGGCATTGTCCAAGCCGCTCACCTTGTTGTATTCTTCCCTGCACAAGGATGCTAAGAGAACAGTAGTAGCTTGTGCATTTCTATGGATTTGTTCATTTATGAGCATAGAGTTATCCGAGCTATCAGACTTCATTCCATTCTCTACAATCTCCCAAATGCTTGGATGGAGAGAGAATAAGTGACTACGCATTTTGTGACTCCAAAATCCGTAGTCCTCCCCATCGAAGTGTGGAGGTTTGCCAAGAGGAATAGAAAGCAAATGCGAATTCGAACTATGTTGAATACGAGAATAATCAAATGAAAAGTTCGAATTGACCGTCTTTTTGTAGTCGTTGTGGTCATCGTCCTTTTGGGAAGAAGTAGATTCATCGCTGTCGTCGTAGTAGACGATTTCCTTGATGCGCCTTGTCTTCTTCTTCCCTTCCTTCCGTCTATGACCCGAGCCGGAGTCGGTAGGTTTGTCGTCCTTCGGCTCGTTGATGAAGGATTCCTTCTCTTTGTCGTTGATCACGATACCCTTCCCCTTAGGATCCATCTCTTCGGGAGATTAGTCCCTTGTGAAGAGAACGGCTCTGATACCAATTGAGAGCACCTAGAGGGGGGGGTGAATAGGTGATCCTGTAAAACTTCAAACTTAAGCCACAAAACTTGGTTAAGTGTTAGCACAATTAATGCCAAGTGGCTAGAGAGGAGTCTCAACAAAACACAATAACCACAGAAGATCAATCACAGAGATGGCACAGTGGTTTATCCCGTGGTTCGGCCAAGACCAACGCTTGCCTACTCCACGTTGTGGCGTCCCAACAGACGAGGGTTGCAATCAACCCCTCTCAAGCGGTCCAAAGACCCACTTGAATACCACAGTGTTTTGCTTTCTTTTCTTTATCCCGTTTGCAAGGAATCTCCACAAATTGGAGTCTCTTGCCCTTACAAGTATATGATCACAAAGAAGCACAGAGTAAGGGAGGGAAGCAACACACACAAATCCACAGCAAAATGCGCACACACACGGCCAAGAATCGAGCTCGAATGACTATCTCAAAGTTCTCACTAGAACGGAGCTCGAATCACTTAGAATCACAAACGAATGCGCAAAGAATGAGTGTGGATGATCAAGAATGCTCTAAGGTTGCTTGGATGTCTCCTCCATGCGCCTAGGGGCCCCTTTTATAGCCCCAAGGCAGCTAGGAGCCGTTGAGAGCAAATCTGGAAGGCTATCCTTGCCTTCTGTCATCGGGGGCACCGGACAGTCCGGTGCACACCGGACACTGTCCGGTGCCCGATTTCTTTCCTTAAACAGCACTGCCGACCGTTGTAGACTGTTGCAGATCTGGGAGCCGTTGGCGCACCGGACATGTCCGGTGCACACCGGACAGTCCGGTGCCGTCTTCTAGCCGTTGGCTCGGCCACGTGTCCCGCGCAGATTGCGCGGCCGACCGTTGGCCCGGTCGACAGTTGGCTCACCGGACAGTCCGGTGCACACCGGACAGTCCGGTGAATTTTAGCCGTACGTCGCCGGTGAATTCCTGAGAGCAGCCACTTCGCGCCGAGCCAGCCTGGCGCACCGGACAGTCCGGTGCACCCAGACTGGGCAGACTTTGGCTGCTCGAGCCATTTCTTCTCCAACTCGATTTTTTCTGTTTCCAGCACTTAGACACAATACATTAGTCCATAAAACAATGTACTAAGTCTGAGAAACATACCTTTATCCTTGATTTGTACTTTGTCCACCATTTTACAATTAGGCACTTGTGTTGGGCACTAAATCACCAAAATACTTAAAAATGGCCCAAGGGCACATTTCCCTTTCACATAGCCCTCTGATAAGTAGCACCAGCATTTTTAAGACCGAATGTCATGACAACCCATTCAAATAAACCAATGAAGCCTGGACATATAAAGGCCGTTTTAGACGCATCTTCTTCGGCCATGAAAATCTGATTATATCCGGCATTACCATCAAGGAAGCTAATAATTCTATTTCCTGATGCATTATTGATTAATGTGTCGGCTATGGGCATGGGATATTCATCTTTAGGAGTTGCTTTATTTAAATTACGAAAATCAATGCATACTCTAAGTTTACCTGACTCCTTCTCCACTGGCACAATATTGGAGACCCACTCTGCGTATCTGCAAGGTCTAATAAAATTAGCTTCTAGCAGCCGGTGGATTTCGTCCTTGATTCGTGGGAGAAGATCTGGACGAAATGTTCTAGCTTTCTGCTTGAAAGGTCTGAAACCAGACTTAATGGGCAACCGATGTTCGACAATCTCTCGGCTTAGTCCAGGCATTTCAGTGTAATTCTAAGCAAAACAATCTGAATATTCCTTTAATAGACCGATCATCTCATTTCTAGAATCGGTCTCCAGGGTCTTGTTTACAAAAGTCGACCTTGGAGTTTTATCATTTCCTATGCCAATCTCCTCCAAAGGATCAGCCGATGTAAACCCCTGTCCTAGTTTATCAAGATCTCTGAATTCCTCTATCATGTCCCCCACAGAGGAATCAGATGATCTTTGTGTGATGGCGGACTTTCCGGTCTCGGGGACCGGATCATCCGTAATACTATCTTTTCGCTGTGGTAGATGTTCGGTCTTAAAGTCTGAACTGTTCTGTGAAAGACCAGACCATCCGGCTTTGAGGGCCGAATTGTCCGTGATCAAAGGCTCATGAACTTTGTGTGTATTCATCATTTAAACTCTATTTAGGATTTAGCCGATTCTCCATCGGCTCTAGCATTACAGGAATGAAACCTTTCTTATCTATATTTATGAACTGATAATCAAAAAAATCTACCCCTGTGAGACATGTAGCAGTCTCATAAGTCCAGAGTACAGGGGCATCGTCCACAGCGATGCAGGCCGATACATCAGCATGTACTTGTTCTACCTCATCGCCTACCCATTGTATTAGCATTTGATGTAATGTAGAAGGTATACATTGGTTGGCATGAATCCAATCTCTGCCTAGAATTAAACTGTAATTCCCTTCTACATCAGCGACGAAGAATGCAGCAGCAAGGGTCTTAGCCCTGATGGTTAATTCAACGGACGTGACTCCCCTGGCTTTTATCGAACTATCCCCAACACCGCTGAGGGTCATGTTGGTTTTGACAAATTCGTCATCTTGTTTACCTAATTTTCTGTATAGTGAATAAGGCATTAGATTTACAGCCGCCCCTCCATCTACCAACATCTTAGCAATCGGTATTCCATCAATGTGACCGCGCACGAAGAGCGGCTTTAGATGATTTACCGATTCCTTTGGTTTAGTAAAGGCGACTTCTTTAGGACCAAAATCAAACTGAGCAACAACAGGTTCATCGTCGCCGATAATAGTACAATCGGCAGAAAATGTAATAATATTTACATCCATACCTGGGTGTTCTGGAGAAGCCTCGTAGTCGACCAGGTCTTCTCCCAGTAGGTTGTCCTCTTCCATTGATGTTGTCGTGTCGTTGGAGGCTTCCTGGTGAACGACGGACGGTCCGCGTGCGGGGGCCGGACGGTCCGTGCCTGGTGCAGGTTGTCCAGAGACTTCCTGGTGAACGGCGGACAGTCCGCGCGCAGGGGCCAGACGGTCCGCGCCTGGTGCAGATTGACTTTCTATTTCTGTGGCCGTTTGTTTTTCTCAACGGCCTTCGGTCTCCATTTCTTTTGCGGTGGCGGGTATAGTGGATGTGTGACATTAAATATCTTTTCCGCCTCCTTTTCCTGGCTCTCTTTTGCTCTTAGGCGCTGTAATTTTCTCTTTTGGGACCGTGTCAATCCCGCTGGGCACCATCGAGGCATGGAGTATTTTGGATCGGCTGTTTTGTTGGTAGCCGTATCCTTTTTGGTTGTGTTGGCCGATTTGCCAAAAATCATCGGTCCTTTATCATCTTCCTGTATGACAACATCTGCAGTGACTATTTTGATGATGTCCTTTGTTATTTTTTGAGTTGCTGCAGGCATATGCCCCCCTGCCGGATTGGTCGGCCTTGAAGGCCGAGTAGTCCGGCAATCCTGTTGGGTTTGTGCCTGGTGACCGGATTGAGCAGTGCCCAATCGGTCTTGTACTGGTGGCGTCAACCTATCAAAAACAGATGTTTGGGGTGCCCCCCAGGCGCGGTACTGTGGCATCCCAAATGGATATGATGGCATGCCCCACATTTGATTTGGGACATATGGCGGAGGTAAATATGTGTATGGATATGGCATAGGTGGATATGGAGGTGGAGGTGTCCATACAGGTATGTTAGGTCTCACTTGTATAGTATGACCTTTCATTTCTTCCGATTGGTGGGGTGGTCCAATCGGCCTGACCTGGCGCTGCTCATGAATGGGTGAGCGGGGTCGCTTTGCTGGCCGGTCACTGGGCCGGCCTTCTTTTTTACGTATTTAGACAATAATTGATCAAAAGTTGGGTTGGCTTTAACCAACCGACCAGCTGCCTTGAATGTATTTGTTTTCCACGTACCTATTTCTGGTCGTCGTGGTTTGAAAGTACGTGGCCGTTGTAAGTCCTGAGTACGGCCGGACCGTCTGCCGGAGCTCTCCGGACCGTCCGGTGGGGTCCCGGACCGTCCGCGCCTACGTGCCGGATCGTCCGGGATACGCAGCACGGGTTCCTGCATCTGTCTCCCTGTCTGCGCTTGCCCCCTAGTACTGGAGGCTGTGATGGTCACCTTTAGGGTCTCCCCTCCATCGGGAGTCTTCTCAGCTACCACTTTCCTGCAAGAAACTTTATGATCCTCATCGGCCTTTTTAGAATTGCCGATGATTGCCTCTTTGTCTTTGCCTTTATCGACCGTGTTTGGCCGAACCAGGACTTTCTTGCCCTCAAAGTCGATCACGTTCATTGGAAAGGGCTCTGTATCCACCTGCATTTCCTGAAATTTCAATCGTCCCTCATTAATGGCCGATTGAATCTGTCGTCGGAATACATTACAATCATTAGTGGCATGAGAAAATGAGTTATGCCACTTGCAGTATGCACGACGTTTTAGCTCGTCGGCGGATGGAACAGTGTGATTTATTTTAATATTGCCATTTTTGAGTAGTTCGTCAAATATTTTATCGCACTTACCAACATTAAACGTAAACTTAACCTCCTCTTGCCGTTTCTTTTGAACCGGCTGCAAGGAGGAACAAGCCGAAGATTTGGCCTGTTTTGGCCAAACCATTTCAGCAGCATATACTTCTGCTGATTCGTCATCTGAGCTACTTTGGTCGCATTCTACTATATGTACGTTGTGACGCATTGTTTTAGCAGTTTCTTTGCTCCGGCTTTCGCAAGCCAAAGCCCTCTGGTGTAACTGTGCTAGTGTAAAAAATTGGATGCCTTCTAATCTCTCTTTTAAATAATATCGTAGACCATTAAAGGCTAATCCTACTAGCTGTTTTTCTGCTAAATGAATTTGAAAGCATCGGTTTCTTGTATCGCGGAATCTCCGGATGTAATCATTAACCGATTCGTCTTTTGTCTGTCGCAATGACACTAAATCTACCAAATCCAATTCATAATCACCGGAGAAAAAATGATCATGAAATTTTTGTTCCAGATCCCCCCATGATGAAATGGAATTAGGAGGTAAAGTGGCATACCATGCAAACACGGTTCCTGTTAGCGATAATGAAAATAAACGCACGCGGAATGCCTCTGTGTCTGCCAATTCTCCCAATTGTGCTAAGAACTGGCCTATATGTTCGCGCGTGTTTTTCCCTTAATCACCCGAAAATTTTGCGAATTTGGGTATTCTAGTTCCCTGTGGGTACGGGTGGTGATCAAATCGGCTATCATAAGGTTTCCGATATGATTGCCCCCCAGGGACCATGCTTACTCCGAGCTTATCTCGGAACGCCCCGGCTATTTCTTCCCTCACTATATCAATGGCAGCCGGTGCAAGACCACCGGCTCTCTGGTCAAACACAGGTGGGGTTGGTTGCATATTAGTATGTTGTCGTTCCCCCCATTGGTTTGAGCTACGTGGTGCATTTCCATTTGCCCTATATGGCTCATAGGTTTGATCGTTTCTTTCCAGCCTTTTAGGTGGGGCCGGAAAGCTTTCCTAGGCTCTGGATCCTAAATTAATGGGCTGGTGCATCGCATAATGTGATGGGAAGTGTTGCTGGGACGGGCGAGGATTCAGGTAATAATCCTCCTCAAAAGACTCATGCGCGGACTGTCCGGATACGTACCCGGACCGTCCGTGGTTATATGCGGACCGTCCGTCATTGTATGCGGACCGTCCGACTGGGTAGTTTGGGTTCTGTGTCATATGTGGTGGCTCGGGCGCATATCTAGGTAACTCATTAAAAATAGGCCCGACTGTTGTTGGTCCGGACGGTCCGCGCTCACGTGCGGACGGTCCGGGCATGTGCAGATCAGCTGATTTGCTGCCGATTTGCGGTTGCTCAGGGTACGTGTCCATCGGCATCCCATAAAGGGGTTGTGACTGGTCATGACAACCTGTAGCCGATGTGTTACGCGTGTTACCTCCTAACTCAACCTCGTGCGAAGGAAAATTGGCGATATTAGATTTATCAAATGCACGTACTAGTCTCTTAAGATCGCTTTGCATACCCCCTATGATGTTCTGCATTTGTTCACGCTGATCTTCTACATAATTTCTAAGAGATTGCAGATCGTTGGTATTACTTACATTGGGGATATCTGGCGTGGGTTGGAGCGAAGCCGAATCCGTCGCCCGATGTCGGACGACCTTGTTGTTCCTATCCACTTTGAAGTTGGCCAAGAACTTTGCTTTCGCCTCCTGGATCATCCGCTCCTTGTGCTCCTCAAACTGGAGCTGCTCGTCAGCCGGCAATATGTCCCAAGTCGGCTCTATGATGTTGCTTGGGGAAATATCAGAGCTATCCCTTGAACCGGCCATTGAGGGCCGATTTGATAGGTCTAAATATGCTGTCCCCAGCAGAGTCGCCAAAAAGTATGTTGACGCCTTTTCGGAGCGCCAAACACTCAACAAGAACCGTGGCGGTGTCCTCTGCACAGGGGCGGACGGTCCGCGCGCAGGGGCCGGACGGTCCGCGGCCTGGTGCGAGGTGCGGTGGTGCTCTCTGCGCAAGGGCGGACTGTCCGCGGCCTGGGGCCGGACGGTCCGTGGCCTGGTGCGCGGCTAGGGCTCCTGCCTGACGGCCGGACGGTCCGTGTCCTAGGGCCGGACGGTCCGCGCGTACGCAGGGACGGCGGAAGATCGCCGACAGCGCCTGGATCTCGCTCCCGGGAGGGACCCCGTCGGGGAGTAGAGATCCTAGGTGATGTCTAGGCTCGGTCTGGCCGACCTAGACTCCTCTAATCGACGTAGAGCCGAAGAGAGACGAAGAATTTGGGAATTGGATAGCTAAACCTAAACTAGACTAGAACTACTCCTAGGATAAAATGCGAAATAGAAGTTGTATTGATTCGATTGATGATTACAAATCGGTCGTATACCTCTCTATTTATAGAGGAGGGGAGCTGGACCCTTTACAAACTAATTCCCGAGCTTATCCCGCGATTTTAGCTAACAACCGTAGCACAAAACTCGGAACCCTAATCTGCTCTGCGCACGCGCGGACCGTCCGTCCCACAGGCGCGGACTGTCCGGACCGCGGACCGTCCAGCCTCAGGGCCGGACAGTCCGCCGGCTCATTTCTGGTTCGAACACAAGGGATTATAATGTACAATTTTCTTACCTTTGTTTGTCACTGCCGATGGCTTTGGAGGCATAAGAAATTGCATCGGAGTGATATAGAAAATATTAGAATATTTACTATGACAAGTAAGATAGTGTGCAAAATTGCACTAGCATACAGAAATTTGTCCCAAGGACAATGCCCGAAAAAAATAAGGCATTCATACCTGCAACAACAAACTATTGTCACCAACGATATCGATGTCTTTCTCTATATGGTTCTAACTAGCTAGATACAGCTGAACGCAGGTTGACACAGCCCGCTTCATCATCGATCCATCCAAACTAAAAGTAATACACATGAAAAGTTTTAGACGAGTTAACAAAGAAACTGAGGAATACGAAGACATTATTATCCAGAACTACTGATGAATATAAAAGCATAGACACCTAACTAATCTCTGCCGGCGATGATAGACTGCAGCAAGTAAACTCTGATGAAAACGAACTAACGCATGCATTTGAACAAAAAAGGGCGATGTGCGTGATGACTTGCCATCACGACCACAATGCAGATTAATCAAACGCCAATATGCATCCTATCCTCTATAAACTGAGTTAGTGCTTAACGGTGAATCGCGTCCCCTTCCTCGTCGCGAGGGAGTTTGCAGTAACGATTTCGTCTCCTGTGGCTCTGGCACTGGCAGAGGCACACACTACCCCTCTGCCCCATCGCTGTTGCTGGTGTTGGTCCAGTAGTAGCTGTACACCGACGACCCACCGCAGCCGCCGCCGTCGTCGTTGTTTTTGCTGCGCTGATTCGCTTTGCTCTCCTGCTGCTGCTGCTGATCGCCAACAACCTGCTGCTGATGCTGCACTCCAGAGGCCGGTCCTGCTGCATAACCACCGTCGTCGTTGGTGTAGTTGTCAGGCTCTGATGACACCCACTGGAGCCCACCACCTGCTACGTCGTTCATTCTCATTCCCGCCAGCAGCTGCGTCTGCATGGGATCGGTTGCTGAGGCGGCCCCCATCCCAGGCAGCAGAAACGGCATGTCCATTCCATTGCTGCCACCACCGCTCATGGCGAGACCAACGCCGTAGCCGCTGCCGCTGCCGCTGCCGCTGATGCTTCTACCGCCATCAAGATACCCTCCTGTCAGCATGTCCAGGAAAGTTGGCGTCGTGTCATTCTCATTCCCTGCAGGAGACAGCTCCGGCGCCTGGTGGTGGTGGTGGGACAAAGACTGTGGCGCGAAAGGCAGGAAACCCTGCTGCTGCTGGTCGTCCATGGCGAGGTGGAAACCGCTACTGCCTGTCGCCTTAAATGTCGGCGGGAGCATGCTACTCGGAAACAAGCCTGTCGCCGGGGAGGGCATGGATATCGTCGTCGACATGGTGGTACCGGTAGACATCAGCATCAGGCGCGTGTTGACGGTGCTCACCATCTCGGCGCCGGTGGCGGTAGCGCTGGAGCATAGCGTTGCGGCGGCGGCGGCGGCGGCGGCGGCCGAGGACGAGCAGGAGCCGGAGGCGCGCTTGTTCCTGCGGCAGCCGCCGCCGACGGGGACGTTGCGGAGGGTGCCGCCTTGTGTCCAGTAGCGGCGGCATGCCTTGCAGAAGTAGCGCGGCTGCGTCAGGTTGTAGTTGTTGTAGTAGCAAAACTTGGTGTTGGTGGAGCAGCAGCGCGGGCAGTTGAGCGCCGTGTCCTGCAGTGGCCGCGGCTTAGGTTCCCCGCTGCCGCCGGCCGGCCGCGCCTTCTTGGTGTTCCTGCCTTGCTCCTTTCCGGTCGCGGTCGGAGATGGCACCATGGCCTCCTGCACCTGCACCTGCACCAATTGAAATTATTACCATGCACATACAAATTAGCAACATATACTACTACATTTGTGGGAGACCTTAGTATTAGCTAGCCAAACTGGCGATAATGATATAGTAAGTAATTATAGCCTAACTTCCTCATTTAGCAGGTTACTACTCTTCCCAATATATGATATGCTCATGAGTTACACCACCATGCCAAAAATGCTCATGTCTACGTTTCACCTACATCGCATTCCACTCTCACTCTCTCAGTGCTTGTTTGGGAGCAAGGTTCCCCTTCTCCATCCCAAACACGCTCTCAGTAACCGTACGGCCGTACCAAGTGAGATAGGATCTGCCTTAATCCCCTCTGTCCCACTAATGTAATCTTACGGCATGTTTGAAGCGCTTAGTCATTAAGAAAATTGTTTATAGAAGCTGAGGTGTTTCCAAAGAGTCGATTATATGCTTTAATTTCTAGAAACCGGATTCCCGATTTCTAAGAAATCAATAAGCCAGCCTTACCTAACTAAAACCAGTTTTTTGTCCATGAATCGCACTACCTTAGGGGCTTGTTCGGTTCTACTCCAATCTATATGGATTGAGTGGGATTGAGAAGGTTTCAGTGCCTAGTAAGTCAAAATCTCTCTCAATCCATATCAATCCGCTTCAATCCAAATGGATTGAAAAATAACCGAACAAGTCCTTAGTTGGTTCATTAAAAATTACAATGATTGCCATTGATCTTAGGCATATGCATAAGATCTCGATGCTTACCCTTCGATTTGAATGTTTAATTATTATTTAAAAATTTTGAATAAAAAATATGAGTTCAATATATATTTAAAATTGGTAGCAAAGAAAATAAAAGGGAATAATTTAATCAATTAATTTTAAAATAGAGTAAGGGTAGACTTATCGTTATGTCTAAAAAAAGCTAGAAACCGAGTTCCAAACGCATACATCTAATATTTGTTCCCCATAAATAAACCGGTTTCTTTAAAATTGTGGTGCTTCCGAACGGACCTTCACCTTCTCCACCATCCCAACAAAAAATTAAGTGGCAACCTTGTTTAAATAAATTAAATTCTAGGTACTTGTTAATTGATGATGCGTGTTCTAGACGACTGCCAAATCCAAAAGCTGGAATGAAGAAAATAAAACTAGAGGAATCTTTGAACCAGCTTGGTAGGCGCCCACCAGCTGATTCACGGATAATAGGATTGCATTTTGGATCCAGTCCAGTACTTGCACACATATATAACAGTCACTACCGGAATCAGCTACATCAAAGCCTAAAAAACACTCGACAAAGAGTCGAATTTCGGTAGCGAGTGTGTTACACACGTATGTACACACTGGCTTTAATATATCCTAGCGGCTAGCTAAATATAATACTCCTGAATATGTAGGATATGCATGATATATATGCACTCCTGCTACTAGCAAATAAAGTAGCAATCGTATCAAGAGCAAGAAACAAACTTATTATGTCGGCGATTGAAGAGAAGAGAACGAAGCGCAAGCTAAGCATGGATCGATCTGGACGTATATGGAAGAGAAGTAGCCTGTAGAAAAGGGCGGATCAAATCAAACAAGGAGGTGATCATCGAAAGTTACCGGCTGGTGGTTGTGGGGAGCCGATGATGCTGCTGCTGCAGCGCTGTTGCTGGTGTTGGAGGTCATGTCCATGGGCGCTCTGGCTCCTTCCTAGCTGTAGAAAATACTGCACAAGTACATGAACATGTGCCTATATGTAATTAACACCCACAAAATCGATTCAAGCAAAAGACCCATCACACAATCTCATAAACTAAACCAGGGTGACCGATGGATCAAACCTGTTGTGCAGTGGAAGCGCCGAACAGTAGCAAGGTGAAGGATCCGGTTGTGCACGCAGGAAGACGAGGGAGAGGAAGAGAGATGATGAGTGCTTTAGTTGTATATAGAGAAAAGAGAAGGCAGGGAGTGAGATGGTCTGCCGGATGGCGTGATGATGGCGCACACACACCGTGGGCTGGACGATGGACGGAGAGCCCGCTAGCGGACGGCGAGGCGAGGTGAAACGGAACCGATTTCACGTGAAAAGGAAGCACGCGGCGCGGCTGCTACTGCTAGACAATGGCGCATGCAGTGCAGGCACGCATGAGAGCCAGCCGCCATCGTCTCAACTCTCAAGGACGACGCATGCGTGCCGAGAGATGCCTTGCGGGTCTTCTCTTCCGTTCATACGTAACAGAAACGGCGGAGAGAGACGATCAAGACAACCTCTTGACGGTGCAGATCTCACACTCCTCTTGCACCACAAGACTCTCATCCATGACACAAATACCCTCCTTTGATTAACTAGGGTAAAGTACAATATTACTTAGGTTCTGTTTTTAAGCAACCTAGGCCTTGTTTAGAACTGTAGTATTTTTGTACTTTTAAAACAAAACTATGGTATTGAAGTCAAAATATATTAAGTTTGGTTGATACAGGCAAAACACAGTTTTAAATATCATGATTTACCCAAAACCTCGATGGTATTTTTGGAGTTTTCGAAAATCCACTTAGGACCTTAGTTTTCATTTCTTCTCTCTACATATACTTTGTTTTTCCAATGGAACCAAACAGATCTTGGTTTTTAGCAATATTGTGATTTTATTGTGGTAAAGTAATATCGTAGTATTTGTGTCATTACAAATTGAAAATTATGGTATCTCAAAACTACAGTATTTTAAAATTGCATTATCAAACATGCCCCTGGCTTTTAAGGATCTAATTTTTATCTCTTGTTTGTAGAAACTGGTTTATGAAAGAAACAAAAACTGGTTTATGATATTTGAAACCACCTTAGTTTTCATAAATTGTTTTTAGCTAAAGAGGCTAGCTTCTTGATTTTTAAGAAACTAAGAATCCAGTTTCTATAAACTAAGATATAAACTGATAGATTTGGAACCATCTTAATTTTTATAAACCAGTTTCTTAAACCAAACATGCCCTTATTCACCATATCTTATATTCATGGAGTCACCACACATGGCAAATAGGATGGTAAAACCAAGAAACTCCACGTTAGGGTTTAGGATTTGCCATTATATTTTAAAAGATGCCACATTTTTACCACTTTTGCCTATGTGGTTGTCCACGTCATCGCTAGTGTGTGATAACACGAGAAATGTCCCTTCCAACAATCGTAAATCAAACGGGGCCGCTAGTGTGTGATAGCATGAGAAATGTGCATATGTGCCGCTGTAGCCCTAATCCACGTTGGCGCAAAAGTGGTAAAAATATGGTATCTTTTAAAAAATAATGGCAAATGTGTTAAGATAATCGTAAAAGTGGTTTTTTTGGAGAGTTGACATCCGTAATGATGGCAAATAGTTAAATTTCCCCAAAACAAAGCAAGAGATGAGGAGGAACTGGAAGTTATAATGTGGCGGGCGGTATGACAACTTTACCCCTGTGTTTTCAAACTCTTCACCACATATCTTCGTATAATTAAAGCATCATGTCACACTTTTATAAGTCATAACAAATGGGATCAACACAGCAGAAGAAAAATCATACCACAGCTACTGCTGTAAACCGAACACAGGTCTGAGCTGGTCAAACCTACCTGGACGTGGACGTGGAAATCTGTGGGTAGCCAATGGAATCAGAAGCCAAGCCACCAGCGCTACGCGCGGTCCTTGAGCTAAGCTGTTTAGTTATTAGCAGAGAATAGTACAATAGCATCTTGAACATGACTGAGACCAATCCGATTCATACGCACTGCTCTCACTAAATTGTGCAGCTTCATAGGCATAGCTACTGTTACACAGTGCGCCATAAACGCACCTTGTTGATCTACCTGGTACAACTACAGATCCAGTGAACATCCAGTTTCATAATTTCACCAGAACACACTTCAAAACCCCCCAAATGCACCTCCTGGCGATCTTATCACCAATCAATCTTCAGGTCCTCAGGCCACAGATATCTGTGGAACTACTGACTCGCCTTTGACCTGCCACCACTGTTGCTCGCGGCATTCTCTTCCTGCACAAGGTGACTGGAGATAAGAAAGTCGTGTTGATAAACCCTTATTATCGTGCATAGCCAGTTTTAATGTGCCTGGGCAATATGTTTAGCGCACAGTTGTTGAGTCTCAAGAATAAACCAGATCAGTTAGAGGCCTAGGGTCTGTGCAAAGTATCCACGTTCTGGTGTAGATTGAGCATCTCATATGTCATGTATATTCTGTACTTAGATACTTCATCAGGTAGGCTGGTCAAAGATACATGGATTGTTTATGAAACTATACAAAACAGAGCATGGGTACAAGACAATGTGCAAACCGAACAATTCACGACATCGCTATCAGTTTCACCAAAAATGCTGATGGTGCTGTACCAAAATAATTCACATTAAAGGAGATAAGCGATTTGGAGGTAAACAGAAACTTGCACCGCATTACAATCAAAGCATAATAATCGGTACCCCCCACATGTTGTTTTTGGAAGGTTGTGAATTCTATGTTTTAAGTCGTTAGTTCCATTTCTATCAGTCATTATGTTCATGATGGTTCTGCTGAGGCCGGTCCATTAGCTGAAACCAAACAGCCTATGTTGTCAGGCGTCATACTGAATTCGGACCATTGCTCTAAAATGGGATACAAATGCATGCCTTGCCTTCATAACAATATTTGGTCTGAAGTGGGATGAGTTGACATGGTAAGAAGTGTCACTCTCACGAAATAAGGGAAACCACAGAATGCATAGTAGTTTACTTAAAACATAAGGCATTTGGAAGCAATTGAGGTTTTGGGCGTACCTCATTCTCATTCAGTGTCTGCTCGAGTTCAAGTTTGTGGGCTGACATTCGGGCAATCTCAGAGATAGCTGCATCACGGACCTGCACATCATCACCAGCAAGTTCCTCGTATGCAGCCTCAAACGCCTCCTGCCAGAACCGTGGAAGCCGTACCTCATCACTGGTTCGTGTGTACATGTCCCACATTCGTCCCACTAATTTCTCCCTCTCCTCCATCTCCTGGTCATATTGTAAGACAAGCATAAGCATCCACGCATAGAAATACAGCACTGAAGCATGCCCTTTTCGTGCTTTATGCTAGCCAAGACAATAGTGAATCAGGTAACCAACCATTCAACCATTTTAACAATTTTGAAACGTGGTACTGGACTAGTGAATTGAATTCAGACCAGATACGAAATCTGAATATGGTAGGCTCGGTGTTTTGGCCGCAGGACAATATGACCAGTAAATCTAAGGTGCTATTTTGGTTCACATAATTGTAACATAATGGGTAACACATAACGTTAAACCATATTTGTTTAAGTCTAACCGTAATCAGATACCACACTGAAAATGAATACCGGCTTATTCAAACTTATTACCGCTGTCACTCGAGCGTGAATTATTACCATTTACGTTACAATTCATGGATCAAACGGCACCTAATACTCGGTAATGTACATCGTTTTGCGTGTGTTTTCTCATGGATGGTCTATTAAGCAAACTCACCAAGGCCAAGCGATTGCAAAATTCTCCACACATCGATCTGAAACTACCTGAGCATTACAGGACTACGTACAGGCTAAACCAATTATTCAGTTTCACCAGTCCTTTTCACCCATATCTGTTGGGTAACCCTGAGGAAGGACGAAAAGGCTGATTTTTCACACAAACTCCAGCCCATAGGAGAGTAGTGTGTTTGATTCAGCTTCCTGAATCAGATTCGCTGCCGAAAATCTGAAATCTCAACCAAACAAGTACAACAGCATAATTAATTCCTAAAAATCTATAGATTCTTCTAGTTCAAAGTTCAATTCAGAATCAACTCATACCATCTAGATTCCTGACATCCATGTTATAAGTTATCATAATTTATAAAATCTATAGTTGATAGCTAAACAAATTTTAGTTTTTTTCCAGCTCACAGCAACTTTCTCAAATCAGATTTTCAGGACCAAGCCCGTCACACAAATAGTTGTCAAACAGAAGAAGAAGAAAACAGGCAGGGATATCTCCCGAGGCCCGAGGGAGGCAGTCGGGCAAAGGTACAAGTCAGTATGCGTACAAGGGAATCGAGGTCGTCGGCGAGCGGGACGTCCAGGTCCCCGTAGACGGAGGCGAGGTCACCCGAGGAGGACCAGCGGAGTGAGACGGAGGCGGCGGACATGGACCAGAGCGCGAGGAGCGCGATGGCGGCCAAGGCCCAGACCTTGTACCGCCCCTTCCCGAGGAGCGCCGCCTCCGCGCCGCCCACCGCGGAAACGGGAATGGTGATCTTGGTCGCCGGCATCGGCACCGGGGGCGCGGCGCTGTCGGCTGGCACGGCCTTCATCCCAGCGTCGGTGGTGGCGGGGTGGAGAGCGGGACTGCGGTAGGGAGAGGATCCGTGGGCGTGGTGAGCTGCCTTTTGTAATTAGCAGCTGCACTTAGTGAGGTTGGCACCGTGGGCCCCGCCTAGTTCCGGTGGCATACCACCAGCTCACCACGAGCAGCAGCGCTGCGCCTGCACTCGTTAGTGGAAACCCAACGACATCGGTTACACTGGTTCACTTTCTCTCTATATCCTACTCAGGTGTCAGGTCAGTAATCTCTCTCTATATCTTTATCATCTACAACGGTTCACTCTACATCAACCCTCTATACCTAATTCTAAACGTAAAATACCATTTTCGGTGTGCAATAGTGGCAGACGAATCTAACGGGCGACTGACGTGGCACGCACCGGACAATGAACAGTACAGTGTTCGGTGCGCACCGGACTGTCCGGTGTGCCCATCGACAGAAAGCTGTTGCTTTCTGTCCAACGGCTATATGAGGGGTTAGGGCCTATAAATACCACCCCAACCGGCCATTTCAAGGTGTGAGAGCCCAAGCAACATATCAAGGCATATAGTTGACATATCCCAGCCCTCTCAACCACCTCCATTCATTGATCTATCTCATACACAAGATTTAGACCACATCAAAGCCTCACAAGTGCCACAAAAGAGAGATCAAGCAAAAGAGAGCTACTCGAGTGTGTTTAGCGATAGTGCCTTGTGAGAATCATTGAGAGAAAGTGTGTGCTACATCTTGTGATCGTTTGAGCGCGGAGTTTTGACTCCCATTCATCTTTCTCCAAACTCTTTAGAGACTTGTAAAGCTAGCGAAAGACACCTAAGTGTGTGGTGGTCCTTGCGGGGTCTTAGTGATCCTTGAGATTAAGAAGAAGCACTCGACGGTCTTGGTGATCGATGGAGAGAGGGAAAGGGTTGAAAAAGATCCGTCCTTAGTAAACTCCTCAACGGGGATTAGGTTCTTAGTGAACCGAACCTTGGTAAAACAAATCACCCGTGTCACTTGTGTTTATTGCTTGTGATTTGTTTGTCTTCTCCCTCTTTAAGTTCTCTTGCACTATTATTTGTTGATATTACTTTGTGTTGCCTTAAGTTAAATTCTAATATATAGAAGCAACGCCTTGCAAGAAAGAACTTGTGTTATTTCTTTTCTCATCCAAGCCCTCTTGCTTTATTCTCCATAGATATCTTAGTTGTGTTGATTTGTTAATTCCGCATTCTTTGAAAGCAATACTCTTTGCAAGCAAAGGACTTAGTTTTATACTCCGATAATTGTTCATCTTCTTCTAACCGCTAATCGAGGGATCTAGTATAGGTTCAAAGTCATAATTTTTAGGTCTCACCTATTCACCCCCCTCTAGGCGACTAACAGGGACTGAATCAGATCAGTTTCACGTCCCTCGCCCAGGGTTCACCAAACCGGTGGGGCTTCAAAAACCGGCCAGGACCGATTAGCGATTAATCACAATTTATCGGCGTAAACCGGTAACAACCGGCCAAATCCAAATTCAAACCATTTTTTGAATCTGCTCGGTTTGACATCGATGTATCGGTCGATATGACCGATTTATCGATTCCAGAACTGATAAACCGATAGCACATCAGGTAAAACTGACTCTCTTGTTTCTAGCAAATATAAACATGTTTAGGTCCCAACAATTGAAGAAAAAATGTGCCAAATGTTATCACCAGTTCAATAACAACATTTAGTCGTGGTAATTTAAAATGATTTCAATTGAAAAGAGAAACAATCCCCTAACTCTAGCTTCTATTTGACCGCCGACTAATTAGTTCTACACATCAATTATTAGTCCTACACTTCAATTATTTTTAGTTTGAAATCCATTGCGTATTTTGAAATTTGGTTTCAGCAAAGAGTCTTCAAATAGTTATCACAAGTCCAATAACACATTTAATTAGTGGTTCAAATGCTTCACATGACACGGTTTCATTGTTCAAATACATTACATGTCTCACTTTTATAGTTCACAAATAACATTAAAGATACAATACACCCTCCCCTTTAACATATCCTTCATATATGTGTAAATTTGTTTGAGTTAGTGATAAATCTATTATTTTTTTGAGTTATGTTGATCAATGGCTTTAAGAACCAATGTTTTTGTTAGATCTTAGTATTACTACTTAATATTTTTATACCTATGACTATCTAGTGAGGACAAAAGTTTTTGCCTTCAAATCATTATAGGGTACTCAAAGGGCACCTAATGTTCTAGTGATCTATTATTACAAGTATTGTTAGCCCATATTGTATGTAGCAGTGATAATTTGAAAAAATTTCTAGTGAAAAGGAGACAAATCCCCTAAACCCTAGCCTCTACTTAGCCACCAGCTAATCAATCATAGACATTGATTTATCAGTATTGGTGAGCGGCTAATCGGTAATCCTCGCTGATATATCAGTTTTTTCTCTTTTTTGTATTTTTTTGAAACTTCTGTGATTTTTATCCGTTGCATCTTTTGAAATTTAATTTTAGCAGAAAGTCTTCAAATAATCCATAGTATTTATACAAAAATTGGCTTAAAAATTTTCAAATTTTACAAATATGGTGAACCGGCCGCCCGGTCGGCTAGCCCGGTTAGCCGAACGGCTCCGCAGGGATTTTCAAAGGTTTGGTAAATTTTTAATAAATTTTTTACAAATTTCGATAGTTTCCAGTTAGGTGCCACTTTGCCAACAATTATTGCTTAATTAACGCGTGGCCCTTTAGTTACTCAAAGGATCACCATCTAAGAGGAGCTAAATTAGGATTTTTCTAAAATATCTTGTATAAATTAAATTATAATTACAAGTTCAACTTCACCTAATTGTTTAATATGTGACAAAAAGTTTTATCTAACCTAACTTTTATGAAAGTAAATACTTGAAGTGTGTAACACCCGGTTTTAAGGGACAAAACCGGGTGCATCTCATACATGCGCCAAAGAAGACAACATATATAATCACAGAGTATATAGAGATAAATGTCACAATAATCAGAGTACTTATTACATAGCGGGAGTCTTACAAAATAAAAGATAAATATAGCAGGATCTAAAATATCCTTGGCGCCAGAAAGTCAACTGGGAGACGCCACCTAGATCGAATCGAACTCCTCGCTATGGCTCCTCTTGAACCACCTGTTCTTCTCCTGTGGGGGGGTGTGAGACAGCAAGAGTGAGCTCACATACGTTCATAGCTCAACAAGTTGTGGGGAATAATGTGCATGAACTCGTCAAAGGTGGGAGCTCACGTGAAGTGTAAGGCTTACCAAAGAGGATGGTTAGAGCTAAGCATTGCTTTTAAAGTTGGTCAAAATTTTATTAGCAATTACTAAGTATAAGTAAATACCAACCCAATTAAATGGTAGAACAAAAGTAACAACATCACCTGCGATGCAATGCATATGACAAATTGAATTTAGTTCCATAAATTAATCATGTGAGGGTCCGAGCCGCTCATGACCGTGAGCACGGCTAGTATACTAGTTCTACACTCTACAGAGGTTGCGCATCTTTACCCACAAGCCGTGTTACCCATCTGCCAAGGGGTCATGAGTCCCATACACCTCTACCAAGAAAGCGAGGCAGGGTAACACTACGAAGCCTTTACAAAGTTCCACTAGCTTCAGAAATCCCGCTACAGTTTGTAGGAAGCTCCAATGCAGGGTTCTTGCTTGACCGCCATCGCAGCAAAGTCAACCCAAGGACCTCCCTACACTGACCACTCTCCTACTGCCCTTGCCCCTTTCGGGTAAGGAAGACCTCCACTAGCTTTCCTAGTTAATCAGCCAAGGGCGTCCCATTAAACCCTTGTGGTAGCACTGTTTTCCCGGGTGGTCGCTCCATGTTCCAATTAATATAATGATCTTATCATGAACATAAATAACATAACAGAATAATTGGAACATGGATGTAATGAAATATTAATCCCAAAACCATATAGAGCAATAGCATAACTACCCAAGTGAATCAGGGTAAACAAGGTAAAAGGATAAACAGACTAGGGTGACCTACTGGATCCCATCAAAATTAAACCTATGCATTGAATAGTGATAACAAAGAACATTATTGGGTAACAAACGTGGATCAAGGGCACAACTTGCCTGGCACTTGAGATTCCAGTTACTAGGGTGATTCTTCAGATCCTCGTAACCTCACGCTAGTCGTAGCAATACAAACAAAGATGGTATAGACAAAATTAACATCACACCAAACATAATAACAAACTGTATAATCATAATCTACGCATCGCTACGAGATCGCGGGAACGAGAACCACTAAAATCAGAATTACTATTAAGGACTTATCATTTTATAGAAGATCTGCGTGATTAAGATATTAAACAATATTATAAATTGGTTAATATAAATCATGTGAGAGGTTATTCTATAAATAATTATCTCAACTTTAATCCAAGTTATAAATTAACCATAGATCATATTCTAGTAGTTAATAATGATAAGCAGTTTAACCAACATCAGTTAAATGCAGGTCTAATTATAAAATAATGAGACATGGTGTAATAAATATTGTTATTGCATAGTAAATATTCGTACGAGACTAACGCAACTTGAACGAATCAATTCGGAGTTAAAACGAATTAGTTATGATTTTTCGAAGTCTGTAGGTGTTTGGTACAGAAATAACTAAGTGATAAATTTTAATCTAGTTGTCATGCTAAAACAGAGTTACCAATTGGTAAACATTATTAATATGAATTTTATGCAACTAGAATGGATAAATTTAGAGCTATAATGAATTTAATATGATTTATCCAAGTTTCTGGAATTATTTTTATACTAAAAACCTATTTTCTTTACTATTTCTGAATTTCCTAAGAGTTCTGGACCACAGACATAATTATCAGAGAGTTCAGGGCTTAAACTGTAAATTCCAGGGCACGATTGCAATTATTTAACCCTGTGCGCGGATGGCGGGTTCATTTGAAAAGAGTCTGAGGGCTCTTATGCAAAATCTCCCAGCCGAAAGGGTACGGGTCATTCAAAGCCGCACGATCAGATATCGAGGGCAGGGATTAGATCTATTGTTTTATACACCGGTAATTGACCAGGGCCTTTGGATCGTGATCCAACGATCAGATCCACACACCGAGGCATCCACGACCCAAGCTATCACGATCGCACACACGGAGATCAACGGCCCAGGTTCACCCCCGAATCGGTACGCTGATGGCTCTAATCTACGACGTCGACCGAGGATCCGACGGCACCCGAGCGCCACCCCCAATCCTGCCGCCGAGGCACGACGGAGCAGAAGCCCGCGACGGCACTCCTCGCCGGCGAACGTCCAACCCCGCACTCCGCTACCCAAACCGACCACATGCGCGTGCATTACGACGACAGGATAAAGGCGAACCTAGGGATGCAACTTACCAGACTAGAAATTTGGTGACTAGAGCTAGCCACGGCGAGGAGCGGACCCGTGGCGGCGTAGGAGCGACGACGAGGAATTTGTGGGACCACGGCGACGCCCACGCCCGATTGCAAGCTCGCGCACGCTCCCCGGGGTCCGCCGTTTCCTGGTTGAAGTACTCCGACCGCCCGCACAAGTCCGCCGTCCTTCTGTCTCTCCACAGGGATCGGATCCGGTATGGCGCTCACGGTGCTCTCACCAATTGATGAGTATGAGGCGGCCAGCGAGTTCTTGTTTTATGTCCCAGGCGGACCTCAACAACCCCAGCGATCCCGGCGGCGCCGCGCGGATCTTGGTGTTCTGTTGGGATTCGGTTGAGGGAGCACCGCGAGGACCGAGGACCGTGCAACTTCTGTTTCACACGCCAGGCGCGCGCGTTCTGTTGGACAGGGTGGGGAAAGAGATGACAAGCGGGCCCCACGAGTCAATGGGAGATGGCACTGCGCAGAGGAAAAGAAGTTGGGCCGGCCAAGGCCATTTTGGCCCAGTCGCAGAAGGAGAATGGGCAGGGACAGGATGGGCTGAACTACATCCGGCCCAGGAACATGTTTCTTCTTTTCTATTTCATATTTTCAGTTTTATTCCAAGTCTCAAATTCGTAATTCGGTTTTGATTCAAAGTTCAAGGTTTCCAAGATTAAATTTAACAGCAAATAACTCCAATATGATGTGCATAAATACATACCTATGTTTAGTTTTGTTTATTTTATCCAAACATTTTAAGTATTCAATGCACACACGTAAAAAATGATTTCCTTGAACATATAGTCCGTTTAGAAATATGTTCATAGTTATTTAAAAGAGAAGATTTTATGGTGTATAATATTTGTTAAGGTATTTCTTAAACTTAATTCTTTTGGAGAATGTCTTTGGTCACATTATTCAACAAGAGTTGGTTTGAATTATATGAGGGTCTTTTATTTAATCTCTTATTATAAAATACTTAAATCTTGGAATACTATCTCTTAGTCTTAAAGTAGTTTTTTTTATATATACACATTTTGGGCGTTACAAATCCTACCCCCTTAACAGAAATCTCGTCCTCGAGATTTGTAAGGAAAGGGTGTATACTCATATTGCCTCAACACATATGCACACACAAAAATCTCAGCATGATGCATACTTTATTAGCAACACCTGGGTCAATTAGACCTTATTATTCTTCCTAAAACAGTATCATACCGAATACTAACTAAAGAAACATGTAGATCTTACAAATAGTAGTAATTTATATATATGTTTATGTAGCTTGGTGGAGCTGGTGGTGGTGGAGGTAGTGGTTGTTGTTGTCGTTGTCTCTCCAACCGTGATTGCCTTATTTCTTGACGTATCTCCAGACGGGCCTGACGTATTTCCTCACGTTCTTGTCTTATCTGATTTTGCATTTCGGTCATCATGTTTGCCATTTGGTGTATTACCAGCCTTTGGTCAGCAATCACTTGATCGATTTCAACAGGTGGAGGATTTGGAGGATTCATTTCTGTTTGTTGTTGCATGATAATCTTTCCTTTCCTGGTATTGACCATGAAAGTTAGAAGCATATGGGAATATAGTTTTGCAAGGAAAAGTATTTAGTAAGCAGAATGAATAGGCCAGTAACTGGTCATGATCTGAAGATTCTTTGACATGGCTTAATCTGTTGTTTTATATCAAGCTTGGGGTAACTAGTTATATAAGGTGAATATCCAAGTTTAAAATAGAATTTGTCAAGATAAGTTAAACTATATGGCGTAGGTCAAAACTTATTTGACATTTGGTGGGGACAGACAGATTATGCCATTCATGATGACTCTATGGGTTGGGTTAACTCTTTTGCTCATGGTTGAGTTGATCTTATATGCTATATTAACACTTGGCTAGAAGGGTCTAATCCATGTTACAAGTATTAACTAATATGTTTGCGTGGGTCACATTGGATTAGTTCAGATTAGAAGGAAACTAGAGTAGTTTAGCATAACTAGATTTGACTAAATAAGACCTATTTAATTTTTTTTGATCAGTTTAGGTGGAATGGGGTCTAGGCATGACCAGATTAATCTAGATAAGATCTACTTATTTTATTTTAGAATAGATTATGTTGGTCACACCATTACGAGATAAGCAAAGTGATGGAGATAAATATGCTTATTAGGACAAGATGAGTCTCTAAGAATAAAATAGAATCTTTTGAGATTGGTTAGATCTATTGGGATAGGATGAGAATCCTTTCGAGAAGGGATGAGTCTAATAAAGTAAGAGAGTATCTTTTAAGATAGGATGGATCATTTTAAGATAAGAGAGAATCTTTTAAGATAAGATGATTCTGTTAAGATAAGAAAGAATCTTTTAGGATAAGATGGATCTATTTGGATAGGATAGATTCCTTTAGGTTAAGAGGGATCCATTATAGTAAGAGAGAGTCTTTTGAGATAGGAGGGATCTATATAAATTAGATACACTTTAATGGAGGATAATCTAGGTTGTTTAGTTTTCTTATGAATTCTATTTATGCCTATACGTATATGCAGATGGAGTTGTGGACATGACTCCACGACTCATCACACTTAATCAAAGATCCAAATCAAACAAGTATCATAAGAACAAGCACTCAAGCGTATAAATACCTATAAAAATAGTTTTGTTTTTGTTCCTAGGAGTAGGTCTCCTATTCCTAAAGGTCACTTTAGATACGAGATTTCAAAGTGTGAAATCCACCTTTGTCTTTAGAAAGAAAAGGTAAGGATAATCAGAGTAAAGCGGAAATAGATGAGAAAAGATTAAGGTGAGTTTAGAAAAGAATCAGAGTAGTAGAGGTAAGGTTAATCAGAGTAGAACAGTAGGAGGTGAAAAGGATCAAAATAAGTATAGAAAGAATCAGAGTCAGGTAAGTAGATAAGGGTTTTGTCCATTTCTATCTAGGTTTCGTCCTACAGTCAACATTCCTCTGATACCACTTCTGTAACACCCGGTTTTAAGGGACAAAGCCGGGTGCATCTCATACATGCGCCAAAGAAGACAACATATATAATCACAGAGTGTATAGAGATAAATGTCACAATAATCAGAGTACTTATTACATAGCGGAAGTCTTACAAAATAAAAGATAAATATAGCAGGATCTAAAATATCCTTGGCGCCAGGAAGTCAACTGGGAGACGCCACCTAGATCGAATCGAACTCCTCGCTATGGCTCCTCTTGAACCACCTGTTCTTCTCCTGTGGGGGGGGGTGAGACAGCAAGAGTGAGCTCACATACGTTCATAGCTCAACAAGTTGTGGGGAATAATGTGCATGAACTCGCCAAAGGTGGGAGCTCACGTGAAGTGTAAGGCTTATCAAAGAAGATGGTTAGAGCTAAGCATTGCTTTTAAAGTTGGTCAAAATTTTATTAGCAATTACTAAGTATAAGTAAATACCAACCCAATTAAATGGTAGAACAAAAGTAACAACATCACCTGCGATGCAATGCATATGACAAATTGAATTTAGTTCCATAAATTAATCATGTGAGGGTCCGAGCCGCTCATGACCGTGAGCACGGCTAGTATACTAGTTTTACAGTCTGCAGAGGTTGCGCATCTTTACCCACAAGCCGTGTTACCCATCTGCCAAGGGGTCATGAGTCCCATACACCTCTACCAAGGAAGCGAGGCAGGGTAACACTACGAGGCCTTTACAAAGTTCCACTAGCTTCAGAAATCCCGCTACAGTTTATAGGAAGCTCCAATGCAGGGTTCTTGCTTGACCGCCATCGCAGCAAAGTCAACCCAAGGACCTCCCTACTGACCACTCCCCTACTGCCCTTGCCCCTTTTGGGTAAGGAAGACCTCCACTAGCTTTCCTAGTTAATCAGCCAAGGGCGTCCCATTAAACCCTTGTGGTAGCACTATTTTCCCGGGTGGTCGCTCCATGTTCCAATTAATATAATGATCTTATCATGAACATAAATAACATAACAGAATAATTGGAACATGGATGTAATGAAATATTAATCCCAAAACCATATAGAGCAATAGCATAACTACCCAAGTGAATCAGGGGTAAACAAGGTAAAAGGATAAACAGACTAGGGTGACCTACTGGGTCCCATCAAAATTAAACCTATGCATTGAATAGTGATAACAAAGAACATTATTGGGTAACAAACGTGGATCAAGGGCACAACTTGCCTGGCACTTGAGATTCCAGTTACTAGGGTGATTCTTCAGATCCTCGTAACCTCACGCTAGTCGTAGCAATACAAACAAAGATGGTATAGACAAAATTAACATCACACCAAACATAATAACAAACTGTATAATCATAATCTACGCATCGCTACGAGATCGCGGGAACGAGAACCACTAAAATCAGAATTACTATTAAGGACTTATCATTTTATAGAAGATCTGCGTGATTAAGATATTAAACAATATTATAAATTGGTTAATATAAATCATGTGAGAGGTTATTCTATAAATAATTATCTCAACTTTAATCCAAGTTATAAATTAACCATAGATCATATTCTAGTAGTTAATAATGATAAGCAGTTTAACCAACATCAGTTAAATGCAGGTCTAATTATAAAATAATGAGACATGGTGTAATAAATATTGTTATTGCATAGTAAATATTCGTACGAGACTAACGCAACTTGAACGAATCAATTCGGAGTTAAAACGAATTAGTTATGATTTTCCGAAGTCTGCAGGTGTTTGGTACAGAAATAACTAAGTGATAAATTTTAATCTAGTTGTCATGCTAAAACAGAGTTACCAATTGGTAAACATTATTAATATGAATTTTATGCAACTAGAATGGATAAATTTGGAGCTATAATGAATTTAATATGATTTATCCAAGTTTCTGGAATTATTTTTATACTAAAAACCTATTTTCTTTACTATTTCTGAATTTCCTAAGAGTTCTGGACCACAGACATAATTATCAGAGAGTTCAGGGCTTAAACTGTAAATTCCAGGGCACGGTTGCAATTATTTAACCCTGTGCGCGGATGGCGGGTTCATTTGAAAAGAGTCTGAGGGCTCTTATGCAAAATCTCCCAGCCGAAAGGGTACGGGTCATTCAAAGCCGCACGATCAGATATCGAGGGCAGGGATTAGATCTATTGTTTTATACACCGGTAATTGACCAGGGCCTTTGGATCGTGATCCAACGATCAGATCCACACACCGAGGCATCCACGACCCAAGCTATCACGATCGCACACACGGAGATCAACGGCCCAGGTTCACCCCCGAATCGGTACGCTGATGGCTCTAATCTACGACGTCGACCGAGGATCCGACGGCACCCGAGCGCCACCCCCAATCCTGCCGCCGAGGCACGACGGAGCAGAAGCCCGCGACGGCACTCCTCGCCGGCGAACGTCCAACCCCGCACTCCGCTACCCAAACCGACCACATGCGCGTGCATTACGACGACAGGATAAAGGCGAACCTAGGGATGCAACTTACCAGACTAGAAATTTGGTGACTAGAGCTAGCCACGGCGAGGAGCGGACCCGTGGCGGCGTAGGAGCGACGACGAGGAATTTGTGGGACCACGGCGACGCCCACGCCCGATTGCAAGCTCGCGCACGCTCCCCGGGGTCCGCCGTTTCCTGGTTGAAGTACTCCGACCGCCCGCACAAGTCCGCCGTCCTTCTGTCTCTCCACAGGGATCGGATCCGGTATGGCGCTCACGGTGCTCTCACCAATTGATGAGTATGAGGCGGCCAGCGAGTTCTTGTTTTATGTCCCAGGCGGACCTCAACAACCCCAGCGATCCCGGCGGCGCCGCGCGGATCTTGGTGTTCTGTTGGGATTCGGTTGAGGGAGCACCGCGAGGACCGAGGACCGTGCGGCTTCTGTTTCACACGCTAGGCGCGCGCGTTCTGTTGGACAGGGTGGGGAAAGAGATGACAAGCGGGCCCCACGAGTCAATGGGAGATGGCACTGCGCAGAGGAAAAGAAGTTGGGCCGGCCAAGGCCATTTTGGCCCAGTCGCAGAAGGAGAATGGGCAGGGACAGGATGGGCTGAACTGCATCCGGCCCAGGAACATGTTTCTTCTTTTCTATTTCATATTTTCAGTTTTATTCCAAGTCTCAAATTCGTAAATCGGTTTTGATTCAAAGTTCAAGGTTTCCAAGATTAAATTTAACAGCAAATAACTCCAATATGATGTGCATAAATACATACCTATGTTTAGTTTTGTTTATTTTATCCAAACATTTTAAGTATTCAATGCACACACGTAAAAAATGATTTCCTTGAACATATAGTCCGTTTAGAAATATGTTCATAGTTATTTAAAAGAGAAGATTTTATGGTGTATAATATTTGTTAAGGTATTTCTTAAACTTAATTCTTTTGGAGAATGTCTTTGGTCACATTATTCAACAAGAGTTGGTTTGAATTATATGAGGGCCTTTTATTTAATCTCTTATTATAAAATACTTAAATCTTGGAATACTATCTCTTAGTCTTAAAGTAGTTTTTTTATATACACATTTTGGGCGTTACAAAGTGATAATGATTCGAAGACTTAGACTTCTCAATGTTTTGTCGATATCTCGGAGAGTCAACACTCTTTATTGATTATCTTTAGAACACTTGACAAAGATGTCATTTTTTCTTGGTCCGTACAAGGGGCAAATACAATCGCATATATATTAAATTAATAGTATTTGAATATAGAATATACAATTATCATTCAATATTATGAGTAATCTAAAATCTAAATTATCATATATCTATCATCAAAGACTAATAAATAAATCAATGATCCATTATTATTCTACATATTCATAATTTAGCACAGTTAGCATAGCTTGCAAGCCATAGAGAGTTAGCTCGGCTTGGCTCGTTTCACCACTGTTGGTGACTTGTCCTCAAATGCTTCGGATTGAGAACAAGGCAACACAAAAAGTGTTAAATGATAAGGTCCTTCGTCCTTTGAAACATCATTTCCCTTCGGGATATAATGTGCTCCGGACGAAGGTCACAAATAATATATCTTCGTAAGCGCAATAAACTATGACGAAGGACTTACACGCAACATAAAAAGTAATATAAACATTTAAATTTTATCACAATGTCATTTCTATTTTATTATCATATAACAATAGAAATGACTTTAAATTACAAGTGTACCTTCGGATTGCAGGAAGACAAAAGTACAAGGATGACGCAAAAGCAAATGCCAAGTCAGCGTGAACAGTACGGGAGTACTGTTCATCTATTTATAGACGTGGGACGCAGCCCATGTAAAATTACATTCATGCCCATTACATTTGCTAATGACTTATGGGAATATGTCAAGGCCTAAGTAGTCTTTTCATCTTTAAGTCGGTTCCCCTTTCTGCTATCGCGACGAAGCTTTCCTGCGCACAGCTTCGGCTGTGCACCATCCTTCGTACAGCTTGGTAATCAGCCCGTCCTCCATCTCAATCCCCCTTTGTCTGGCTTAGGCTTCGTCCTGACCGTACTCCATGTTCATAATTCTGAGTCCGAAGATACCTGTTCATATAATCCACTTGGAAAACATTGTCAAATCATGTTTTTGAGGACCTTCGGAGGACGAAGGCCCCCAACAGTAGCCCCTCGCAATATTAATTTGTTAATGATAAATTCAGATTGCGATATGGATGAAGGCCTTAAGCCGAAGGTCCGAAAAAACACCTTCCCTTTGCTAGAATAGCAAAAGTCACTGACACGCGGGACCACACAGTTTCTGTCATATCGAGTGTATAAATAGGAGCCCGCCATAATTTGTTTGGTACGCTCTCTTGCCATCTGCTCCCGCTTACTAAATTTTTAGCTCTTGTGCACTAGGATTTGCTGATCTTTTGGTTTTGAAGCTTCGGCTTTCAAAACAGTTTTTTAGTGTTTCCGAAGATGTCTGAAGATAAGAAGGTCACTGCTGAGATGAAGCTGAGTCTCGACGAAGAGAAAAACTTGGGGTTCCTTATAGCGATGGCGGAGACCAATACGGAAAAAATCACCAAGGAGATTCTGGAAGGTTTGTCTGAAGATACTGGTGACAACGACAGTTATGATGCAGAAAGCTGTGGGGGAGAGTCCGAAGATCGACCATGGCGGCCAAGTCACACGGTTTTCGGGAAAACCACTATTAAGCAGAGTCATATTAACAATATGAGGGGAGATATTTTCGAGATATATCTATTGTGAGGGCTGATGCTGGAGAAAAAACTTCTCCCACTCCCGAAGAAGATGAAGTCGTAATCTTCCGAAGCTTTCTCAAGGCTGGGCTTCGATTCCCCCTAAGCAGCTTTGTTGTCGAAGTCCTGAATACATTTCAAATCTACCTTCATCAAATTACTCCCGAAGCTATCATTAGAATGGGGATCTTTGTCTGGGCTGTGAGAAGCCAAGGTTTAGAACCAAATGCTAAAAGCTTTTGCAACATTCATGAGTTGTTATATGAGACGAAGCCCTGGGGGAAAGAACAATATCACAACAACTTTGGTTGCTACAGCTTCGGTGCCCGCACCGGGTCAAGCTGCCCCGTGCCAACCTTTCGGAAGAGGTGGCCCGGTGCCTGGATGACAGAATGGTTTTATGTAAAGAATGACTTGACAGCGCAGGAAGATATTAAAAGTATCATTATGCGTCCTATTTGGCAACGCTTCGGTCTCCGAAAACCGAAGATTGAAATGGATGAAGCAGCCGAAGAATGCCAAAGAGCCTTCGGCGTAATCTGCTCTTTTATTGGGACAAGGGACTTGGTCCAAGAGCATATTGCCTTCAGGGTGTGGCCACTTGCAGGAAAGTGGGAAATGCCGAAGGAAGCCATCAAAGAGTCTGACGAAGGTGGACTGGTCAGACTAAAATATACATTCAGATACGGGGATAAGTTTGCTGAGCCTGATGACGACTGGTTAAAAAGCATTGAAACCTTAAGTGACGACCTGCTTGGGGTGTATTCGAAGGCTGAGAACACTGCATTATCGGCAGCCTTCGGAGGCCGAAAGAAGAAAAGGCTCAACCGGGTATTTGATGCAATCGGGTTTGTCTACCCTGACTACCATTATCCGGTGTCGGGCCGCAAAAGAAAAAATACTTCTCCTGCAACAGAAATTGCCACAAGCGCTTCTAGTGAGCCAGCGCCGCAAAGAAAAAAGATGAAGGTGCTTGTTGGAGCGAAGGCAGAAACGCCACCCTTCGCCCGAAGTCTCCACCGCTTAGCCCCTGCCCTGACAGGCAAAGCAGGCAGGGACACCCTTCGCTTGATCGACACCAGGGACAACATGGAGACCCTTCGCTCGATTCGGCACCAGACGAAGGCCTGCGATCAACACCAGGGACAACATGGAGACCCTTCGCTCGATTCGGCACCAGACGAAGGCCTGCGGCAACGCCTCCCTACGGCGCGGCCTCGGTCAGCTCCGAGGCCCACATGAGGTCGGGCCCATTGTAACGGGCCCTGCGTGGCCGCGGTTGTGTTACGGGCCTAATTTGTAAAGGCATACTTGTAATTACAGCTTGTAACCCCGCTTTATGGGAATATTCTGGGGATAAACTAGGTACTTGAGGGCACATGCGTCCTTAACGCAAGGCGCCGTGCACTCGGATACCTATAAATACCCCCGCACAGTGCCCGTGAGAGGCCAGATTAACAGAGCTTTTGCCATCACACGCGAGTGCCCTGTTGCCATCTCCATTCACTCGTGTTGGATCTCCTTGCTGTCGAGAGACAGCACCAACATTTGGCGCCCACCGTTCGTGCTACGAGACAACCACCCGCGATGGCACCCAAGAGAGCTAACCCGAAGGCTGACGAGGCTGCGAAGGCAGCACTGCTCGCCGCAAGAAAAGGCAAGGCCCTCGCCCTCACCCAGTCCACCCACCAAGAGGCCACTGAAGACGACACCCTCCGCACCTGCGACCCTGAGGAACAACCCTCAGGCTTCGCACCTCCCCCAGGCTTCGCACCTCCCTCAGGCTTCACTCCACCGGAGGGCGCGGACCTCGCCGAGGACGGTGAGGTCCTCGGCATCTCAGCAGAAGAACAGCTACAGCTGCGTGCCCTGCGCCTCAAGAACCGCAACCTCCAGAGGCAGAAGGAGATACTGGAGGCCAAGCGCCAGCGTGTGTCCGCACTCGCCAAAGTGCGGCAGATGATCCGCGACGAAGAGCACAAGGCCCAGGAACTCGAGCGGGAGATCGCGCTGATGCAGCGCGAAGGCCACCTCAGCCCGCGGCACGAGTCATCCCTCCAGCAGCGCGCACAAAACGAAGACACGCGCGAAGGCCACCCCGGCCTGCAGCATGGGCCACCCCTGCAGCACCGCGCGCAACCGGAGGACCCGCGTTTCCCCCAGCGCGACTTCACTTTCCCGCACGCCGCGCCATTCCAAGGGGTCAACTATCTCGATGAGCGAAGCCCCCTGGCGCCTCACCTGCAAGTGACGCCGTGGCCAGCCAACTTCCGGGCTGGGACCTACCCCAAGTACAACGGCAGCACCGACCCGGCTCAATACATAATGAGTTACCAGGTCGCCGTCGCATCGTCCGGGGGGGACGACGCCACAATGGCGAAGTCCTTCATCATCGCCCTCGAGGGCCCCGCGCTCACCTGGTTCACCAGGTTGCCTCCGCTGTCCATCGATTCCTGGAGAAGTCTCCGGGACAAGTTCCTCCTCAACTTCCAGGGATACCGCCCGGACACCGACGCCCTGGCCGAGCTCTCGCTCTGCAAGCAGCTAGAGAAGGAGACCCTGAGGGAATATTACCGCAAATTCCTGACACTCAAGTCACAGCTACCCTCAGTCGATGACCAGATTGCCATCCACTATGCTATCAGTGGTCTTTGCGCTGGCGTCCTTTACAGCCATTGCATCAGGGACCCGCCCAAGAACCTCCAAGAGTTATACCAGCTGTTTGAAAAGTACGCCAGATCCGAGGAGCTCCACCAGCGCAAGATTGAGTCCCAGCGGAAGCCAAAAGATGCTCCGCAGTCCAGCCGCACGTGGACAAGGACTCCGCAGCCAGACTCCGGTCGGGATGGCCGCGGTCAGCAGCAAGTGCACAACATCGCCAACCAGCAGCCGGCCGCTGACCCCCTTCGTCGCCAGGAATATCCCCCCCAGGGCCGCGGAAGTGGGACTCGCGGCAGGGGCCGAGGGCGTGCGCAGCCACCCCCTCCGCCGCGCCGATTTTACTGCCTTTTCCATGGCGAAGACTGCGCCCACCAAACTAAAGACTGCCCCGAAGTAAAGGCCACCAGAGACAGAATGGCGAGGGCGCAGCCAGCCGACAACCCCAGAATTGTCGCGCATAATTACCAGCCACCCCCTCCACCATATATCCACGCTCCCGCCCCGCATCCACCGCACCACGCTTACCAACATCATCAGGAAGTACAAATCGTACATCCTCCGCCTCCACCACCACACCAGCAACAACAAAACATCCCCCACGCCCCAAAACAGGAAGACTTCGCCGATCAACCTTATCGCGGAGTCATTCATATGATAACTGGGGGGTCCAGCACCGACTTCGACACCAAGCGGCAGAAGCGGGACCACTACCGCAGCGTAAACCATGTCGCTGTCACGGGCCCAGTTGTGCAGACGAAGTGGTCCCACATACCGCTCACCTTCGACGCACGGGACGTCGACTTGCGTAGCGCCCCCCACTGCGATGCCATGGTCATCAATTGCAGCGTCGCAGGCTGGGACCTGCACAAGGTCCTCGTTGACAACGGCAGCCAGGCGGACATCATCTTCCTCCACGCCTTCGATCGCATGGGCATCAGCCACAGCCTGCTCAAGCCTTCGGACAACCCGTTGTATGGCTTCGGCGGCAAAGGCACCTTCCCCGTCGGCAAAATAGAGTTGCCCCTCTCCTTCGGTGTAGCACCCAATGCCCGAAGCGAGCAAGTGACTTTTGACATTGTGGATATGGTATATCCATACAACGCCATCATGGGTCGGGGCTCCATCAATAAGTTTGAAGCTGCCATCCACGGACTGTATTTGTGCATGAAGATACCAGGCCCTCTAGGCGTAATTACAGTCCGCGGTAACCAGCAAGCTGCGCGCAACATAGAGCGGGACTTCGTGCATGGTCAGAGGAACGTGCACTGTCTCACGACACAGTGCGAGGTCCCTGCGCCCGCCAGCCCAACTGACAAGCAGCACGACAAGGCTCAGTTGCAGAGTCAGGATGGGACCAAGACTGTCCCCCTCGATCAGGCCACGCCCAAGCAGACAGTCACTATCAGCGAAGACCTTACTTCGCATGAAGAAGAGAAGCTTCTCTGCTGCCTGGCCAAGAATAAAGATGTCTTCGCCTGGTCCGCCCTCGACCTGGTCGGAGTCAGCCGATCCATAATCGAGCACAGTCTGGGGATCGACCCCTTGGTGCGACCAAGAAAGCAAAAGCTTCGCAAAATGTCCGATGAAAAGACAGAGGCCGCCAAGGCGGAGGTGCACCGCCTCCTAGAGGCTAAATTCATTGAGCCAGTGGCTTACCCCACATGGCTCTCCAATGTTGTAATGGTGCAGAAAAAAAGCGGGAAATGGCGGATGTGCATAGACTTCACCAGTCTCAATAAGGCCTGCCCAAAAGACAATTTCCCGTTGCCACGGATCGACAAAATAGTCGATAGCGCGGCCGGATGCGAGGTCATGTCTCTCCTCGACTGCTTCTCCGGCTATCACCAGATATACATGAAGGAGGAAGACAAGGCTAGCACCAGCTTCATAACACCCTTCGGCACTTATTGCTTCATCAGAATGCCGGAGGGTCTCAAGAACGCCGGGTCCACATTCTCCAGACTCACCAAAACAGTACTCGAGGGACAGGTCGGCAGAAATATATTTACATATGTGGACGACATCGTCGTCGCCAGCAAAAATAAGGAGGACCACCTCGCCGACCTGGCCGAGACATTCGCAAACATGCGAGACGCACGACTCCGCTTAAACCCGGAAAAGTGCGTTTTCGGTGTTCGCCAGGGCAAGATATTGGGCTACCTGGTGTCGCACCGCGGCATTGAGGCCAACCCAACCAAGATCCAGGCCATCATCAACATGTCGCCTCCGTAGTCCACCAGGGATGTCCAGCGTCTGACAGGCAGATTGGCCGCTCTCAACCGATTCATTTCCAGGTCGGCCGAGCGAAGTCTTCCTTTCCTCAAAACTCTCCGCGGCGCAAAAGACTTCGCTTGGGGGCCGGAGCAAGCAGCGGCCTTCGCCTCATTAAAGCAGTACTTAACGGAGCTGGCCACCCTCACGAGCCCCGACTCCTCGCTCCCCTTATTGCTCTATGTCGCGGCTTCGCCGCACGTGGTCAGCGCGGCACTGGTGCAGGAGCAGACAGTCGAAGGCACTGTCAGACAGTGTCCTGTTTATTACGTCTCCGAGGTCCTGACTCCGTCCAAATGCAACATGACAGAGCTGGAGAAGATCGCCTACGCAGTCGTTATGTCCTCGCGCAAGCTGCGCCATTATTTTGAAGCATTCAAGGTCCGCGTCACCTCAGATAGGGGGCTCGGCGAACTGTTTAGAAACCCGGAGGCATCGGTAAGGATCGCCAAGTGGGCAGCCGAACTCTCCGGCTACCACATCAGCTTCGAGCCCAGGACAGCCATCAAATCGCAAGTCCTGGCAGACTTCGTCGTCGACTGGACCGGGCCAGTAACACAGCCGGACCCGACCACAGAGAAGGTCTGGACGATCCATTGCGATGGCGCATGGTGCCATGCGGGGGCAGGCGTCGCTGCAATCATAACATCACCAGTCGGGGTCAAGCACAGATATGCAGCACGACTCAGCTTCAATCTGGAATCCGACAGGTGCACAAATAATATAGCAGAATACGAAGCAGTCATCCTCGGCCTCCGCAAGCTGAGGGCCCTCGGAGTCACCACTTGCATCATCAAAACAGACTCCAAGGTAGTTGCCGGCCAGGTCGACAAAGACTATGCAGCAAAGGACCCCGCGCTCATGCAGTACCTCGCGGCCATCCGAAGTCTCGAGAGGCAGTTCAAGGGGTTCACCGTGCAGCATGTGGACCGGGCCAAGAATGAGGAGGCCGACGCATTGGCCAAAGCCGCGGCCAGGGGCGAAACTCTGCCCTCCGACGTGTTCTTCCACGTCATCGGCACGCCAGCAGTCCGGAGCCCCGAAGGGCTCCAAATAACCAATGACAGCGAGGGCCACCGTACAGTCAACCTCATCATGACCGAAGACTGGCGGGCACCCATTACCCTGTTCCTGCAGGGGTTTTATCACCCAGCCGACATCAGTGAGGCCAAGCGCCTCCGACATCGAAGCCGGGACTTCGCTCTGATTGAAGGCCAACTCTACAAAAAAGGGGTCAGCCAACCAATGCTTAAGTGCGTCACCGAGGCCGAAGGCATGCAGGTCCTACGTGAAGTCCACAGTGGCACGTGCGGCTCGCACGCGGGGCCAAGGGCCCTAGCTGCTAAGGTGATACGCCAGGGTTTTTACTGGCCAGCAATGATTTGCGCCGCGAATCGGGTCACTCGGTCCTGCGAAGCCTGCCAGAAGTTCTCTCCTCGGTCAGGCGGCCCTTCGCAGTACACAAAGCTGATCGCCCACACATGGCCTCTCCAGCGCTGGGGTCTCGACATTGTTGGACCCCTGCCCACCGCTCAGGGGAACCTCAAGTTCGCCTTCGTCGCGGTCGAGTACTTCACCAAATGGATCGAGGCACGGGCTGTCTCCACAATAACATCGAAGACTGCCCAAAAATTCTTCTGGCAGAACATCGTTTGCCGTTTCGGAGTACCGTCCGAGTTAACGGTCGACAACGGCAAATAGTTTGATAACCAAGACTTCAAGGATTTTTGTTTCTCCATTGGCACCAAGCTTGCCTTCGCCTCAGTCTATCATCCGCAGTCCAACGGGGTCGTGGAGCGCGCCAACGGAAAAATCTTCACAGCTATCAAAAAAATGCTCCTCGATGAAAAAAAGGGCAGATGGAGCGATTTCTTACCTGAGGCAGTCTGGGCACTAAACACGACTGAGTGCAGGGCAACCGGGTTTACTCCCTTCCGTCTGTTATACGGATCGGAGGCCATGACCCCGCAGGAAATAAAGCACGGGTCCCCGCGAACAGTCCCGTCAGCCGTCCCAGATGTGGACGAGCCAACTTCAAAGGATCTCATCGACGGAGACCGTGTCTTCGCCCTACAGGCCCTGAACAAGTATCAAGCCCAGACCAAAGCATGGCGCGACCACTCAGTCACCCCGAGGGAGTTCAGCGAGGGGGACCTCGTGCTCATTCGGACAGCTCGGACGGAGTCAAAAGGCAAGCTGGAGCCCAAGTGGGAGGGCCCTTTCATCGTCAAGACAAAGGCTTCCCCCAGCGCATACAGGCTCACAACGCCAACCGGCGAGGACCTGGAGCATTCCTGGAACATTGACAACCTCCGCAAATTTTTCGTTTGATTCCTCAGGGCTGTCTTCGCCCTTGTAATTCGCAAAAACAATCTTGCACCGGCCCGCACTCTTTTCCTCCCGGGGGGTGAGGTTTTTAACGAGGCGGAGCCATGTAATATATGCGTAAAAAATCCCCCGCAAAAAGACATGCGTCGAAAAAGACCGCGATGACGGTCTTCGACATTCGACCACCACGAGGTCACCGCGAGGCTAAGCGCTAGCTACCCTCGCGTGCGACAAATCCGCGCCGAAGTCGCCTACGGGTGCAGCCGGATTAGCACAACAAGTGCAGAAAAAATCTAAGTCTATCGCGAAGACTATCCGCGCAGAAGTCGCCTAAGGGTGCAGCCGGGAAAAAATCTAAGTCTATCGCGAAGACTATCCGCGCCGAAGTCGCCTACGGGTGCAGCCGGATTAGCACAACAAGTGCAGAAAAAATCCAAGTCTATCGCGAAGACTATCCGCGCAGAAGTCGCCTAAGGGTGCAGCCGGGAAAAAATCTAAGTCTATCGCGAAGACTATCCGCGCCGAAGTCGCCTACGGGTGCAGCCGGATTAGCACAACAAGTGCGGAAAAAATCCAAGTCTATCGCGAAGACTATCCGCGCAGAAGTCGCCTAAGGGTGCAGCCGGGAAAAAATCTAAGTCTATCGCGAAGACTATCCGCGCAGAAGTCGCCTAAGGGTGCAGCCGGGGAAAAATCTAAGTCTATCGCGAAGACTATCCGCGCCGAAGTCGCCTACGGGTGCAGCCGGATTAGCACAACAAGTGCAGAAAAAATCTAAGTCTATCGCGAAGACTATCTGTGCAGCGCAACAACGGCCGAAACGACAACATCGAACCATTCACGCCAAGACCAATTATAATCAAGCAAGCACAGCGCAGCCGAACGAATCAGTTAGTACAAAACGCCTTCACACACATGCACGCGAGGGCACACAATTCCACCATACAAGCCTCTACATACGCAAGCGAGGGCACCACACTCTACATCGGCTCAACCTTAGGAATAATTCCCATCTCCCTATAATTAAATAACATTATCCTGAGCTCCTCACCCGCAAAAAGCCTTCGCAGTTCCCCTTCACCTACACTCTCGGCGGTCGGCAGAGACAACAGTTCCTGCCGACCAGCCCCACTCACACGAAGCAGAGCCCGCTCCTCCGCGCTAACCCTACGTTTTGCAACTGCCCTTCGTCGACGGCGCCCGGCGCTAGGGCCTGGCACGTCCGACGCGTCCGCGGCGTGTGGCGAGGCCTCCGCCGCAGCCACGTCCAAGGCCGTAAAATAATCCAAATTCTCCTCCGACGACTCCTCAGTCCACTCAACCGAGCTCCCGGAGTCAGCAAAGTCAAAAAACTCAGATGCAGACCCACTATATTGATTACCACCTTCCGCGGTCGAGGCCGCCAAAAACTCAGTAGCAGTGGTTGCGTGCGCAGGCCCCAAAACTTGAACCTGCGCAGCAACCAAAGTTCAGTACAACATCCAAAATTCCCTAACCCTAAACAACCACTACGCCACCTGCGAGGGCCCTGACGCGGCGGGTGCCTCCGCCGTTGTCTCCGCCTCCGCCGCCGGATCTTCGACGGTCGGCGCAGCTGCTGCGAGGGCATCGGGAGCGCCTTCGGCCACCTTCAGGGGCAGGTCTTCAACTGTCGCAGCAGATGTGGGGGCGCCTGGTGCGTCTTCCGTGGTCTCCGGGGCCGGCTCCGGGTCAGGCAGGGCGTCGTTTAGTGCTCCGAAATCGTCCACCCGCTCGCCTCGCTCCGCCTAAAACAAAACATACAAAAAGTCAGCACACACACGCACAGACCACACCCAGCAAACGCCAAACAAACGACAACGTTACCTGAGCCCTCGCAGCCTCGGCCCGCTCCCTGACCACTTCACCACCATACAGACCCCACATCCGGTCATAGAGGGCGCCGGCGGACTCCTTCACCACGGGGTCTTCGACCTTATAGATGTCTCGCCCAAAATCTTCATCTGCCTGGTCGAAGGCCTCATAGTGCCGGCACCCTTCGCGAGAGAGTGCGTTCATCGCCCCCTCGCAGGTGACCAGGGAGGCGAACGACATTAACCCCCCCAGGACAGTGGGGAGCTCCTGCAGCTCCTCTTGCACCCATTCCAAACAGCGAAGCCCGGCCTCTCGCTCCGGCACCACGAAGTCACCGGTCCGCGCACCCAGCTCGCGATATGTGGCCATAAGCTGTGTGCGCGTCCGTTCGGCCTCCGTTCGCACCGCGGCTTCGGCCCCCTTCGCGCGGCTCTCCAGAGCGGTGAGCCGCCCCCGCAGGTCTTCGGCGAGATCCTTGGCAAGATTGGCTTCCGCCCGTGCCAGCCTAGCCTCCGCCTGCGCGGCCTGCTCCTTGGCGATGGCCTCGTTGGTCTCCCTCCTCTCCCCCGCCAGCTGGCGCCGGAGGTCAGCCTTTTCCTCCTCCAGGGCGGCCACCTTGTCCGCCAGTTTACGACACTTGCTATCGGAGGCAGACTTCTCACGGACAGCGTCAGCATGTTGCGTCCGAAGTCTCTCGACTTCGGCAGATAAGGCTGCCGTAAGTGCCCCCGACGCAGTACGGCTGGTGAAGTCCGCCACCTGCAGAGAACACGTAAGGCCATGGCCGTAAAAAAAAAGAAAAGAAGAGAGCTCGGCGGACCTGACTCAGCGCCTCCGTCGCTCCCTTCAGCCGGCGGGTCGACAGCCTCGTCTCTGACCAACGCGAGGGCCGACACCTCGCCTCCGGCGCCAAGGGTCCCGCCCTTCGCCTTCGACGACAGCGCAGCCGTCGCGATTGCCCCGGCAGGCACAGCTATAGCAAGCCGGCCCTCGTCCGACCCTGCAGCGCATCAACGATCAAAAAAAAAAGGCGGCCGGGTGACTTACCCCCAAGATAATCGTCCACACTAATGTCGGTGCCGAAGTCGGCAACGCGCTTGCCCGGCGGCGGCAACGCTCGGGCCGCCTTCGAAGCCTCCGCCACTCCGCTGGCCGGCGGCACCACCTTCGTCGGCTTGGAGACTCCGGCGCCCGACGTTGTCTCTGGCGCCTTGCTGGGCGCAGAGGCGCCCGCCTTCGCCGCCAGCGGCGGCTTGCCTCCGCTGGAGGCCGCAGCCTTCGCCGTTCCCCGTTGCCTTTTCGGCCGGGCGTCGTGAATCCTTACGGTCGCCTGGCGTTTTTGCGCCGCCCCTTGGCGATCCTTGTCCATCACTGCCCACACAACAGCACCGATATTTCGCCCGTAAGGAAAAACCCTCCACTGACGAACCATACGAGATGTAAAACAGTCTTCCTCAGCCGCGTAGGGGACAGGAACATTTCTAGGCCAGCAGCCCCCGGTAACCCTCAGCATCCGAGCCGAAGACTCCCGGAGCTCGGGCGAAGACATCCTCTCCCCCGGGGCCGCACACGTCCTCATTAACTCCCTACCAAAACTATCAGACACCCCGATTCCTCCCATCGCAGTACCTAATTTTCTCTTTTTTGAGGAGGGGGCGGCCGTCAGCGCAGGGTCGCCTCCAGTCTCCACCGCCGGCTTCTTCCCACGGCGGTCCGCTTCGTCTTGACCAGGGTAGCCATCGTACGGCAATTGATTCAATTCGAAGACCCTGTTCAAACGTTCATTTGACCCGCGAATATCAAAGCTGCGCTGGCCTTCCGTCCTCGCCACGTACCGCCCCACGAGCCGCACCGCCAAGTCCTCCGCATCACGCACAAAGGCGGCCGGGTCACGGTTTCGCAAATTCAGTGCAAAGGCAGGACTTCGCACCACCCTTCCTCCGTGAAAAGGCATCTGGCGAGGGCACACTTCGCCCAACGCCCAGCCATGCGCCAAGGGCCAGACCCCGTACGCCACAAACTCTTCAACTAAATCACGACCACTGCTCTGGCCGGCGGCGCATCGAAGGGCCCCTTCGTCTGCATCCTCTTCTGCCACTTCAAAAGGCGGATACGCAGAGTAATAGTGAGAGCACATCTCAGACACGGGCAGTCCTTCATGGCCTTCGACAGTAGCCTCAGCAACGTAAAACCAAAATTCATTCCAATTGCCCCACTTGTTGCGGGCGCACGGAACCAACTCCACTACTGGCATTGTGGTCTTGCCGGTCTTCGGCGTGAATGTGCACGACCCAAACTGGGCAACTCCGTCCTCAATCACCCTCTTCTGCCAATGCAAGCAATAATTCTTCGCAAAAACTTCAACCGACGGCTGTCCGCCGTACGAAGTCGTCGCCCAGACATACTTCGCCAGCGCCACCACGGCGTTCGGTGTCAGCTGATGAATTTGAACGTTGAATCTACGCAGGACTTCGCCAACAAACCGGTGCGCAGGCAAGCGGAGACCGGCGACGAAGAACGCCTCAAAAACAACCAACTCACCCTCCGGCTCGGGGACTTCCTCCGTCCCCGGAGCACGAGTGACTCCGCCGCCAAAGTAGCCCAAGCGCTGCATTTCTTCGACGCGGGCCGACGTCATCCGTGACACACCAAAATCAACAGAGTCGCCGGCGCGCAGCTCCTCCACCATCACGCTACTCAACGTCTCCTCAGACGAGGCGGCGACCGGCGGCGTGGCGTCGGCGGAAGAAGAAGAGGATGGCATTGCTACGTACCGTCGGCGGCGGCGGGCGGTCTGCTTCACTCGAGCCAGATCTCCGACGAGCAAAGCGAGCAGTAGAAGAAGAGGAGCAGAAAGACGGCGGGCGGCTAGGGTTTTCACGGAGTGCGGAAGGCAAAGTGCAAACAGCGCCGTCCCCCGCCCCCCTTTATAGGCAGGGCGCGGCTCCTCGGGAAACTCGCAATCCCACAGGGCGCGACGCTTCGGAAAACCCGCAGTCCAACAGTACGATGTCCATCAACGGTCACATCAAAAACCCCCGCGGAACCACTTCGAGCGAGGGCAGCGTCTCCGCCATCTAGCGACGTCTTCGGCACCAGGTGACTTTGTCGAACTGGTCCCTCGGAGGGCAAATGTTGGAGCGAAGGCAGAAACGCCACCCTTCGCCCGAAGTCTCCACCGCTTAGCCCCTGCCCTGACAGGCAAAGCAAGCAGGGACACCCTTCGCTTGATCGACACCAGGGACAACATGGAGACCCTTCGCTCGATTCGGCACCAGACGAAGGCCTGCGATCAACACCAGGGACAACATGGAGACCCTTCGCTCGATTCGGCACCAGACGAAGGCCTGCGGCAACGCCTCCCTACGGCGCGGCCTCGGTCAGCTCCGAGGCCCACATGAGGTCGGGCCCATTGTAACGGGCCCTGCGTGGCCGCGGTTGTGTTACGGGCCTAATTTGTAAAGGCGTACTTGTAATTACAGCTTGTAACCCCGCTTTATGGGAATATTCTGGGGATAAACTAGGTACTTGAGGGCACATGCGTCCTTAACGCAAGGCGCCGTGCACTCGGATACCTATAAATACCCCCGCACAGTGCCCGTGAGAGGCCAGATTAACAGAGCTTTTGCCATCACACGCGAGTGCCCTGTTGCCATCTCCATTCACTCGTGTTGGATCTCCTTGCTGTCGAGAGACAGCACCAACAGTGCTCACCCACCGGGCACGTTTTATTGAGCCGGCCATAGTGCCTGAATTTACCGGTGAAGTTTCCTTGGCCACTGAAACGACAGAGCCGAAAATCGAAGAAAAAACTGAAGCACCTTCAGCAGAGAAGGCAGAAAAACCGAGAATTGAAGAACCAAAAATATTGGAAATCTTAAGTCCTTTAGCAAGTGTTGAGACAATAAAAATCAAAAGGGTCCATCGGTGACTCCGAAAAGAAAAAGAATGGTGAACGTGCTAGATGTTTTGGAGACAATTAAGTCTTCAAGCATAACCCCAAAGAAGACTGCTGAACTTGCTGAAGTGTCTACTGAAGCTTTAGTTGCTGAAGCTTCGAAGCAACAACCTGAAGCTGAAGCTGGGCCTTCAGAGCCCACCAAGGAACAATCTTTGGAAACCGAAAAAATAAAAATATCAGAACCAATTTTGGTTGAAGAAATTGACACTGCCGCCCCCGAAGCTCCTTCCAACATATGCGATTACATCGTGCGACATGCTTCGGGGAAGAAATTATCTGAAGAAGAGACTTATGAAGCCAATCACTATGCCAGAGAGTTAAAATATCCGAAGGGGGCAGTAGTGTTCAATGGGACAAATGAAGATGACTTCCTATACTGCCTCCCTGATAACAAAGAATTATCTGTCTGCCGGGAGATGGCTAGAAGTATGGGGTTTCCAAAGCTCGAAGCTGGATTATGTGCTATGACGAAGGAGGATCTCGCGGACAGTCTTGCGTACAATAGCCTAAAGGTATGGGAATTGGGCGCTTGGAAATTTTATAATTCGTAACTCATTCTTTTATTCTTATACCAACTTTTTTACATATAGGGTTTAATTCTAAGCAACGCATTGAGAGCACAAAAGAATGCCGAAGATGAGAGCTATGAAATTGCGTTCAACAACCTACGGTCAGAAGTTATTAAACTGAGAAACGAAGCTCTGGAAAAGGATAAGATTCTGCTTACATTGGTAGACAAGGTAAAAAAGGACGAAGCTGCCTCAAAGGTCCAGGCCGAAGCCCAAAAACGTGAGATTAAAGATCTTCAGAAACAGCTAGCTAGAGCTAAAGAGGAACGTGTGCTTGAAGAAACAAAACGAGAGCTTAGTGATCAACTGGCCAATCATTTAGAGATAAGTGTTAAGGAGCTTCGTGCATCCCAGAGAAAATGCTACGTTAAGTCTATAGAATGCGTTAAAAAGATAAAATCCAGCTTCGCCGGTGTTGGTGCATTCTCTAGTGAAGAGAATTTCTCAAGAGGCAATCCCGAAGGTCCACTGGAATGGATCAGTCACGAAGCAGAGGCCTTCGAGGAAATCCTGAGTAGCCGCGGTGACATCTGCGCTTTTTCGGGCGCTAGAGGAGTTGCTACTGTTTTGGAGAGGAAAGGTTGCGATCATATTAAGCTTCTTGCGCAATCCGAAGCCACTTTATCCGCTGAAGATATTAAAGACCCCTCGCCCGAAGCTAGCCAGGTTGGTGGAAAATTTTTCACCGACGTCTGGGACAATGGTGGCCGAGAAATGGCCCAGGAAATTATTCGAAGAAGCGAGCAAGGTATCCATGATGCTAGGGAAGTAGCCAAGGCCGCTGAAAAAAGCGCAGAGCCCAAAAGCCAAATAGGTACCAACTAGTGGTTTTTAGGTCTGTTTGATTTTCGAACTTGCTTATGGTTTGTAATAGTAACATAGACATATATTCTCTTCCCTCAGAACCTACCGGATCGTCTGCTGACCCTCACACGAAAGGGGATGACGAAATTAAACAAATGGCCGAAGCTATCATAGATAAAGTTGTTGAACAACTTCTAAATGAGGTTGCCGAAGTAGTACTAAGAGAAGACTAGATGTTATTAGAAAAAACATGTGATCTATGTAATATTTTGTACATTTGAATGTAATATACAAGTCTCTTTTCATTATTCAATTCTTTACGATGCATGAAATTCTACATACATACCATTTTTGAGCCTTCGGCGAAAAAAACACCTTCCCTTCTTTTCATGCTTCGTGAAGAAGACATTCTCCTTTAATACTATTCTGATGAATCACGTCCACGCTTCGTGAAAATATTCTCTGAAGCTGTACAATTTCGATATTACTCTGATGAAGCACGTCCATGCTTCGTGAAAACATTCTCCGAAGCTGTATTCCGAAGATCAACATTGTATTCCCTCGTGACTTTGCACAATTTTCACTTTCTCAAAGCATCCTTTCGAAGGTTGATACTGTGTCCCCTTCTTTTGCCATATGCAACATGATGTATGATGCTTATGCTATGCAAAATGATGTGATGATGCTATGTTATGTAGATGACATTTGTTCCGAAGATACACACATATCCCCGTAAAACACAAAATATCTTTGTATCAGCGCTGACTTTTCGCTGTAAGCTCTGCATTCCCTTAGGAACGTCTTTGGAGCTTCTTCGCCTTTTACTTAGGCGGTATCAGCGTTGACTTTTCGCTGTAAGCTCTGCATTCCCTTAGGAACGTCTTTGGAGCTTCTTCGCCTTTTACTTAGGCGGTATCAGCGTTGACTTTTCGCTGTATGCTCTGCATTCCCTTAGGAACAACTTTGGAGCAGAAAACTTACACTGCGCTCCCTTTGGAACGGCTTTTTGTGACTTCAGCAACTTACTCTGCGTTCCTTAGAACGACTTTTTGTTGCTTCGAAGGATTTTTTTATAATTCGAAGGTCCTCCTTGTTATCGCAAATTTTTAAGCTTCAGCAACTTAAGCCTGTGGAGAAAATAGGTTTTCCTCATGACCAACCACGAAACTATTACATGAAAACTGAAATGTTCTTTATTACACAAAAAATAGAACTAAATGGAAAAGACTGCTATCAAGGTAGGATATTTGTCAATAAATGTGCTTCGACTCTGGCACAGTGCTATTGACTGTGCGAGCTTCAGATTGTTCTCTGAGATCCCTTTGGTGTGGAACATATTGGCTCCCTTCCGGCTGTTGGCCTTGTTGCAGCGGTGGTGGAGGCGGGGGCTGTTGCCATGAAGCTTGAGGTTGACTCGCCGAAGCTACAGAAACTGCAGGGTGGTTGCCCACGTATTCTGGGATGTAAGGCTGATGGTACGAAGCAGTATGCATGACCTGCTTCGGCTGAACTTGTTGCGCTGCAGCTTCGGCTATCTCCTTTGGCTTTTGGATGGTAACATGGCACATCCTGGTGGTATGGCCCTTGTTTTCACCACAGAATAAGCAAAATACTCTCCTTGGTTGATCTCCAAATCTTCCGCCGAAGCCCCTGGCGCCTCTGCCTCTAGGAACTGGTGGCCGGAAGAAAGTTTGCTGTTGCCCCGAAGCCTGTGAGGAGCACTGCGGCCTGTTCTGCTGACTCCCCTTATCATCATTTTGAGTAGAGTTGTGGATGGACCTGACATGCCTCAGATAGAATCTTCCTCCGAAGCCCCTGGTCATTTCAGAAAATCTGAAAGCCTCCTCCCTTCTTTGGCGAAAATCATTGTCGGCACGAATGTACTCGTCCATCTTCTGGAGCAGCTTCTCCAAAGTCTGAGGAGGCTTCCTAGCAAAGTATTGAGCTGAAGGTCCAGGACGAAGCCCCTTGATCATGGCTTCGATGACAATTTCATTGAGCACCGTTGGTGCCTGCGCCCTCAAACGCAAGAACCTTCTGACATACGCCTGAAGGTATTCTTCATGATCCTGAGTGCACTGGAACAAGGCTTGAGCAGTGACCGGCTTCGTCTGAAACCCTTGAAAGCTGGTTAACAACATGTCCTTCAGCTTTTGCCATGAAGTGATCGTTCCTGGTCGAAGGGAGGAATACCAGGTCTGAGCAACATTCCTGACAGCCATAACAAAAGACTTTGCCATGACTGCAGCATTGCCACCATACGAAGATACTGTTGCTTCGTAGCTCATCAAAAACTGCTTCGAGTCTGAATGGCCATCGAACATGGGAAGCTGGGGCAGCTTGTAGGACGGAGGACAAGGTGTAGCCTGCAGCTCAGCGGACAGGGGAGAAGCATCATCGAAAACAAAATTTCCATGATGGAAATTGTCATACCAGTCATCTTCGTTGAAGAAGCCCTCCTGATGAAGGTCTTTTTGTTGAGGCCTTCTGTTCTGCTCATCGTGAGTAAGATGGCGAACTTCTTCAGAAGCTTCGTCTATCTGCCTTTGCAGCTCAGCTAGCCTGGCCATCTTTTCCTTCTTCCTCTGCACCTGTTGATGAAGCATCTCCATATCCCTGATCTCTTGGTCTAGCTCATCCTCCTGAAGCGTCGGGCTGACGGCCTTCCTCTTCTGGCTTCGGGCCTCCCGAAGAGAGACAGTCTCCTGGTTGGGGTCCAGCGGTTGCAGAGCTGCAGCCCCAGTCACTGGAGCTTTCTTCGGCGCCATAGCGAGGGTCTATGGCTTCCGAAGGTGTTCAAAAAACTCAAAGTGGAAGTGAGTTCACCGGAGGTGGGCGCCAATGTTGGTGACTTGTCCTCAAATGCTTCGGATTGAGAACAAGGCAACACAAAAAGTGTTAAATGATAAGGTCCTTCGTCCTTTGAAACATCATTTCCCTTCGAGATATAATGTGCTCCGGACGAAGGTCACAAATAATATATCTTCGTAAGCGCAATAAACTATGACGAAGGACTTACACGCAACATAAAAAGTAATATAAACATTTAAATTTTATCACAATGTCATTTCTATTTTATTATCATATAACAATAGAAATGACTTTAAATTACAAGTGTACCTTCGGATTGCAGGAAGACAAAAGTACAAGGATGACGCAAAAGCAAATGCCAAGTCAGCGTGAACAGTACGGGAGTACTGTTCATCTATTTATAGACGTGGGACGCAGCCCATGTAAAATTACATTCATGCCCATTACATTTGCTAATGACTTATGGGAATATGTCAAGGCCTAAGTAGTCTTTTCATCTTTAAGTCGGTTCCCCTTTCTGCTATCGCGACGAAGCTTTCCTGCGCACAGCTTCGGCTGTGCACCATCCTTCGTACAGCTTGGTAATCAGCCCGTCCTCCATCTCAATCCCCCTTCGTCTGGCTTAGGCTTCGTCCTGACCGTACTCCATGTTCATAATTCTGAGTCCGAAGATACCTGTTCATATAATCCACTTGGAAAACATTGTCAAATCATGTTTTTGAGGACCTTCGGAGGACGAAGGCCCCCAACAACCACCGAGCCCAAAATATAATATTTGTTTTTATTAGTTTAATATCTAACATTGAACCATATGCTTACTTTAATATTAAATTTATTTTTACGAGTATTAAATATGATTATGTGCTATCACAATATACGGTTATTGTAGTAGTTAGACTTGATGAGGAAGTGTAATGAATCGGGCCATGAGCCCAGACATTTAAAGGCTCAAATGTATCATAGTTGAGGAAGTTTCGCCTCCTCCAAAATAAAAGGATGGGACTACTCGAGCTCCACTAAATTTGGTGAACGCGATGGAGCATATTATTAGGTGCTCCAGAAAATCATAGAGATAGACTTGTTAACCTTTATAAAACATTTAGATAAGTCATTCTATTTATTATTGAAAGGGAAATAGGGTCAAACCTTTTCCTAAATGATTTTGGTGGTTGAATTGCCCAACACAAATAATTGGACTAACTAGTTTGCTCTAGAATAAATATTCTATAGGTGCCAAAGGTTCACATCAAACCAATACAAAGATAAAAGAAAGGGCTCAAAAGATAGGAGCAAAGGAAACCGAAGTGCTCCCTGATCTGGCGCACCGGACTGTCCGGTGCACCAACGGACAGTGTCCGGTGCACCAGGGAGGATCGACCTCAAACTCTTCAGCTTCGGGTTTCTCAGGCGCAGCTCCGCTATAATTCACCAGACTGTCCGGTGGTCCACCGGACTGTCCGGTGTGCCAGCAAAGCAACGGCTATCTGCGCGCAACGGTCGACTCTGCAAAGTGAACAGTGCAAATCAGATGTCAGAGCAGACGGTCAGAGGGGCACCGGATTGTCCGGTGCCGCACCGGACTGTCCGGTGCCGCATGAGGACAAAGCCTCCAACGGTCAACTAGCTCCAAGCCCTAACGTCTGGATGACATGGCGGCGCACCGGACACTGTCCGGTGGCGCACCGGACTGTCCGGTGCGCCCATCGCCAGCATACTTCTCCAATGGCTACAATTTGGTTGGTGGCTATAAATACCACCTCAACCAGCCACTTCAAGGTGTGGGAGTCCAAGCAACATTCCAAGTCATCTAGTTGACATATTCAAGCCCTCCCAACCACATATATTCATTGATCCATCCTATACACAAGATTTAGACCACTACAACCCACACAAGAGCCACAAAAGCGTGAGCAAGCAAAAGAAAGCCTCTCGTGTGATTTAGCTCTAGTGCCTTGTGAGATTCATTGAGAGATAGTGTGTACTACATCTTTGTGTTCATTTGCGCGTGGAGTTTTGACTCCCATTGAACTTCCTCCAAAGTTTTGGAGGCTTGTAAAGCTAGCAAGAGACACCAAAGAGTGTGGTGATCCTTGCGGGGTCTTAAGTGATCCTTGAGAAGAAGAAGAGCTCGCCGGTCTTGTGTGATCGGTGGAGAGAGGAAAAGGGTTGAAAGAGACCCGTCCTTAGTGGACTCCTCAACGGGGATTAGGCCTTCGAGGGCTGAACCTCGGTAAAACAAATCACCCGTGTCTTGTATGCTTATTGCTTGTGATTTGTTTGTTCTTTCCCTTTCTAAGTTTTCTTGCACTATTCTTGGCTAATACTATTTTGTGTTGCTTCAAATTGCATTCTCATTTAGTGGAGCAACACCTTGCAAGAAAGAACTTGTGTTATTACTCTTCTTATCTAAGCCCTCTTGCTTTATTCTCATTGACCTATTAGTTGTATTGTTTTATCAATTTCGCATTATTTGAAAGCAACACTCTTTACGAGCAAGGACTTAGTTTTTATACTCTGATAATTGTATATCTTGTTCTAACCACTAATCAAAGGATCTAGTTGGGGGATAAAGTTTTAATTTTCAGGTTTCGCCTATCCACCCCCCTCTAGGCGACTTTCAATTGGTATCAGAGCTAGGCACTTCATCTTGAGTCTAACAACTCAAAGTGATGGCTCGTAGAAGATCCCAAAAGAACAAGAAGACCCAGGAGAACAAGGAGGTAACTCTTGAGATATTACTTTCCGATTGTTCTAATTATGGTTCATGGTCTAGTAGGGTGATAAATGCTTTTAGAACGGTAGATCCACAATTAGAACAAATTTTAGACAAGAGTATTATTCCTCCTAGTTATGATAGGAAAAATGCTTCCGAGGAAGATCAAAGATGTATACGCTTAAACTACCTAGCTTATGACATCTTAAGTAATTCTCTTAGCAAAGAAGATTATCATGCCTTCATAATGAATTATAATAAATCTATTCGTGATGCGCATGATATTTGGACTAGAATTAAAAGCAAATTTGATAAGTCCAAACATGATAGTTCATTTTGTGCTTCCACTTCCTTTGGTCTTTGTGATACTAACCCTTGCAAGGAAGAAGAAGAAAGTGACCGATGGAGACCAAACGATGAATCCACCTCTCCAAAAGGTTTGTCTTCCCATTTCGATTCCCACATATGTTGTGTGGCTAATGGAAATGATAGCGGAAACACAAATGAGGATGAGGAGGAAGAAAGAAGCTTCATGCAACTCTACGCTCGCCTAAGCCAAGAAGATAAGGCGGTCATGCTCAAACTTCTAGAAAGAGCGAGAGAACAAAGCGAAGCTCGTCAAAGGCTAGAAAATGTTCTTTCCATGAAAATGCTACACTTTGATGAGTTGACTAAAGAACATGAAGAGCTAAAGTGCTCTCATGTTGATTTGGTCCAAAGGTATGAAATTATTTCAATTGAGCAAGATAACGCTTTACATTGTATCGCTCAATTAGTAAATAGGAATGCCTTGCTTAAGGACCAAGTAGAAAAGCTAAAAGATGAAAATCTAGCTTTTCAAGAAAAATATGATATGCTCCTATGTTCTCATGAAAATATTATGGATGATCATATCATATTAAATATTGCTCATGAGGTTGTGATAGAGAACTTAAAATCCCAACAACCTCACTCATGCACATGTATTCAAATTGAAACTACATTACCATGTGCTAATGCTTGTTGTCCGTCGACAAGCAAATCTTCCTTTGAGCTAGAATTTGCAGGAACAAGTGATGATACATATCAAAAGCTCAAAGAAGAAAATGAGAGGCTAAAGATGAGCTTGACATAACTAAAAGGGAAGTGCATTGCTCAACCTTCTCAAGATAACCGTGATCACATGGTGAAAAAGCTTGAGACGGGAACAACCGAAGCATACACTAAAACCCTTGAAGAAAATGTCAAGGACTTAAGGATTGCTAAGAGGAAGGAACAAAAGAAGAAAATCAATACCTCCTCGAAAAGCCTCAACCATGCCTCCATGAAAGGTAACATCCAAGGTAATAATCAAGCCACAGTTCACACTAAGAGAAGTAAGAAGTGTAGTGAATGCTTTGAAAAGGGGCACTTGATTAGGTCATGTCCCTATATTAAAAATGACTTGATTATTAACAAGGATGTTAAACTTTGTTTTAAATGCTCAAAGAAGGGACACTTAATTAGGTCTTGTCCCTATTTAAAACAAAAAGGCATTATGTTAGAAAAGAAAATATCCACTAACTATGTAGCAAGCAAGAAACAAGGAAGAAATCTTCAAGGCTTGAAGATCGTCTATGCTACATATGCCGAAAGAAGGGACATCAATGCAAAGATTGTCCTATTGGTAACAACCCCACTCCTAGCTTGTTAGTTAATTCTCATGTAACTAGGCAACCCAAAATTGCAACTTGTGCTAGAAAGGTAATGAGTTTACCTAGTGCTAACACAAAGGACTTTTGGGTTCCTAGATCTTTGTTGACTAACCTTGATGGACCCATCAAGAGATGGGTACCAAAATATACTTGACAAGCTTTGCAGGAGAAGAAGATGATATGAAAACTTTGGGATGCTTGAGAGAGTCCATTCAATTCTTATCAACTCAAGCTATCAATCTTCAATGATCTATATATCCAAGATTGACCCAAAGTTATTTAAATTTATTATATTCAAAACTCATATCATCTCGGGAAAGATATTGATGTTGTAGGAAATAAAGAATTACCCTGTGCAAGAAAGATCAAGGCCTACAACATGGAGGAAAGCCAAAGGATGGTAACACTTATGTCTTAGGTGCACACATCTTAAATTATGATTTCTCATGTGTCTTGTGTAGTCACATAGAATAAGAAGCACCTTAAATGTCCTTAAAATTATGTCACCATTCTTTGAAGAAATTCCTCTCATATGGTAGATTGCTTATTCATCATTTCTATTCTATGGCTATCTATATGCTTTAAATTATTGCAAGTACCTCATGGCATGTCTCTTTACTAATTATCTTATTGCCATGATTCTAGATGTAGAGAGATATTCCAAGTTCTTAAAAGAATAAGGTGTCATGTAGGGAATTCAAATCATTAGGACACTTATAAAAGGAAAACTCTCTCTATAACTAGAGTAGTGAGACTAATGCTTTTATCTAAGTAACCCAAGTAGTCCCACTTTGTAGAGAATAAGTTTCTCTTTGGAAGTGTGTAATCCAACATACAAAGAAAAATCAATCCAATGACTTATGTTGTTGTGTTTCTTTCTTAAATTGGATATGATTCTTCTACATTTATCGCTCTCCATGTTATGAACTAGAGTTGTTCCATAATCTAAAGAAATTATTTATGCTTGTTTTATGAGTTAAAATTGAGCATAACATCATCTATAGGATAATCTAGTTCATGCTATGAAGTTTCCATGTTTTAGTAATCTATCTTTTCATTCCTTATAAAAAATGATTACTGAAAGTTGCCTAGAGGGGGGGTGAATAGGCAAGTTAAAACTTTTTCAACAAAAACTAGAAGCAAACAGGGTAAAACTAAATTGATCTCGAAATTCACCCAGTTGACTTTGGAAATGAGATGTTCTAAATGATCCACAGGGTTCAAAGTAGTAGATCTGAGAAGAGCACTTCTCAAAATCCACACGCCAAAAAGATATAAACAAATCTTTCACGGAATGGTGAGAGAACGAAGAACACAAACCAACACAATGAGCAAGAACACAAGAGACACAAGATTTATCCCGAGGTTCGGTCACACCACCAAGGTGCCCTACTTCCTCGTTGAGGCGCCCACAAAGAGTCGGGTCTCTTTCAACCCTAATCCTCCCTTTGCCGACCACAAAGGTCAAGCCCACACAATAATCTTTGCTCAAACGAGCGGGTAATACAAACTTTCTTGTGGTCTTCCACAAGATTTGGAGACTCACAAGAGACACCTAGTCGTCTAGGAGCTAGAAGCTCCAAGAGTAATGAATCCACAAAGAACTCGATGTAGTACCAAAGCTCGAATCAAGAAGAGCAAGAGAGATTTGGAGATGAAGCACAAAAACCGCAGCTCTCAAACTCACTCAAAGATTTCTCTCCAAAGATTTGAAATGGGAGAGGCAAGAGGTGTGTGAGAGAGAGTGGAAGGTGTTTCTCAGGTTAGGAATGGAGTCCAAGTCGTGCTCTTCTGTGGGGAGAGAGGTAGGAGTGAGTATATATAGGTGGGGCTCCAAAACTAGCCGTTTTTGACTTTTCTGCCCAAAAACCGGTTGAACCAGTCCCAAAACCGGTTGAACCGGTTTTCAAAAAGCTACGCACAGCTTTTTGGCTGACACAGCAGACTGGCAGAAAAAAGTGAACAGTGCAAAAACCGGTTGAACCTGTTTTAAAACCGGTTGAACCTATTTCCACCAGACAAAAACCGGTTGAGTGTCCGGTTGAGTGTCCGGCTGAACCAGTATTTTGAAAAAAGGTGAACAGTGCTGTCGGGGACCATAATTAGGGGTACCCTCAAGGCTCCTAATTCTCAGCTGGTAACCCCCATCAGCACAAAGCTGCAAAGGCCTGATGGGTGCGATTAAGTCAGGGATCAGTCCATTCGAGGGACTCGATCACGCCTCGCCCGAGCCTAGCCTCGGACAAGGGCAGTCGACCCCGGAGGATTTCCGTCTCGCCCGAGGCCCCCCTTCAGCGGCGAACATATTTCCGGCTCGCCCGAGGCCCTGCCTTCGCCAAGAAGCAACCCTGACCAAATCGCCGCACCGACCGACCAAATCGCAGGAGCATTTAATGCAAAGGTGGCCTGACACCTTTATCCTGACGCGCGCCCCTAGCCGGTAGAGCCGAAGTGACCGCCGTCACTTCGCCGCTCCACTGACCGGCCTGACAGAAGGACAGCGCCGCCTGCGCCACTCCGACTGCGGTGCCACTTGACAGAGTGAGACTGACAGGCAGTCAGGCCCGACCAAAGGCACCATAGGAAGCTCCGCTCCGCCCGACACAGGGCTCGGACTCGGGCTAAGTCCCGGAAGACGGCGAACTCCGCCCGACCCAGGGCTCGGACTTGGGCTCGGCCCCAGAAGACGACGAACTCCACTCCGCCCGACCCAGGGCTCGGACTCGGGCTAAGTCCCGGAAGACGGCGAACTTCGCCCGACCCAGGGCTCGGACTCGGGCTAAGTCCCGGAAGACGGCGAACTCCGCCCGACCCAGGGCTCTGACTCGGGCTAAGTCCCAGAAGACGGTGAACTCCACTCCGCCCGACCCAGGGCTCGGACTCGGGCTAAGTCCCAGAAGACGACGATCTCCGCCTCGCCCGACCCAGGGCTCGGATTTGGGCTCGGCCCCAGAAGACGACGAACTCCGCTTCGCCCAACCCCAGGGCTCGGACTCCGCCCCGGCACCAGCCGGCAATCTCCGCCTCGCCCGAACCTGGGGCTCGGACCTGACCTCGGCCACGGAAGACAGACTCGACCTCGGCTTCGGAGGAGCTTCCACATCGCCCAACCTAGGGCGCAGACCAGCCACGTCAACAGGAGGCGCCATCATCACCCTACCCCGAGCTGACTCGGGCCGCAGGGAACAAGACCGGCGTCCCATCTGGCTCGCTCCGCCAGATAGGCAATGATGGCGCCCCGCATACTCTGTGACGACTGCGGCTCTCAGCCCCCTTACGGAAGCAAGAGGACGTCAGCAAGGACCCAACCGCTCCGACAGCTGTCCCTCCATCAAGCTCCAGCACTCCTCCGACGGCCACGACATCACACCAGCTGGGTGCCAAAATCTCTCTGGCTGCCACAACGACATGTACTTAGGGCGCTAGCTCTCCCCCGCTAGACACGTAGCACTCTGCTACACCCCCCATCGTACACCTGGATCCTCTCCTTGCGCCTATAAAAGGAAGGACCAGGGCCCTCTTAGAGAGGGTTGGCCGCGCGGGGACGAGGACGAGACACGCGCTCGCTTGAGGCCGCTCGCTCCCTCTCCCGCGTGGACGCTTGTAACCCCCTACTGCAAGCGCACCCGACCTGGGCGCGGGACGAACACGAAGGCCGCGGGATTCCCACCTCTCTCACGCCGGTCTCCGGCCGCCTCGCTCTCCCCCCTTCGCGCTCGCCCCCGCGCTCGACCCATCTGGGCTGGGGCACGCGGCGACATTCACTCATAGGCTCACGGACCCCCCGGTCTCGGAACGCCGACAAGTGCAAAAACCGGTTGAACCTGTTTTTCCAAAAAGCAATTTTGGCCAAGATAGACTTAAAAAGGTTGTACTACATACTTTCACTAAGGATTAACAAGGGTAAAATGGAAGTTTTAGATCAAGGATTTTGAGCTTTAGTACCAACACCAACCTTCTTTATGGATCCCCCTTGATAGTACGACGATTCCTATACTCAAGTTAAATAAAATATAATTAAGTAAACTCCTTGAGTTATTGGTGTCTCAAGTGTGATTTCTCCATGGCGTTGCTTCATAAGGATCACAAACATCTTTGTCTCACCTTTTGAAGCAAACACAAATCGAGTTTGTGACTTGTGCCATTACACCATATATGAGTTCAAATCATGGCTTCAAGTCACCTTACTGATGCATCAACATGTTGTAACTCTTCATAGCTGATTAGTTCATCGACTTAGTGCAAGTACTCTCTTCTTCACCTTAGCCATGGTACCTCGGTCTACAAGCCGTCGCTTGGCCTTTACCTTCGCTTAGTTCCTCGAAGCCCTTTCCTTGCTATCTTCACCCTATCAAGCCATTCTTGAGTCACATCCTATTGAGCATCCATTGAGAGAATCATTTCTTCAATATTGTGAACCTTGCTTGAATGTCATCTAGATATAACTGCTAAGATCAATCAAGCTCTAGTTTGATTCTCATGTATTCATATATGGACTAATAGTAATATGGTCAAGCCAATTCACGATTCCTCATATCTTATTCACTTTGGCTTGACCAATCCTCTTAATCACTTCAACCTCTATTATGATCATATTTATGCATAGTGATTTCTCAGGACTTGTCCATATATTCAAACCAATATAGAGACCATATTATATCCATTTGCATTGTCTCAATGGTTATTTGACCTTGTGTTGAACCTTGTTCACTGATCATTATACACTATTCAAGTATGTTCATCATACTGAATTCCCTGTTCAACACTTAGCAAACTTGTTAGACCTTTAAATGTGTTGTTATCCAAATCACCAAAACTCACAAAAGGGATGAATGCACTTTCAATCTCCCCCTTTTTGGTGATTGAAGACAACACATTTAAAGCTTACATAAGATTTGATAAATAAGATTTTGAATCCTATGATATAGTTTCCTCCCCCTAAATATGTGCATTTCAGAAAATACCAATTTTGTACTCAAATGCCAAAACCACATATTTGGGTCAAAGTATGGAGACAACTTATATCATACTATTCGTGGGGTGCAGTGTGTCATAAAATAAACGTGATGCTCATGACATAGTATGCACTCATCAACTTTCTACATCTTATGTTTTTCATATGATTCCCCCTTTCTGTTAATTATTTCTCCCCTTTTCAAAAGTCTTCTAACACTTAGTTACATAAGACTAAAGGTAAGCTTTAATGCAAAATTTCTCCCCCTTTGTCATAAATCTCCAAAAAGGATACAAAGAATATAAAGGGTAGAAATTATGAGTAAGCATGATGTGAACACACTATCATGAAGAGGGTCCTTAGATGGCACAAAGGTAATGGAGAAGTGTCATAAGTGATGTACCTTTGCGTTTTACCTTTTCAAAGGGGTGTTCCACACTTGTGTTGTATTTAGAGTTCATTTTGCAATCTCCTGTTGGCATAATTGTGACATAGGTCCAAGATATTAAATGAATATTGTCATACTAATTGAAAGATAAATCTTGATACCTGAAGTCTAGATGTCACCTAGCATTTTCTTATCATAACAAGAGACAGCATGAAAATTGCACAAGTATGAATTATACAACTAGTGATTATGTACGAAAAATATCAATTGAAAACCACCAATTGATACAATTTGATAGATAATCAGATCACTAATTGCATATTACACTAAGTTCTCCTCAAGTTTTAGTGTGCACATATATATGAATTCAATTGATACTTGTTGAAAGTACTTATTTGCAACTTAAAGTACCATTGGCATAAAAGGAGTATCAATTGAACATAATCATGCAACATAAGGAACATGTGCACTATTTAATCAATTAAGTTCTAGACAGGAGAATCTATAAGCTATGCTACTTCAGATATTTGTAATCCAAAAAGATGTGATACATATTTACCAATTTTAGATGACGTTGGAGTAGCATATACAAGAGAAACTCATTCTCTTATGAAATGTATAGAAGATACATTTATTGGAGCAAAGAATCTTTGATACCCATCAAAATTTGCAGTGGAAGCGATTGTCTTTGCTTGAAGATTCCTTTCTAATTTGAGACTACACACATAATAGACTTGAAAATGAAGTTAGTCTCAAAGATTCAAATTATAGACCATTCTCCCCCAAAATGTGTGCATACAAGTGATGAATACTTGTTTAGCTTATGCACTTGGACTTGTGAGGCCAGGGGATTAAGTTCTACAATTTGAACCTTGGTACAAATAAAGTATGAAAATATGAAATTGCACCAATTTAAGGAATTACTCATAATCAAAAGGTATACTAATAGACATGATATGCAATATTTTAAGCCAAGATTCAAGTGCAACCTTATGATGTGACTTAAGATATTGCATATACATGCATACACTAACTTGTAAGAGCCTAGATACACAAATGTAATACAATAGTTCATGGAGTGACACACCTTTGTTCCATGCCATATGGTCTTCATTATAATCATGAATTTCTATCTTAGCTTTTGATAGGCTTGACATTTCAAAGAGAAACTTATCCTCTTTAAACGATCAAGAGAAACTCATTCTCTTCAAAGAACTACACAAATTCACTAAAAGAAAATGTTAGTCTTTAAGGACACAAGATATAGAATGAGCTCCCCCTAAATGTATGCATCAAGTACTTGAATTACTTGTAACATGCACTTGATTCAATTAAGATTCTTAGAGGAGTTCATCATATATCTTGGTCAAGGCATAATATATTTGAAACAATTGAATTTATGCTAGAGAACACATATCGTTCCCCAATAGAACTAATCCATGGGGTGACATGTGGTAAATATTTGATCATTTCCTTGGAACCACTCATCCTCATTTGATGTTCTCCAAGGTGTGAGACTACAAAACATGAACTTGAAGAAATCATTAGCCTCACAAGATATAGGCTAAACTCTTCCTCAATTTGTGCATGCAAGGGTACACATAGTACACTTATGCATACAACAATATGAGGTTAAAGGTGAAGTTTGCACTATATCTTGATTTAACATAACATGCTTTAAATAGATGATGAAAATTATACTAATTTAAAGTTTAAGAACTAAAAGTATATCAATTGAAATTCTGAAGGGTAAAGCATGGTAATATGAACCTCAAACCTCATAATGAAGGATATCATATAAATATGTCACTACATCTTCATTATTTGGTTGACAAAAAGTGAAACTCCCTTCTTGAATCACTGTGATTTCTTTTCTCTTTATGATTTCATCCAACCAGGCGATCTTGAACTTCATTCATCTTGGCTTGGTTCAATCATACTTGATATGATACCCATTGAAACTCTATGATTGAAACAACCAAGACTCTTATATCCTTAGATTTTGAATCCATCTTGAAAGCACTTGGAAAGACCTTATTGAAACACTTAGAAAAGAGAGCATTAGAAACACAAGGGAGGGTTTCACAAATCATAATCCTTATATGTGGATGGAGAATGAATCATCATTCTTGAAACCCAAAGGGATAGATTAAATTCCTTTAAATTAGTGCACACATATAGTTGATGTCAAAGTTATATGCACTATTGAACATTTTATATTGCAAGTAAATTAACATATACTATGGTACATCCCACTAAAGATAGAATACTAAAACAACTGAAGGAGAGGAAGTTTTCATACCTTGGCCTCTTATCAACTTCATCTTACTTTAGTTGAATAGTATCCTTTAAGCTTGTGATTTATCCAATTTAAAACAAGCACCATCTCTTAACATAGATTTTCTATGGATAAACTCAACACAAGAGATGGCATTAGTAGCACAAGCACTAGTTTCTTATTTAGCAACCCTTTATATATGGAAGACAAGTGTGTTGCTAAAATAGAGAAACATCATAATATGGACTAAATTTCCTTGAACCCTCATGCACAATATATTTTGAATGACATGGATAATATGCATGGTTATTCAATGAAGTCTAAAGGGATGACTTAATCCATATTATGGTGAGTGTCTAATATAGAAGAATCAAATCCAAATTAACTAGATAGAGAATACGTCACATAATTTTGGATTGTTGACCATATGATAATATTCATTCAACTTCCAATTAGACCTTTATTTCATAATCAACAACTGATGTATATCCTCAAGTGCTTCTTTTTCCTTTGTGGCTACAAAAGACACAAAGGAATATACTAATTAAAAGCAATGTGCACTTAAGATTTAATTGTTACCATCCTTTGGATATCACTTGGTTGTAGGCCTTTTGCTTGATTCCCACAAAGGTTAATCCTTATTCCCTACAACACAAGTTCTTGCTAGAGATGAATATGAAGTTAGTGATATAACAACTCAATTCATCTTTGGGTCAATCTTAAAGGATAGACAATGTAAGATTGATATCTTGAGATAAGAATTGAGTTAAACCGCTCAAGCATCCCAAAGCTTCATACCATCTCTGGGTACCTGCAAAACTTATTAAGTACATTTTGGTACCCATTTTTGGATGGGTCCACCAAGGTTAGCTAATAAGTACTTAGGCACCTAAATGGCCTTGGTCCTAGAATATGGTGAACTCATCACCTTTCTAGCACAAGAGTCAAATTTGGGTCTCCTAAGCATATTTGAATGTATTGCCAAGTTAGGCTTAGGAGTTTTACCCTTTGGACAAACCTCGAATAGATGACCTATTTCACGGCAATTGTAGCAAATGCAATGCTTGTCCTTGCAATGCATTTGCATTTTGCTTTCATCTTTCTTGATGGTCATCTTTCTTGATCGTGTAAGGTCTTGGTTCTTCATGCGGGGGCATGAACCAATTTCATGACCCTTCTCCTTGCATCCATAGCACCTCCTATCGCTTCTCTTTGATCTTTCGTTCTTGAAGCACATAGGTACATTGTTAGAGCAAATAATATGAGCATTAATTTTCTCACCTTGAGTCTTGCTCATGTCCTTCTTGGAAAGCTTGGTATTCTTTTGAAGGGGTTTTGTGCATGCTACTATTGTCCCCTTCTCAACTTTTTCACTATATTATCACGGTTATCTTGAGAAGGTTGAGCATGACACTTTCCCTTCAATTGAGTCAAGCTCCTTTTTAGCCTCTCATTTTCTTCCTTGAGCTCATTGTTTTCTTTTGCATAGGAAACATTATTTGTTCCTGAAAATTCTAGCTCAATGGAAGATTGGCTTTCTTGAGAGCAACATTTGTTAGCACAAGATAATATAGTTTCTATATGAGTACATGTGCATATGTGAGGTTGGTATGATTTCAAATTAGTTAACACAACCTCATGAGCCATTTCTAACATGATATGTGAATCCATAAATTTATTATGAGAGGACACAAGCTTATCATGTTTTTCTTGCAAAGCTAGATTTTCAATATTTAGCTTTTTCTACCGTGTTCTTGAGCATAGCATTTTTATTTTCTAATTGAGCAATATATGATGAATGATTAATAGCTTTAATTTTCTCAATTGAAATGTCTTCATACCTTTGGACCAAATCATCATGAGAGCACTTTAGCTTCTCATTCTCTTTGGTCAACTTCTCCAAGTCTTTGATTTTTTCGATGAGGATATCTTCTTGCTTATGAAGCATTTTCTTTTGTTCTTCCGCTCTTTTCATGAGTTTGAGCAAGCTCATCCGGTTCTTCTTACTTAGTTGAGCGAAGAATTTTTGAAGATCATCCTCATCTTCACTATCACTTTCATGCTCCTCCTCATCCTCACTTTTGCTTTCACTGTCACTCTCATTAGCAACAAAGCACATATGAGAAGTGGATTTGAAAGACGAACCTTGTGAAGAGGTGGATTCGTCGTTTGGTCTCCATCGATCATTTTCTTCTTCTTCAATCTTGTCCTTCGCCTCATCTTCCTTCATTTTGAGGAACATCCTTTCGGTGATTCTCATGGCAAGATCTATTGCCCTAGGATCAACATCTGCACCAAAAGATGAAGTTGAGGCAACCTCAACTTTTTCAAGCTTAGAAGCACTTCCGTTTCTTAGTCCCCCTGACATGATCTTTTCCTCACGCGGTTAAGCGTTAGAATGAGGATTAGGCTCTGATACCAATTGAAAGTTGCCTAGAGGGGGGTGAATAGGCAAGTTAAAACTTTTTCAACAAAAACTAGAAGCAAATTGGGTAAAACTAAATTGATCTCGAAATTCACCCAGTTAACTTTGGAAATGAGATGTTCTAAATGATCCACAGGGTTCAAAGTAGTAGATCTGAGAAGGGCACTTCTCAAAATCCACACGCCAAAAAGATATAAACAAATCTTTCACGGAATGGTGAGAGAACGAAGAACACAAACCAACACAATGAGCAAGAACACAAGAGACACAAGATTTATCCCGAGGTTCGGTCACACCACCAAGGTGCCCTACTTCCTCGTTGAGGCGCCCACAAAGAGCCGGGTCTCTTTCAACCCTAATCCTCCCTTTGCCGACCACAAAGGTCAATCCCACACAATAATCTTTGCTCAAACGAGCGGGTAATACAAACTTTCTTGTGGTCTTCCACAAGATTTGGAGACTCACAAGAGACACCTAGTCGTCTAGGAGCTAGAAGCTCCAAGAGTAATGAATCCACAAAGAACTCGATGTAGTACCAAAGCTCGAATCAAGAAGAGCAAGAGAGATTTGGAGATGAAGCACAAAAACCGCAGCTCTCAAACTCACTCAAAGATTTCTCTCCAAAGATTTGAAATGGGAGAGGCAAGAGGTGTGTGAGAGAGAGTGGAAGGTGTTTCTCAGGTTAGGAATGGAGTCCAAGTCGTGCTCTTCTGTGGGGAGAGAGGTAGGAGTGAGTATATATAGGTGGGGCTCCAAAACTAGCCATTTTTGACTTTTCTGCCCAAAAACCGGTTGAACCGGTCCCAAAACCGGTTGAATCGGTTTTCAAAAAGCTGCGCACAGCTTTTTGGCTGACCCAGCAGACTGGCAGAAAAAAAGTGAACAGTGCAAACACTGGTTGAACCTGTTTTAAAACCGGTTGAACCTGTTTCCACCAGACAAAAACCGGTTGAGTGTCCGGCTGAACCAGTATTTTGAAAAAAGGTGAACAGTGCAAAAACCGGTTGAACCTGTTTTAAAACCGATTGAACCTGTTTTTCCAAAAAGCAATTTTGGCCAAGATAGACTTAAAAAGGTTGTACTACATACTTTCACTAAGGATTAACAAGGGTAAAATGGAAGTTTTAGATCAAGGATTTTGAGCTTTAGTACCAACACCAACCTTCTTTATGGATCCCCCTTGATAGTACGACGATTCCTATACTCAAGTTAAATAAAATATAATTAAGTAAACTCCTTGAGTTATTGGTGTCTCAAGTGTGATTTCTCCATGGCGTTGCTTCATAAGGATCACAAACATCTTTGTCTCACCTTTTGAAGCAACCACAAATCGAGTTTGTGACTTGTGCCATTACACCATATATGAGTTCAAATCATGGCTTCAAGTCACCTTACTGATGCATCAACATGTTGTAACTCTTCATAGCTGATTAGTTCATCGACTTAGTGCAAGTACTCTCTTCTTCACCTTAGCCATGGTACCTCGGTCTACAAGCCATCGCTTGGCCTTCACCTTCGCTTAGTTCCTCGAAGCCCTTTCCTTGCTATCTTCACCCTATCAAGCCATTCTTGAGTCACATCCTATTGAGCATCCATTGAGAGAATCATTTCTTCAATATTGTGAACCTTGCTTGAATGTCATCTAGATATAACTGCTAAGATCAATCAAGCTCTAGTTTGATTCTCATGTATTCATATATGGACTAATAGTAATATGGTCAAGCCAATTCACGATTCCTCATATCTTATTCACTTTGGCTTGACCAATCCTCTTAATCACTTCAACCTCTATTATGATCATATTTATGCATAGTGATTTCTCAGGACTTGTCCATATATTCAAACCAATATAGAGACCATATTATATCAATTTGCATTGTCTCACTGGTTATTTGACCTTGTGTTGAACCTTGTTCACTGATCATTATACACTATTCAAGTATGTTCATCATACTGAATTCCCTGTTCAACACTTAGCAAACTTGTTAGACCTTTAAATGTGTTGTTATCCAAATCACCAAAACTCACAAAAGGGATGAATGCACTTTCAATTACAAAGATGGAAACTAGTGCTTGTGTTACTAACGACGTATCTCTTGAGCTTACCTATGAAAATCGACAAAAGAAAAAGTACACAAGCCTCTAGGGTTACTCTTCACCCTAAGGAAGAAAGGTAAAAGCAAAGGTATGGGAACTCTTTTCCCCATCAATGGTTATTTACTCCAAATTATCTTATCCTACCCATGTGAAGAATAGATTCTTTATTGGACTTAACTTTTGCTAGGTGCACATTCAATCTCGTTCTCATAAATGCATTAGTCTATTAGAATCTATTTCATGCCTTTGCTATACATATTCTCATATTAATTTACTTCTAAGTAATGATAATAAAATTCAATATGAAGAAGTAAAATTCCTATGATTAATCAAAATGCTTAAAAGGTGCATATTCCTCCTTTCTAATGATGTGCACTAAGGATAATGATTTTACTTCATGTGACTTATGGATGATGAATTGTTTTTATTTCTTATCCAAAGATGTCATCCTTCATCATATGCTCCCCTATGCTATTAACATCTTTCTTGAGTATTTTCAATAAGTTTGAAAGGAAAAAGAAATAACTGCAAAGGGAGGACTCTCAAATGAAAGAGGAGGACATCAAGGACAACACCACCTACTTCTACAAAACAATCAATGGTGTGGTTGTGAGTACTCTAAATCCTTTTCATTGTGAGAATATTAGGCATAAAGTGTTTATTGCAAATCTTGTAAGCCTTGATCAAGATGTATAATGCTTCTCCCTACACGTCTCTAAAAGAAATGCATCTATTCATCTCATTAAAATTATTTGATGCATATCTCTAAGGGGAGCCTATTTCTATATCTTGATTATGTTCAGACTATCGCTTTATCCTAGTAATCTCATTTAGTCTCAAGTATGAGAATAAGATTCTCATGTAGTATGCTACTACAAATCAATCCATCTTGTTAGAATAATGTCACCTTTATCAAGGATTGTAGTTTCATTGCTAAAGTAGCATATCTACTGGATTCTCCTATCTTATCAAATGCATATGTTGTTCTTTTGATCACATCTGATTATTTGTTTGATCATTGAATAACTTCAATTAACACTTATGTTTCTTAGTGTCGCATATACGATCAATCGATACCTCTCTTGATGTGCACTAAGTTAAAAGGAGAATTCATGATACATCTATGCAATTTGTGATCCATTTGATATATGCTGTCAATGACTTAGAAAAGGATCACTAGTTGTAGAACTCTCTCTTGTGCAAAATATTTCCATATATTGTCTTGAGTATAGGTCTTAAGCAGCTAAGACTGAGGACGAAGCACAATGAAGAGAACATCTCTATGTGAAGGTACAAAAGGTTAAAACTACTTCATCTCATTTATACATGTACCTAAATAAAAGGAAGAGAAAGCATGTCCATGCATTAACCCTGCTTCATACCTAGTTTAACTACAAAAAATCTCACTCCTGCATTCATGCATCCTTTGTTAAAACTAGATGAAGTGATTTTATTATCAAGGAGCTTAAAGCTTAACCTTGTAACGAGGATAAGCTACCTTTGTTCCAAAGGTGGATGGTCCTTAAGCCTCTTTGAAATCCTTAAGGGTAAATGCTTAAGATGTTTATAACATGCTTTCATAAGTGCATAAACTGTCATGAGCGTCACACTTATACTATGACACAATGCACTTCACATTCTGTATGATATAGCTATATTCTCATTAACCTAATTATGTGCATTTGGCATTTTAGGCCAAAATTTGTATTATATAGAACTATGATTATGCACACATTTAGGGGGAGCAATCTATATTATATAGAACTATGATTATGCTTAATTGATCATATCTCTTTTTGTCTATGACTAACGTGTTTTCAAGTATAATCTTATGCTTAGTCATAGAATTGAAAGGGAAATGGAGTATTCGGCAAAGACGACGCTTCCACTCAACTCCATCGTATTATCCACTCTTTACCGGTATTCCGCATAGTTCTCCACTTTAGTATAATCTTCACTCATATTTATTTGTTTGCCATTGGGGAGAAAGTAAGAAAGGGCTTATATTTCATTCACAAGTATCCGTTTTTGGTAATTCATGCCAAAGGGGGAGAAAGTATGAGCCCAAAGCAAAAGGACCGTAGGACCGCACCACCACCAAATTTTAAAATGAAGTTTTTCAAATTGATATCTTATTGTGTTCAAAGGGGGAGAAAGTATCTTCAAGAATTTTGTAAAACCCTCTTGAACACTAAGAGGAGAATTTCATTGAGGGGGAGTTTTGTTTTATTCAAAGGAAAAGCATTTGCAACAGGGGGAGAAAATTTCAAATCTTAAAAATGCTTCTTTCAATCTTATTCATGTACCTTTGACCATTTGCAAGAAGATTTTGAAAATAATTTTACAAAGAATTTGCAAAAACAAAACTAGTGGTGCAAGCATGGTCCAAATTTTTAAATAACAAGAAGAAAAACATCCATGCATATCTAGTAAAAATAATATATTGGTTTAACTCCAAGCAACCTTTGCACTTACTTTATGCAAACTAGTTCAATTCTGCACTTATATATTTGCTTTGGTTTGTGTTGGCATCAATCACCAAAAAGGGGGAGATTGAAAGGGAAATAGGGTCAAACCTTTTTCCTAAATGATTTTGGTGGTTGAATTGCCCAACACAAATAATTGGACTAACTAGTTTGCTCTAGAATAAATGTTCTATAGGTGCCAAAGGTTCACATCAAACCAATACAAAGATAAAAGAAAGGGCTAAAAAGATAGGAGCAAAGGAAACCGAAGTGCTCCCTGGTCTGGCGCACCGGACTGTCCGGTGTGCCACCGGACAGTGTCCGGTGCACCAGGGAGGATCGACCTCAAACTCTTCAGCTTCGGATTTCTCAGGCGTAGCTCCGCTATAATTCACCAGACTGTCCGGTGGTCTACCGGACTGTCCGGTGTGCTAGAGAAGCAACGGCTATCTGCGCGCAACGGTTGACTCTACAAAGTGAACAGTGCAAATCAGATGTCAGAGCAGACGGTCAGAGGGGCACCGGACTGTCCGGTGCCGCATGAGGACGAAGCCTCCAATGGTCGACCAGCTCCAAGCCCTAACGTCTGGATGACATGGCGGCGCACCGAACACTGTCCGGTGTCGCACCGGACTGTCCGGTGCGCCCATCGCCAGCAGACTTCTCCAATGGCTACAATTTGGTTGGTGGCTATAAATACCACCCCAAGCAGCCACTTCAAGGTGTGGGAGTCCAAGCAACATTCCAAGTCATCTAGTTGACATATTCAAGCCCTCCCAACCACATATATTCATTGATCCATCCTATACACAAGATTTAGACCACTACAACCCACACAAGAGCCACAAAAGCGTGAGCAAGCAAAAGAAAGCCTCTCGTGTGATTTAGCTCTAGTGCCTTGTGAGATTCATTGAGAGATAGTGTGTACTACATCTTTGTGTTCATTTGCGCGTGGAGTTTTGACTCCCATTGAACTTCCTCCAAAGTTTTGGAGGCTTGTAAAGCTAGCAAGAGACACCAAAGAGTGTGGTGATCCTTGCGGGATCTTAAGTGATCCTTGAGAAGAAGAAGAGCTCGCCGGTCTTGTGTGATCGGTGGAGAGAGGGAAAGGGTTGAAAGAGACCCATCCTTAATGGACTCCTCAACGGGGACTAGGCCTTCGAGGGCCGAACCTCGGTAAAACAAATCACCCGTGTCTTGTATGCTTATTGCTTGTGATTTGTTTGTTCTTTCCCTTTCTAAGTTTTCTTGCACTATTCTTGGCTAATACTATTTTGTGTTGCTTCAAGTTGCATTCTCATTTAGTGGAGCAACACCTTGCAAGAAAGAACTTGTGTTATTACTCTTCTTATCTAAGCCCTCTTGCTTTATTCTCATTGACCTATTAGTTGTATTGTTTTATCAATTCCGCATTATTTGAAAGCAACACTCTTTACAAGCAAGAACTTAGTTTTTATACTCCGATAATTGTATATCTTGTTCTAACCACTAATCAAAGGATCTAGTTGGGGGATAAAGTTTTAATTTTCAGGTTTCGCCTATCCACCCCCTCTAGGCGACTTCAATTATTTAGATTAAAAATATTTTACTCATATAAACCATTAGTTTCCATGACTCCCGACGTCATGTGTCATCAAGTGATGTGGGTCTTTACCTCCATATAGGTAGTCAGAAAATTGTCGGGTACCATAATTAGGGGTACCCCCAACGCTCCTAATCATGGCTGGTAAACACCCTCAGACCAACTGACGGGTGCGGTTCAAGTCAAGACTCCGTCTACCCGAGGGACGCGATCTCACCCGAGCCTAGCCTTGGGTTGGAACAGTAGTCCCAGACGAGTTCATGCCTCGCCCGAGGGCCTCCTCAGGCAGTGGGCGCCCCCTCGGCTCTCCCGAGGCCCAGCTCGGGAAGGCTTCGTTGTGAAGCAACCTTGGTCAGACCAGCTCACCAACCGACCGCTTCGCAGGCGCATTGAATGCAGGGGATGCCTGATGCCGTATCCTGACACACGCGCCTCAGTCGGGCAGGCCGAAGTGACCGCAGTCACTTCGCCCCTCTTCTTTACTGTCTGATGTGACAGGAAAACAGTGCCGCTCGCTCCGCTCCGACTGCCGTTTCAACCACCCAGGCGACGACTGACAACAAGTCACGATCAACCACCGAGTTCAGCCTCGGGCGCAACAGGAAGCTCCGCCTCGCCCGACCTCAGGCTCCGGCCTCGGGAGGAGGTTTCCGCCTCGCCCGACCTCAGGCTCCAGCCTCGGGAGGAGGTCTCCGCCTCACCCGACCCCCGGACTCGGCATCGACCCCGGTCTCGGGAGGAATCGCGTCCTCACCCGACCCCAGCCTCGGCCTCAAGAGAAGTCTCTGCCTCGACCGACCCTAGGCTCGGACCGATCGCGCTAACAGGGGATACATCATTTCCTTATTCCTAGCCTGCTCAGGCTACAAGGAACAAGACTTGCGTCCCATCTGGCTTACCCCGGCGAGGGTAATGATGGTGCCCCGCGTGCACCATGACGCCGGTGGCTCTCATCCCCTTACGGCAGCAAGGAGACGTCAGCAGGATCCTTGCCGCACTACCAGCTGTGCTCCTACAGGACTCAGGTGCTCCTCCGATGGCCACGCCATCACATGTACAGAGCCCAAGCTCTCCCCCAACGGCCATGTTGGCATGTACACAGGGCTTAGGCACTCCACTGCCGGACACGTTAGCGCATAGCTACGCCCCCCGTTGTACGTCTGGACCCTCTCCTTGCCTCTATAAAAGGGAGGTCCAGGGCCACCCTGAGGGGGGTTCGCGCGGGGGAAGCGGCGGACAAACTCTGTGTCTCTCTCTCCCTCACGCGACGCGCTTGTAACCCCTACTACGAGCGGCACCCCTGGTGCAGGATAATACAAGGCTTGTCCCACCTCTTGTGTTCCATCCCGCGCCAACCCATCTGGGCAGGGGCACGCAGCGATTTCACTGGTTGGTCCAAGGGACCCCCCCCGGGTCTGAGATGCCGACAGTTGGCGCGCCAGGTAGGGGTCTGCTGCGTGTTAATGAACACCTTCCCGTTGAGTTCTAGATGGGGAGTCTTCAGCAACCTCTTCAGCTCGGGACGGTGCTCCGCTTCGGGAGTCTCGAGTTCATGTCCCTCGACGGCAGCTACGATATGGTACTCCTCCCCCCGTGGCATGACGACAATGACGGTCTCCGACTCGCCCAGCGGTGGTGAGCTCTACGACAGCATCTCCCCGCGGCAGAAGAGGAGCACTCCGGTCGTCCCTGCCACCCTCCTCGTCGGAGGAGGCGGAGATGAGGCAACCATGGCCACGCAGGAGGCGGCACCTTGTCGGCTGTCGCACCAGAGCGAGTCGACGACGCCGGCACTCCCCCGGGGGACATGTTGGGCATTGTCCTCGCACCTGAGACGACGGCGGGTGTCACTTCCCCGCGACGTGTCAGCCCCAAGCGGACTGATGACGCCAGCACCCTCGCAAAGGACCTGCTGGGCGTTACCCTCGTACCTGAGATGACGGTGTGCTCCGCCCCGACGCGACTTCACCACCGTCCATCGACCAAGAGGTACTGTCCGTTTTCCATCCCGTACCTTTTCGGTTCAGCTTCGATCCACCTAGCGACCCCGCTATGGTGAGCGCCTTCGTAAAGGCGTATCCAAACCTTCCGGGGTACCACATGTGGTCGACCTGGGACCGACTGACAGCCGTCTCAACCTTCGGACCGGCGGGTTCTGAGGAGGAGGATGACCCCGACTCCGGTTGGGATTTCTCTGCCCTCAATGACCCTGGTGCCATGCGGGACTTCATGTCCGCATGTGACCACTGCCTCTCCGGTTGTTCTGACGATGGCTATGACCTTGATTACGAGAGTTACGGCCCAAGTCGCGAATGTTTCCACGTCGATCTGGGAGATCACAATGAAGGCAACCACCTCGGTATGCCAGAGGTTGACGATCCCCCTGGGCCCGCATCTCGCGTTGACATCCCGCGGGAGCTAGCTATGGTCCCAGTCCCTGCGGGGGGTCAGGACATATAGCTCAAGCAAATCCGTGAGATGCAGGCCCGGGTCGACGGGGAAGCAGGCCGGCTTGTACAGCTCCGACAGAACATCGAACAGGAGTGGGCAGGCCGAACACTCGCCGGAGAAGCCTATCATCGGGCCCAAGACATTCGGCGCCACATCATCGACAATGCTAGGGCAGCGCTGCCCCCGGCCGTCAGTGGGTCCGGCTAGGACCTAGCTGCAGCGGCGATGCTGCTTCGAGCCATGCTGGAGCCATCCACCACCGAGGGACGGCGTATCCAGGGCGAACTCAAGAATCTCCTAGAAGGCGCCGCGGTTCGACGAGCCGAGAGCTCCACCTCCCGCAGGCGAGTTGACCCCTCGGAGCATCACGCGGTGTCCTCCCGACGCATTTGGGAAGCCTCGGTCCATCCCGAGCGCACGCAGGACGAGGCGCCCGCCGCCCGGGAACGCCTCAGCAACGAGCACCACCGTCTCGACCATCGAGCCCGCCTCGACGCGAAGGTGCGCCGAGGCTACCATCCCAGGCGTGGGGGACGCTGCAACAGTGAGGAGGATCACAGTCCTTCGCCCGAACCACCCGGTCCGCGAGTCTTCAGCCGGGCCATAAGACGAGCGCTGTTCCTTGCCTGTTTCCGAGCCCCGACTACCATCGCCAAGTACTCGGGGGAGACGAGGCCGGAACTGTGGCTCGCGGACTACTGACTGGCATGCCAGTTGGGAGGGGCGGATGATGACAACCTCATCGTCCGTAATCTACCCCTTTTCCTCTCCGACGCCGCCCGAGCCTGGCTGGAGCATCTGCCTCCTGCGTAGATCTTCGACTGGGACGATCTGGTCAAAGCTTTCGCGGGAAACTTTCAGGGCATGTACGTGCGCCCTGGGAACTCATGGGACCTCTGAAGCTGCCGCCAGCATCCAGGGGAGTCCCTCCGAGAGTACATCCGGTGGTTTTCAAAGCAGCGCACCGAGCTACCCAACGTTACCGACTCGGATGTCATCGGGGCTTTCCTCGCCGGCACCACTTGTCGAGACCTAGTGAGCAAACTGGGGCGCAAGACTCCCACCCGTGCGAGCGAACTGATGGACGTCACCACCAAGTTCGCCTCGGGTCAAGAGGCGGTCGAAGCCATCTTTCGAAAGGACAAGCAGCCTCAGGGAGAGCCGAAGACAGACGCCCCTGAGATGTTGTCACACCCGGCTTTAAGGAACAAAGCCAGGTGCATCTCATACATGCGCCAAGAAGACAACATATATAATAACAGAGTGTATAGAGATAAATATCATAAAACATCAGAGTATTTATTACATAGCGGAAGACTTATTACAAAATAAAGTAATAAAGATAAAACGAACTAAGGATCGCCGGCGCCAATGTCAACTGAGAAACGCCACCTAGATCAGATCATACTCCTCGCCTTGTGGCTCCTCCTGAACCACCTGCTCTTCTCCTGTGGGGGGGGGTGTGAGATAGCAAGGGTGAGCTCACACATGATCATAGCTCAACAAGTTGTGGGGAAACCAGTGGACATAAACTCACAAAGGTGTGAGTTCATGTGGTGTGTAAGGCTAATCAATGATAGGGGTTAAAGCTGAGCATTGCTTTTAAGTAGTTGGTCCAAATTTTATTAGCAATTACTAAGTGTAAGTAAATCCCAAACCATAAGTAAAGTAATAGAACAAAATTAATAATAAACCCATGCAATGCAAATGACAAAATTGAATTTAAGTTCCATAATTTAAACATCAGAGAGTCCTGAGCTGCTCATGACCGTGAGCTCGGCTAGTATACCAGTTTTACACTCTGCAGAGGTTGTACCCTTTACCCACAAGTCATGTTACCCATCTGCCAAGGGGTCACGAATCCCATACACCTCTACCTAGGAAGCGCGGCAGGGCAACACTACGAGGTCTTTACAAAGTTCCACTAGCTTCCGAAAACCCGCTACAGTTTATAGGAAGCTCCAATGCAAGGTTCTTGTCTGACCGCCATCGCAGCAAAATCAACCAAGGACCTCCCTACACTGACCACTCCCCTACTGCCCTTGCCCCTTTCGGGTAAGGTAGTCTTCCACTAGCTTTCCTAATTAGTCAGCCAAGGGCGTCCCATTAAACCCTTGTGGTGGCACGTGGTTCTCAAGTTAAGCTCTATGTTCCAATTAACATTAATGAACTTGACATGAACATAAATAGAATAACAAGAATAATTGGAACATAGATATAGTAAATGATTATCCCAAAACCATGTAAAGCAATAGCAAACTACCCAAGTGATTCAGGGGTAAACAAGGTAATGAGATAAACAATCTAGGGTGACCTATCGGGTCCCATCAAAATTAACCTATGCATGGATAAATGATATTAAAGAACATTATTGGGTAAAAAGTGGTCAAGGGCACAACTTTCCTTCAATGAGCTCCTGCTCAGCTACTTCAACCTGCTGCTCACCAGGATCCTCAGCAACGGGCTCTTCTACTCGCCACAATACAAACAAGCACAGTGCATATAGAGAAATTAACATTACACCAAACATATAAACAAAATACACAGTAATAATCTACACATTAAAATAAAATTCTAGGAACAAGAATCATAATTTTTGGAGTTATAGAATTTAAGTTATGAATTTTCAAAGGTTTCATGTGTTTTAAATAGGATTAAGTGAGAAATAACTTTTCTTACTGTTTTCATGATAAAACAGAGGCTCTAAGTAATGGAGAATTAAATTAGAAAAATTTAGAAAGTGGAATGGCTCAATTTGGACCAAACATGGAATTTCTATGAGTTTTACAAGTTCTAGAGTTTATTTTTGTATTAAAATACATTTTCTAATTCATTTATTCATTTTAACACGTCACTGGATTGGGCCTCAATTTCCAGGAAAGTCAAGGGCTAAACTACAAACTTTCCCAGACTCAGTGAACAACCCGAGTGGACGGCGGGTTAATTCACCGAAACCCGAGGGGCTCTTTAGAAAAATATCCAGGCCGAAGGGGTATCCTCGGTCCCCAGCCGTCCGATCAAGCGTGAACGGCTTAGATTAGATCGGCCCATATAATGAATCGGTGCGCAGTGAGGACCGCAGGATGAACCATCAACGGCCCAGATTAGCCCGGCACACCTAAGTTGAATTCATCCCAAACCGTACGATTCCGATCGGACGGTCACGAAGTGGCGAGGCGAAGGGGGTACGTTTGCATCTAATCTAGACCGTTCCCACGAGATCAACGGCTATAATTCCTACCCCCAATCCCGCACTCGACGCGGCGGCGAGGTACACCCGCGGCGGCGCAGCTCACCGGTGTTAGCCGAATCCGCCTCCCTACGGTGCATCGCCACTAGTTCTACTGCTCAAAAAAATGAAATTGGTACAACGGCGAGCATTGGAGAAGGTTTCGTACCGCCAATCGAAGCACCGAGGTAGTCCGCCCACGGCACACGGTGGATCCGCGATGTCGGCGATGAAATTCGTCGACGCTGGTGGCCAATCCAGAGCAATACGAACTCGGCCACCCTTCCCCGACCTAGAGAAGCTTGTTGAGATTGCACCAAGAGTGAGGTCGACGGCAAACGGGTAATTGCCCCGCGACGGATCTCTGTCTTCCTCACGGCAATGGCGGGCGCGACTGCGTGGTTATTTGTGGAGCGCAAAGACCAGGGAATAAGAGGGAAAGGTCATGGCGGCATGGCCCCTTTATGGTCACGAGATGGTGCGCCGGTTTCAAGCAACGGAGCTCCGAGTCCGCGGGAGCTTCCGCCATGGACGGGCAAGGTGGTTGGATTCGTGGCTGACAGCATGGGCCCAAAGGGCAGCGGGACACAGCGCACAGACCCAGCGGAGGCAGTGGCGCTAGGGGACTCAGCTGGCGAAGCGGGCCCACGCGACAGTGAGTAGGTGAGACGGGCGCGGGGAAGAGAGACCGGCCAGTGGGTCCCCCGTGTCGGCGTACGCCCGCGCGCGAGGTATGGGTCGCGCGGGAGGAAATGCTATATGGGCCGAAAACAAGGTTCCGAGGCCCAGTTAAGTATCCTCCCCTTTTCTTTTTCTTTTTATGTTTCTATTTTTCCTATTTTGTCTTATTTTGAATTCCAAATTCAAACTTCAATTTAAATTCAAACTTTGTGGCACCTTTGTACACTGAATAATTATTTAGTTTGATCATACCTACTGCGATGAAGTTATTAAATTATACTTTTATTTATTGAATAAAATTCCTTTCTCTCCTCTATTTTCATGGTTTTATTTCCATGTTAGACTTTGAATTCTATGGATCCATTGATATGCTATTAATGGTACATTTATTTTATTAAGCACAAATGCACAATCAAATAAAAACTCAGCATGATGCACAGATTAATTATGTGTTCATTGTTCTATTCATCCACTTTTAACTAGTGTTGAGCACATGCAATAATTAGTAGAGGCCACAAACCATTGAGATTATCTCTATTCTCTTTATTACACTTTTGAGTATTACAGATGTTCGCCCAGCGGGGTACGAAGAAGAAGGCTAAAAACAAGTGGCAAGCGAAGCGCGACGCCGCAGACGCGAATCTCGTCGCTACGGTCGAGCACAGGAACCCTCGGAAACCTCCTGGAGGGGCCGGCGCGTTCGACAAGATGCTCAAAGAGCCGTGCCCCTATCACCAGGGGCCCGTCAAACACACCCTTGAAGAATGTGTCATGCTCCGGCGCTACTTCCATAAGACCAGGCCCCCGGCGGAGGATGGCAAGGGCCATGACAACAACAAGAAGGAGGGCGGCAAGGAAGAGGGATTCCCGGAAGTCCATAACTGCTTCATGATCTACGGCGGGCAGGCGGAGAACGCCTCGGCTCGGCACCGCAAGCAGGAGCGCTGGGAAGTCTGCTTGGTGAAGGTGACAGCGTCAGTCTACCTAGACTGGTCTGACAAGCCTATCACCTTCGACCGAGGCGACCACCCCGACTTCGTGCTAACCCCACGAAGGTACCCGCTCGTTGTTGATCCGATCATCGGCAACGTTAGGCTCTCCAATGTCCTCATGGACGGAGGCAGCAGCCTTAACATCATCTACACCGAGACCCTGGAACTCTTAGGGGTTGATCGGTCCGAGGTCCGGCCCGGTGCGGCACCCTTCCACGGGATCGCGCCTGGGAAGCGAATCCTACCCCTTGGACGGATCGACTTACCCGTCTACTTCGGAACTCCCTCTAACTTCCGAAAGGAAGCTCTCACCTTTGAGGTCGTCGGGTTCCGATGAACCTACCATGCGGTATTGGGAAGACCATGCTACGCCAAGTTCATGGTCGTCCCCAACTACGCCTACCTCAAGCTCAAGATGTCGGGCCCGAACAGGATCATCACCGTCGGATCCACGTACTGCCACGCGTACAAATGCGACGTGGAGTGTGTGGAGTACGCCGAGGCTCTCGCCGAGTCCGAGGCCCTCATCGCCGACCTGGAATGCCTCTCCAAGGAGGCGCTCGACGCGAAGCGGCACGCCGGCAACTTCAAACCAGTTGAGGCGGTCAAGTCCGTCTCTCTCGACCCCAGCAACGATGCCAGCAAGAAAGTTCGGATCGGCTTCGAGCTCAACCCCAAATAGGAAGTAGTGCTCGTCGACTTTCTCCGCGCAAACGCCGAAGTCTTTGTGTGGAGTCCCTCGGACATGCCCGGCATACCGAGGGATGTCGCCGAGCACTCACTGGACATCAGAGCTGGAGCCCGACCCGTGAAGCAAACCCTGCGCCGTTTTGACGAAGAAAAGCGCAGGGTCATAGGCGAGGAGATCCACAAGCTACTCGCGGCAGGGTTTATCAAAGAGGTATTCCATCCCGAATGGTTAGCTAACCCTATTCTTGTAAGGAAGAATGATGGGAAATGGAGGATGTGTGTAGACTACACCGGTCTAAACAAAGCATGTCCGAAAGTTCCCTATCCTCTACCTTGCATCGATCAAACCATGGACTCCACTGCTAGGTGCGAAACCCTATCATTCCTCGATGCCTACTCAGGCTATCACCAAATCAAGGTGAAAGAGTCTGACCAGCTCGCGACTTCTTTCATCACACCTTTTGGCATGTACTGTTACACTACAATGTCATTTGGTTTGAGGAATGCAAGCGCCACTTACCAGAGGTGCATGAACCACATGTTCGGAGAACACATCGGCAGAACGGTCGAGGCTTACGTCGATGACATCGTTGTCAAGACGAAGAGAGCCCCCAACCTCCTCTCTGACCTTCAAACGACATTCAAGTGTCTGAGAGCGAAAGGCGTGAAACTCAATCCCGAGAAGTGTGTCTTCGGAGTCCCCCGAGGCATGCTCCTTGGATTCATCGTCTCCGAGCGGGGCATCGAGGCCAATCCGGAGAAAATCGCGGCCATCACCAACATGGGACCGATCAAAGATTTAAAAGGCTTGCCTCTGTGGGATGCCTTGTGGCTCTGAGCCGCTTCATCTCATGCCTTGGCGAGAAAGGCTTGCCTCTGTACCGCCTCTTAAGGAAGGCCGGGTACTTCACTTGGACCCCCGAGGCCGAGGAAGCCCTCGGAAACCTTAAGGCGCTCCTTACGAACACACCCATCCTGGTGCCCCCCACTGCAGGAGAAGCCCTCTTGATCTACGTAGCCGCTACTACTCAGGTGGTCAGCGCCGCGATCGTAGTTGAGAGACGAGAAGAAGGGCATGCACTGCCCATCCAGAGGTCAGCCTACTTCATCAGCGAAGTGCTTTCCGAGACCAAAGTCCGCTACCCACAGATCTAGAAGCTGCTCTACACAGTGATTCTGACACGGCGAAAGTTGCGACACTACTTCGAGTCTCATTCGGTGACTGTGGTGTCATCCTTCCCCCTGGGGGAGATCATCCAGTGCTGTGAGGCCTCGGGTAGGATAGCAAAGTGGGCGGTGGAACTTATGGGTGAAACGCTATCATTCACTCCTCGGAAGGCCATAAAATCCCAAGTCTTGGCAGACTTCCTGGCTGAGTGGACTGACACCCAGTTACCGACAACTCCAATCTAGCCCGAGCTCTGGACCATGTACTTCGATGGGTCACTCATGAAAACAGGAGCAGGCGCTGGCTTGCTCTTCGTTTCACCCCTCGCAAAGCATCTCTGCTACGTCATTCGCCTCCATTTTCCGGCATCAAACAACGTGGCCGAGTACGAGGCTCTGGTTAACGGGTTGCGCATCGCCATCGAGCTAGGGGTCTGGCGCCTCGACGCTCGAGGCGACTCACAGCTTGTCATTGACCAAGTCATGAAGAACTCCCACTACCGTGACCGGAAGATGGAAGCCTACTGCGACGAAGTCCGGCGCCTAGAAAACAAGTTCTACGGGCTGGAGCTCAACCACATCGCCCGACGGTACAACGAGACTGCGGACGAGCTGGCGAAAATAGCCTTAGGGCGAACGACGGTTCCCCTAGACGTCTTCTCCAGAGACCTACATCAACCATCTGTCAAGATCGACGACGCGCCCGAGCCTGAGGAAGCCTCGGCCCAGCACGAGGTACCCTCGGCCCAGCCCGAGGTACCCTTGGCCGAGCCCGAGGCACCCTCGGCCATCGAGGAAGAGGCCTTGCCCGTCGAGGAGGAATAGAATGGGGTCACGCCAGATCCGAACTGGCAGACCCCGTACATGGAATATCTCCTCCGAGGAGAGCTTCCCATCGACAAGACCAAAGCTCGGCGGCTGGCTCGGTGCGCCAAGTCATTCGTCTTGCTGGGTGATGAAAAAGAGCTCTATCTCCGCAGCCCCTCGGGCATCCTCCAATGATGCATATCTATCACCCAAGGACAAGAACTGTTGCAAGAAATACACTCGGGGGCTTGCGGCCACCATGCAGCACCTCGAGCCCTCGTGGGGAATGCCTTCCGACAAGGTTTCTACTGGCCAACCGCGGTGGCCGATGCCACTAGGATTGTGCGCTCCTGTCGGGGGTGTCAATTCTACGCAAAGCAGACGCATCTGCCCGCTCAGGCCTTACAGACGATACCCATCACCTGGCCATTTGTTGTGTGGGGTCTAGACCTCGTCGGTCCCTTGCAGAAGGCACCCGGGGGTTCTCACACCTTCTGGTTGCCATCGACAAATTCTCCAAGTGAATCGAGGTCCGACCCTTGACCAGCATCAGGTCCGAGCAGGCGGTGGCATTTTTCACCAACATCATCCATCGATTTGGGGTCCCAAACTCCATCATCACCGACAATGGCACGCAGTTCACCGGAAAAAAGTTCCTAGACTTCTGCGACGACCACCACATCCATGTGGACTGGGCCGCGTAGCTCATCCCATGACGAATGGGCAGGTGGAGCGTGCCAACGGTATGATTTTGCAGGGGCTCAAACCGAGGATCTACAACGACCTCAACAAGTTCGGCAAGCGATGGATGAAAGAGCTACCCTCGATAGTCTGGAGTCTGAGGACGATGTCGAGCCGCGCCACGGGTTTTTCGCCATTCTTTCTAGTCTATGGGGCCGAGGCCGTCCTCCCCACGGACTTAGAATACGGCTCCCCGAGGACCAAGGTGTACGACGACCGAAGCAACCAGACCAGCCGAGAAGACTCACTGGACCAACTCGAGGAGGCTCGGGACGTTGCCATACTACATTTGGCACGGTACCAGCAGTCCCTGCGGCGCTACCACGCCCGAAGCGTTCGGTCCCGAGGCTTCCAAGTGGGAGACTTGGTGCTTCGCCTGCGACAGGACACCCGAGGGCGCCACAAGCTCACTCCTCCCTGGGAAGGGCCCTTCATCATCGCCAAGATCTTGAAGCCCGGAACATACAAGCTGGCCAACAACCAAGGCGAGGTCTACAGCAACGCTTGGAACATCCAACAGCTACGTCGCTTCTACCCTTAAGATGTTTTAAGTCGTTTATGTACCTCGTTTACATACACAAAGTCTAACCGTCAAGGAAGGGTCGGCCTTGCCTCAGCAAAACCCAACCCTCCCTCGGGGGCTAGAAGGGGGGAACCCCCTCTGCGTCAAAATTTTCCTCGGAAAAATTTTCTACCAAAACAACCTTTGTGCTTTCGACTTCCATATCGATAGCGGGATCCTGAGAACGACGAGAGTATACGTAAGCGGCAAGGCCGACCGAGCCGAGGAACTCCTACGCCTCCGGGATACGGATACCTCACTCATCACCTTCTGCGAGAAGTAACTCACGCTCGGATAAGCGATCCTGCTACCGAACAAGTCCTAACACTCGGGTAGAAAACGACTTTCGCGCCTTCTCGACTGTACCAATAATGGAATCCTTCGACCAAATGAGAGTGCACGTAAGCGGCAAGACCGACCGAGCCGAGGGACTCCTACGCCTCTGGGATACGGATACCTCACTCATCACTTTCCGTGAAAAGTAACTCTCGCTCGGATAAACGATTCTGCTATTGACAGACAAGTCGTGATGCTCGAAACAAGAGGAGAGAAGACGCAGCTTTTTAAACACGACGATAAAGTGTTTAGGCCTCGGCGGCCGTGAAAAAGCATGCGCATGCTACAGACAAACTGTTCCTGCAGGTTTGGGCATCGGCAGGGGGAGCAGCAGCACCCTCGGCGTTGTTTCCACCCTCGGCGGAACCTGGCCCGGCCTCGGACGGTGACCCGGGCAAAAGGACCTCCACCTAAGGGAGGACGCCAGCACCGCGCCAGCAGATGTCTTGGCCAAGCTCCAGCGGCTCCTACCACATCTTCCTCGGCCTGGGAAGCCGCCATCTCCCAGGCCGACGAAGTCTCTTTCCGAGCCGACTCCGCTTCTGTCCACGCTAACACCGCTGCCTCCGGCTCCGGCTCATCGCAGAGCAGCCGAGGGTTCTAAAAACTGAGCAAGAGAAGCCTAGAGCGGCAAGACCGACAGAGTCGAGGGACTCCTACGCCTCCGGGATACGGACACCTCACTCGTCACCTTCCGCGAAAGGCAGCCGACGCTCGGTTAAGTGGTTCGGCTAACCAACAGGCAAGTCCCAGCGCTCGGAATGAGGAAGACACACAGCTTCATTCTTGAAAACCCAAATGTTCAGGCCTCGACAGCCACAAAGAACAAACACATATACTGGGGGTAACTATGCTACACAGACTTAGATGTCGGTAGAACCCTCGGCGATTCTCCCGACCTACGACAAGTGTCTAAGTACTTGAAGCGGTTACATTTTGGTCCAGCAAAAACCCGGTATATCTCCTTACGAACGGGACTCTGGTTCCGCTCCCGCGGATATGAACAACCTCCACACCGGGGGCCAGCGGGATGACGGACTCCAAGCGACGTGTTATGCGACACCCCAACAGCCGGCGGCGCAGCGAGGACCAGCGGTGGGGGGCGGCACCGGAAGCAGCGCCAGAGCTGCTCGTGCCGGGGAGCCAGTCGCGTGGCGACTACCAACGCCATAGGCGGCGAACGCCCTTCCCCCAGATCACTGAAGGAAGGAGCGGGCCGCTGCCTACGCAGAGGCGAACCCCAGCTTAGCTCGCCCTCCGCCTCAGCCCGGATGACGAAGATCCTTGAAGCTGAGGGCGGGGCGGAGGCCACAGCCCGGCTTGCTTCTCCCCACCAAACTACCCATTGGTGAGGGAATGCAGCCGGACTGCACGACGAAAATCCTTGAAGCCGAGCGATGGCTGAAAGGTGCCGATCTCCATGAGGCCACGCTCCTCCAACGACAGCAAGAGCAAGGCGACGCTGGTGCACCCCATCCGGGGGCTCAAAAGGTGGAAGGGTGCAATGCATGAGGGGAGAACGAAGGCATGGCCACTGCCCAGGGGATTGATCCCCCTTTTTATAGGCAGACCTCCTCACTTGCACCCCTTAGCGTCACGGGCGAAATCTCCACTGACATACTCAAGGGTTCTCCCCCTACGACACGGGAGCTGGGATCCACTGAAAGGGAAATGTGCCCTTGGGCCATTTCTAAGTATTTTGGTGATTGAGTGCCAACACATGTGCTTAATTGTGAATTTATGTACATGGATGAACAAGGTGCAAATCATGAAGTAAAGGTATGTTTCTAAGCCTTAGTACATTGGTTTTGTGTACTAATATATTTGTCTAAGTGTTAGAAACAGGAAGAAGAAGAAAAGAGTAGAGGAGAAAAGGACTTGGCTGTGTGCAGCCAAGACCCAGCTCGGTCTGGAGCACCGGACTGTCCGGTGTGCACCGGACAGTGTCCGGTGCGCCAGGCTGCCTCAGCTCGAACTGGCCGCTCTCGGGAAATTGGCCGGCGGCGTACGGCTAAAATTCACCGGACTGTCCGGTGTGCACCGGACTGTCCGGTGAGCCAACAGTCGGCCGGGCCAACGGTCGACCGCGCAATCTGCGCGGGACACGTGGCGGAGCCAACGGTCGGAAGACGGCACCGGACTGTCCGGTGTGCACCGGACATGTCCGGTGCGCCAACGGCTCTCAGATCTGCAACGGTCTGCAACGGTCGGAAGCGCCAGTTAAGGAAAGAAATCGGGCACCGGACATGTCCGGTGTGCACCGGACTGTCCGGTGCCCCCGACGACAGAAGGCAAGGATGGCCTTCCGGATTTGCTCTCAACGGCTCCTAGCTGCCTTGGGGCTATAAAAGGAGCCCCTAGGCGCATGGAGGAGACACACAAGCAACCTTTGAGCATTCTTGATCATCCACACTAAGTCTCTGCGCATTCGTTTGTGTTTCTAAGTGATTCGAGCTCTGTTCTAAGTGAGAACTCTGAGATAGTCTTGTGAGCTCGATTCTTGGCCGTGTGTGTGCGCTTTTGCTGTGGATTTGTGTGTGTTGCTTCCCTCCCTTACTCTGTGTTTCTTTGTGATCATATACTTGTAAGGGCAAGAGACTCCAATTTGTGGAGATTCCTTGCAAACGGGATAGTGAAAGGAACAACAAAACACCGTGGTATTCAAGTGGGTCTTTGGACCGCTTGAGAGGGGTTGATTGCAACCCTCGTCCGTTGGGACGCCACAACGTGGAGTAGGCAAGCGTTGGTCTTGGCCGAACCACGGGATAAACCACTGTGTCACATCTGTGCTTGATCTTTTGTGGTATTGTGTTTTGTTGAGACTTCACCTTAGCCACTTGGCAATAATTGTGCTAACGCTTAACAAGTTTTTGTGGCTTAAGTTTGAAGTTTTTACAGGATCACCTATTCACCCCCCCCCTCTAGGTGCTCTCAATTGGTATCAAAGCCGTTCTATTCACAAAGGGACTAACCGCCCGAATAGATGGATCCTAAGGGGAAGGGTATAGTGATCAACGACAAAGAGAAGGAGACCTTCGTCAACGAGCCGAAGGACGACAAGCCTACCGACTCCGGCTCGGGCCATAGACGGAAGGAAGGGAGGAAGAAGAAGACAAGGCGCATCAAGGAGATCGTCTACTACGACAGCGATGAGTCTACTTCCTCCCAAAAGGACGACCACAGCGACTACGAGAGGAAGAAACCGGTTAATTCGAACTTTTCTTTTGACTACTCTCGTATTCCGCAAAGTTCACATTCACATTTGCTCTCCATTCCACTCGGCAAGCCCCCACACTTTGATGGAGAGGACTACGGATTTTGGAGCCACAAAATGCGTAGTCACCTATTCTCTCTCCATCCTAGTATTTGGGAGATTGTAGAGAGTGGAATGCATTTTGATAGTTCGGATAGTCCCATGTTCATTAATGAACAAATTCATAAGAATGCACAAGCTACTACTGTTCTTCTAGCTTCCTTGTGCAGGGATGAATACCATAAGGTGAGCGGCTTGGATAACGCCAAGCAAATCTGGGACACCCTCAAGATTTCTCATGAGGGGAACGACGTCACCTTACTCACCAAGATGGAGTTGGTGGAGGGCGAGCTTGGACGGTTCGCAATGATAAGGGGCGAGGAGCCGACGCAAACATACAACCGGCTCAAGACCCTTATCAACAAGATAAGGAGCTACGGAAGCACACGATGGACGGACCACGACGTCGTCCGCCTAATGCTCAGGTCATTTACCGTTCTTGATCCTCACTTGGTGAACAATATACGTGAAAATCCCAGGTACACCAAGATGTCGCCCGAAGAAGTTCTTGGGAAATTCGTTAGCGGGCGAATGATGATCAAGGAGGCGAGGTATGTGGACGACGCCTTGAATGGTCCGATCAACGAGCCGCAACCCCTTGTTCTCAAGGCAACACGAAGCAAGGAGGCGCTACCTAGCAAGGTGGCACAGATTGAGGCAGCTGGCCTTAATGATGAAGAGATGGCTCTCATCATCAAAAGATTCAAGACGGTGCTTAAAGGTCACAAGGGACAACCAAGCAAGACCAAAGCCAAGGGGAAGCGCTCATGCTTCAAATGTGGTAAGCTTGGTCATTTTATCGCTAACTGTTCCGATAATGAAAGTGACCAGGAAAAGGGGAACAAAAGAGAGAAGAAGAAGCAATACAAGAAGGCAAAGGGCGAGGCGCATCTAGGGAAGGAGTGGGACTCGGATTGCTCCTCCTCCGACTCCGACAACGAAGGACTCGCCGCCACTGCCTTCAACAAATCGGCTCTCTTCCCCAACGAGCGTCTCACATGTCTTATGGCAAGGGAGAAGAAAGTGAGTACTCAAGACTCCACGTATGCTTCTTCTAGTGATAGTGAGTCTAGTGATGATGATGACATAGATTATTCATGCTTGTTCAAGGGATTAGATAGATCTAAGATAGATAAAATCAATGAATTGATTGATGCATTGAATGAAAAGGATAGGCTTTTAGAAAAGCAGGAGGATTTATTGTATGATGAACATGATAAATTTGTAAAGGCACAAAAATCATATGCTTTAGAAGTAAAAAGAAATGAAATGCTTTCTTATGAACTATCTACTTGTCATGAAACCATTTCTACTTTACAAGGTGTTAACAATGATTTAAATGCTAAATTAGAAGTAGCAAATAAATCTAATTCTTGTGTAGAACATGTTAAGATTTGCACTAGGTGTAAGGATTTCGATATTGATGCCTGTAGTGAACACCTAGTTTTAATTTCCAAATTAAATGAGGAATTGGCTAGTCTTAATGCCCAACTTAAGACTAGCAAGAATGAAGTTGATAAAATAAAATTTGCAAGGGATGCCTACACGGTTGGTAGACACCCCTCAATTAAGGATGGTCTTGGTTTCAAGAGAGAGGCCAAGAACTTAACAAGCCATAAGGCTCCCATCTTCGTCAAGGAGAAAGGGAAGGCCCCTATGGCTAGTAATGCTAAAAAGAACCATGCTTTTATGTATTATGATAGGAGAAATGCTAGAAATGCTTATAATGAGTTTGATTCACATGTTTATGATTCTCATGCCATGATTGCCTCTAGTTCCTCTCATAAGCATGATAGAGATATGAGTAGGAGAAATGTTGCGCATATGCCTAGGAGAAATTTTGCTCATGTTCCTAGAAAAGTTGTAAACAAACCTTCTACCATTTATTATGCTTGCAATACTCCCTTTGCTATTTGTAGAAAGGGTAAGAAGGTAGTTGCTAGGAAATTAGGGGCTAGATGCAAGGGAGATAAATCTTGCATTTGGGTCCCTAAGGACATTTGTGCTAACCTTGCAGGACCCAACATGAGTTGGGTACCTAAGACCCAAGCCTAAATTTGCCTTGCAGGTTTATGCATCCGGGGGTTCAAGCTGGATTATCGACAGCGGATGCACAAACCATATGACGGGGGAGAAGAAGATGTTCACCTCCTACGTCAAGAATAAGGATTCCCAAGATTCAATTATATTCGGTGATGGGAATCAAGGCAAGGTAAAAGGGTTAGGTAAAATTGCAATTTCTAATGAGCATTCTATCTCAAATGTATTCTTAGTGGAGAGTCTTGGATATAATTTGCTATCTGTTAGTCAATTATGTCAAATGGGATATAATTGTTTATTTACAAATGTAGATGTGACTGTCTTTAGAAGATGTGATGGTTCACTAGCTTTTAAGGGTGTACTAGACGGCAAGCTTTATTTAGTTGATTTTGCAAAAGAAGAGGCCGGTCTAGATGCATGCTTAATGGCTAAGACTTGCATGGGCTGGCTGTGGCATCGCCGCTTAGCACATGTGGGAATGAAGAACCTCCACAAGCTTCTAAAGGGAGAACACGTGATAGGTCTAACAAATGTGCATTTCGAAAAAGATAGACCTTGTGCAGCTTGTCAGGCAGGTAAACAGGTGGGAGGAGCGCATCACAGCAAGAATGTGATGACCACGTCAAGACCTCTGGAGCTGCTGCATATGGACCTCTTCGGACCCGTCGCCTATCTAAGCATAGGAGGAAGTAAGTATGGTTTAGTTATTGTTGATGACTTTTCCCGCTTCACTTGGGTGTTCTTTTTGCAGGATAAGTCTGAAACCCAAGGGACCCTCAAGCGCTTCCTCAGGAGAGCTCAAAATGAGTTTGAGCTCAAGGTGAAGAAGATAAGGAGCGACAACGGGTCCGAGTTCAAGAACCTTCAAGTGGAGGAGTTTCTTGAGGAGGAAGGGATCAAGCACGAGTTCTCCGCTCCCTACACACCACAGCAAAATGGTGTGGTAGAGAGGAAGAACAGGACGCTAATCGATATGGCGAGGACGATGCTTGGAGAGTTCAAGACCCCCGAGTGCTTTTGGTCGGAAGCCGTGAACACGGCTTGCCACGCCATCAACAGGGTCTACCTTCACCGCCTCCTCAAGAAGACGTCATATGAGCTACTAACCGGTAACAAACCCAATGTATCGTACTTTCGTGTATTTGGGAGCAAGTGCTACATTCTAGTGAAGAAGGGTAGAAATTCTAAGTTTGCTCCCAAAGCTGTAGAAGGGTTTTTATTAGGTTATGATTCAAATACAAAGGCGTATAGAGTCTTCAACAAATCATCAGGTTTGGTTGAAGTCTCTAGCGACGTTGTATTTGATGAGACTGATGGCTCTCCAAGAGAGCAAGTTGTTGATTGTGATGATGTAGATGAAGAAGATGTTCCAACGGCCGCTATACGAACCATGGCGATTGGAGACGTTCGGCCACAGGAACAAGATGAACGAGATCAACCTTCTTCCTCAACGACGGTGCATCCCCCAACTCAAGACGATGAACAGGTTCATCAAAAGGAGGCGTGTGATCAAGGGGGAGCACAAGATGATCATGTGATGGAGGAAGAAACGCAACCGGCACCTCCAACCCAAGTTCGAGCGATGATTCAAAGAGATCATCCCGTCGACCAAATTCTGGGTGACATTAGCAAGGGAGTAACTACTCGGTCTCGATTAGTTAATTTTTGTGAACATTACTCTTTTGTCTCCTCTATTGAGCCTTTCAGGGTAGAGGAGGCCTTGCTAGATCCGGACTGGGTGTTGGCCATGCAGGAGGAACTTAACAACTTCAAGCGCAATGAAGTTTGGACGCTGGTGCCTCGTCCCAAGCAAAATGTTGTGGGAACCAAGTGGGTTTTTCGCAACAAACAGGACGAGCACGGGGTGGTGACAAGGAACAAGGCTCGACTTGTGGCAAAAGGTTATGCCCAAGTCGCAGGTTTGGACTTTGAGGAGACTTTTGCTCCTGTGGCTAGGCTAGAGTCCATTCGTATCTTGCTAGCATATGCCGCTCACCATTCTTTCAGGTTGTACCAAATGGATGTGAAGAGCGCTTTCCTCAACGGGCCAATAAAGGAGGAGGTGTACGTGGAGCAACCCCCTGGCTTCGAGGATGAGCGGTACCCCGACCACGTATGTAAGCTCTCTAAGGCGCTCTATGGACTTAAGCAAGCCCCAAGAGCATGGTATGAATGCCTTAGAGATTTCTTAATTGCTAATGCTTTCAAGGTTGGGAAAGCCGATCCAACTCTTTTTACAAAGACATGTGATGGTGATTTGTTTGTATGCCAAATTTATGTCGATGACATAATATTTGGTTCTACTAATCAAAAGTCTTGTGAAGAGTTTAGCAGGGTGATGACGCAGAAATTCGAGATGTCGATGATGGGCGAGTTGAACTACTTCCTTGGGTTCCAAGTGAAGCAACTCAAGGACGGCACCTTCATCTCCCAAACGAAGTACACGCAAGATCTGCTAAAGCGGTTTGGGATGAAGGACGCCAAGCCCGCAAAGACTCCGATGGGAACCGACGGACACACCGACCTCAACAAAGGAGGTAAGTCCGTTGATCAAAAAGCATACCGGTCAATGATAGGGTCTTTACTTTATTTATGTGCTAGTAGACCGGATATTATGCTTAGCGTATGCATGTGTGCTAGATTTCAATCCGATCCTAAGGAGTGTCACTTGGTGGCGGTGAAGCGAATTCTTAGATATTTAGTCGCTACGCCTTGCTTCGGGATCTGGTATCCAAAGGGGTCTAACTTTGACTTGATTGGGTACTCAGATTCCGACTATGCTGGATGTAAGGTCGATAGGAAGAGTACATCAGGGACGTGCCAATTCTTAGGAAGGTCCCTGGTGTCATGGAATTCTAAGAAACAAACCTCCGTTGCCCTATCCACCGCTGAGGCCGAGTACGTTGCCGCAGGTCAGTGTTGCGCGCAACTACTTTGGATGAGGCAAACCCTCAGGGACTTTGGCTACAATCTGAGCAAAGTCCCACTCCTATGTGATAATGAGAGTGCTATCCGAATAGCGGAAAATCCTGTTGAGCACAGCCGCACAAAGCACATAGACATCCGGCATCACTTTTTGAGAGACCACCAGCAAAAGGGAGATATCGAAGTGTTTTATGTTAGCACCGAGAACCAGCTAGCCGATATCTTCACCAAGCCTTTAGATGAGAAGACCTTTTGCAGGCTGCGTAGTGAGCTAAATGTCTTAGATTCGCGGAACTTGGATTGAATTGTAGCATACATGTATTCATGCTTTTGATCATGTTCCTTTTTGCATTTTGTTGCTTATCATGGTGCTCAAGTTGTACAAACACTCCCTGGACCTCACAAGTCCGTTGCAAAGTGATGCACATGTTTAGGGGGAGATGTGTTACAACTTGACCCTTTGAGACTAACCATATGTTTGAGTTTGCTTGTTTTAGTCACAAAGGAGAATTGAAAGGGAAAAGGTGGACTTGGACCATGAAAGACTTCCACTGCACTCCGATGAGGGGTAACTTATTCCAAGTTCATCTCATGAACTCGTATTGTCATTTGCTCTTAATTGAAGATTTTTGTGAGGCAATGGGGTTAAAGGGCCAAGATTGATCCCGTTTTGGTGCTTGATGCCAAAGGGGGAGAAAATAAAGGCCAAAGCAATAAATGGATCAGCTACCACTTGAGAGATTTTGAAAATAGTAGAATAGAGTTTTTGGTTTGTCAAAATTCTTATGTTGTCTCTCTTGTCAAAAGTTGGCTTCTTGTGGGGAGAAGTATTGATTATGGGAAAAAGGGGGAGTTTTTGAAATCTTTGATCAATCTCTTTTGGAATGACTCTCTTTATGCTTCAACATGTGTGTTTGACTTAGAGATAGAGATTTGAGTTTGATTTGCAAAAAACAAACCAAGTGGTGGCAAAGGATGATCCATATATGCCAAAATTGATTCAAAATAAATTTATTTTATTTGAAGTGAGTTTGCACTTGTTCTAGTTGCTTTATGTTGTGTTGGCATAAATCACCAAAAAGGGGGAGATTGAAAGGGAAATGTGCCCTTGGGCCATTTCTAAGTATTTTGGTGATTGAGTGCCAACACATGTGCTTAATTGTGAATTTATGTACATGGATGAACAAGGTGCAAATCATGAAGTAAAGGTATGTTTCTAAGCCTTAGTACATTGGTTTTGTGTACTAATATATTTGTCTAAGTGTTAGAAACAGGAAGAAGAAGAAAAGAGTAGAGGAGAAAAGGACTTGGCTGTGTGCAGCCAAGACCCAGCTCGGTCTGGAGCACCGGACTGTCCGGTGTGCACCGGACAGTGTCCGGTGCGCCAGGCTGCCTCAGCTCGAACTGGCCGCTCTCGGGAAATTGGCCGGCGGCGTACGGCTAAAATTCACCGGACTGTCCGGTGTGCACCGGACTGTCCGGTGTGCCAACAGTCGGCCGGGCCAACGGTCGACCGCGCAATCTGCGCGGGACACGTGGCGGAGCCAACGGTCGGAAGACGGCACCGGACTGTCCGGTGTGCACCGGACATGTCCGGTGCGCCAACGGCTCTCAGATCTGCAACGGTCTGCAACGGTCGGAAGCGCCAGTTAAGGAAAGAAATCGGGCACCGGACATGTCCGGTGTGCACCGGACTGTCCGGTGCCCCCGACGACAGAAGGCAAGGATGGCCTTCCGGATTTGCTCTCAACGGCTCCTAGCTGCCTTGGGGCTATAAAAGGAGCCCCTAGGCGCATGGAGGAGACACACAAGCAACCTTTGAGCATTCTTGATCATCCACACTAAGTCTCTGCGCATTCGTTTGTGTTTCTAAGTGATTCGAGCTCTGTTCTAAGTGAGAACTCTGAGATAGTCTTGTGAGCTCGATTCTTGGCCGTGTGTGTGCGCTTTTGCTGTGGATTTGTGTGTGTTGCTTCCCTCCCTTACTCTGTGTTTCTTTGTGATCATATACTTGTAAGGGCAAGAGACTCCAATTTGTGGAGATTCCTTGCAAACGGGATAGTGAAAGGAACAACAAAACACCGTGGTATTCAAGTGGGTCTTTGGACCGCTTGAGAGGGGTTGATTGCAACCCTCGTCCGTTGGGACGCCACAACGTGGAGTAGGCAAGCGTTGGTCTTGGCCGAACCACGGGATAAACCACTGTGTCACATCTGTGCTTGATCTTTTGTGGTATTGTGTTTTGTTGAGACTTCACCTTAGCCACTTGGCAATAATTGTGCTAACGCTTAACAAGTTTTTGTGGCTTAAGTTTGAAGTTTTTACAGGATCACCTATTCACCCCCCCTCTAGGTGCTCTCATCCACACATCATACGAGCTGATCCGAAGCACGAAGAAGGCGAACCGCTGCACGCGAGGCATGTAACCGTCGTGCGGTTACAAGCGCTCTCCCATCTTCGCAGAAACCGGTGGTCGAAAGGGTGGACTGCCACGCAACAGGCATCCACCTGCACCGCAACTGTGCGCCCCTTCGGCTTGCGCCACATCCAGCGGGCCAGCGCAAAGGAAGCGGATCCGCATGTTATGTAACCGGCGCACCAGTTATGACGTGCGAGAAGTTACACCGCCACTCGCGCCAATGCTGCGCCTCCTCGACTGCGGAACAAGTACCGCGACTCGAGGTAGCCATGCGCATGACCCAACAGTGCCAGTTAAAGGTGACGGCCACGGGTCAGTCAGCCGCGGGGTAGGCACGACGGTTGGCATGGTCAAAAGCGGGCCGGCAGTAACTGCAGCGGCATACGAGCGGAGGCAGCGGTCAAGTCGCCTGCAGGCTCGCGTCCCCTCCTGAAGCGACGGGAGAGCCCTCTCCCACAGCGTGAAGACGACGCGCCCGTGCCCCGTTCCTCGAATGGCTCGCGCGCGCAACGGGCACCACGCGAATCGCCCGTCCCGTCGCATTAACTCCCCGACAGAGCAGACAACACCTCTGGCAGGCGAGGCGGGCGTCGCTTCGCCTTCGCCATAATGACCGCGTCAAAAAAGGTGTGCCACCTTATTTAAATTCATATCCTTCCCCTCCTCTCTCTCTCTCTCTCTCTCTCTTGCTACAGGGACCGGGAAAGGGGATGTTGTGGAAAGGATCCTTCTCGGTGAAGGAAGCGGGCCCCGAGCCCTCCTACTGATCAGGGGTTCGAAGGCTGGCCCCTCGGAAGGGTTTCGATAGCCGCCCCAGAGCACTCAGACTTCAAGCCCATTACTGATCAGGAGTTCGAAGGCTGGCCCCTCGGAAGGGTTCGACAGCCGCCCCAGAGCGCTCGGGCTCCGTGCCCACTACTGATCAGGGGTTCGTAGGCTGGCCCCTCGGAAGGGTTTGACAGTCGCCCCAGAGCACGCAGAGTGAGGGATGACTTTGGGTACGTCCGATACATGGCTGAGGCTCGGGCTACGCTCCCGAGGTACCCTAGGACATTTCCGAGACCGGCGGGAACGATTTGTAACGGAATCCCACCGGAGGGAGGCATCGAGCCCTCGGACCCTGTCGAAGGGGTCTGGGTCCGGCAAATCACCCACAGGTACTTTTGGAGCGCGCCTCTGGGCCACCAGCCGACCCCTAACGAACGGGGCACGGGCATCCACTCGGATCACCTGTTAGCAGCTCGCTGGAAACACCATGTTCGGCGGCCTCCGAGGGCAACATGGCGCTTTCCCCCCCCCTCCTCCTTGCGGAAAGGCGACGCAGGGGCGTATGATAAAAGTCGGGAAAGTCCTTGATCGTCCTCTCGCTCCGTGCAGAGGCTCGGGGGCTGCTCTCGCACCCGGCTACGGCCAAAACTGTTGACAGCGTCAACAAACCAGCTTGATAACTTGGAACCCGACCACGCACCTGGGCTACGGCCGGGCCGCATGAGGGAATGATCAGACCGGCCGAAGCACCACGAAAAGCATTCAGACCTCAGAGGAGTCAAACCACTCCTCTGAGGCCTCGGGGGCTACACCCGGCGGGTGCGCTCGCGCGCACCCACCAGAACACGGCAAAAAAACCGAGAAAGGCCGGTCCCCTCACCGAAAACGCAGCAAAAGCCTCCAAACGAGTACCAACACTCCCTTCGAGGCTCGGGGGCTACTGTCGGGTACCATAATTAGGGGTACCCCCAACGCTCCTAATCATGGCTGGTAAACACTCTCAGACCAACTGACGGGTGCGGTTCAAGTCAAGACTTCGTCTACCCGAGGGACGCGATCTCACCCGAGCCTAGCCTCGGGTTGGAACAGTAGTCCCAGATGAGTTCGCACCTCGCCCGAGGGCCTCCTCAGGCAGCGGCCGCCCCCTCGGCTCTCCCAAGGCCTCACTCGAGAAGGCTTCGTTGTGAAGCAACCTTGGCCAGACCGCCTCACCAACCGATCGCTTCGCAGGCGCATTGAATGCAGGGGATGCCTGACGCCGTATCCTGACACACGCCCCTCAGTCGGGCAGGCCAAAGTGACCGCAGTCACTTCGCCCCTCTTCTTTACTGTCTGATGTGACAGGAAAACAGCGCCGCTCGCTCCGCTCCGACTGCCGTGTCAACCACCCAGGCGACGACTGACAACAAGTCACGATCAACCATCGAGTTCAGCCTCGGGCGCAACAGGAAGCTCCGCCTCGCCCGACCTCAGGCTCCAGCCTCGGGAGGAGGTTTTCGCCTCGCCCGACCTCAGGCTTCGGCCTCGGGAGGAGGTCTCCGCCTCGCCCGACCCCCGGACTCGGCCTCGACCCCGGTCTCGGGAGGAATCACGTCCTCGCCCGACCCTGGCGTCGGCCTCAAGAGAAGTCTCCGCCTCGACCGACCCTGGGCTCGGACCGATCGCGCTAACAGGGTATACATCATTTCCCTATTCCTAGCCTGCTCAGGCTACAAGGAACAAGACCGGCATCCCATCTGGCTTACCTCGGCGACGGGTAATGATGGTGCCCCGCGTGCACCATGACACAGGTGGCTCTCAGCCCCTTACGGCAGCAAGGAGACGTCAGCAGGATCCTTGCCGCTGCCAGCTGTGCTCCTACAGGACTCAGGCGCTCGTCCGATGGCCACGCCATCACATGTACAGAGCCCAAGCTCTCCCCCAACGGCCACGTTGGCATGTACACAGGGCTTAGGCACTCCACTGTCGGACACGTTAGCGCATAGCTACGCCCCCCGTTATACGTCTGGACCCTCTCCTTGCCTCTATAAAAGGGAGGTCCAGGGCCACCCTGAGGGGGGTTCGCGCGGGGGAAGCGGCGGACAAACTCTGTGTCTCTCTCTCCCTCACGCGACGCGCTTGTAACCCCTACTACGAGCGGCACCCCTGGTGCAGGATAATACAAGGCTTGTCCCACCTCTTGTGTTCCATCCCGCGCCAACCCATCTGGGCAGGGGCACGCAGCGATTTCACTGGTCGGTCCAAGGGACCCCCCCGGGTCCGAGACGCCGACAAAAATATCCAAAGTCAACATGACACGAAGCCACACGTAGGACAACGCTCCCATATAGTACTACCTCGCTAGCTAAATGAGAACGAGCGGCCGAGCGAGTTATAAAAAAAGACATGTCCCCTTTTTCAATTCATACTCGGTCTTTTAGCTAAGATGAAGTACGAATCTACAGTTTAATATATGGTATATGGGTCATATGTCTACTTTAATTTTAAATATATATTTTTGTAGGGAGGGTCCATCACACTGGCTTTCCACTAGGCCCTCGCGTGTCGTACAACCGTTTTACTATTTCATCAAATATGATTGGTGTGTTGTAGCAACAAACATGCATTGTACTAGCTTCTTTTATATAATATAGCTCTACGGTTGCACACTGGAGCCAGAACCTGGAGTAAACCCAAACATCCCCAAAAGATCTTTTTGTTTATGTCTTAAATTGCACTGCCATCAATTTAGGACTCTGAGACCAACTCCAAGGATGAAGGCTCCACATCCATAAAAACGCTTGTTCCTCCGTATGAACAGTTTGTTGTGTATGGTTTCCTTTCCAGCAGCGACTCCATCCATCTTTATTTTTTCGAGGAATGGTTGCCTTTCACGCCACCTTTTTGTACTCCGTGAACCATCAACCAATTATGGACGACGCTCGGACGAACACAGTAGTTCATTTGCACGGAGGAGAGAGAACACATATGTATACAGTGGTAGAGGTGGCTTCCATTTTGCACATAGATATGGGAGTTTGCTGGAGCCATGAACAATACACTGCGTCGCGGGAAAAAGGGGATGGGGGTGAGATGGGGAGCTTGTTGGAATTGGTTTAAGGCGCGTTTGGCCATGCTTTGTCCACACTGTTGCATCGCATGATCTGGAGCTACAAATCGTGGGTGTCTCACAAAACGGCTCTCATTCCCATTTTGTACATGGAAAAGTGTCCTTCTCCATTTGTCGTCCTTGATAAATTTTAGGATGCAGATCTCGATTCAGCAGCCTCTCAACATAAGAGATATAATTCGTTGTCCTTTTAGATTTAACATTGTGGGTCACATATTCTTGTTTTCTCGGTGTTTCTCACCCCTTCTTTTCATTTTCAATCTTCTTTATTTCTTTTCCTCATATCAGGCCATAATGAGAGACAGTTTTGCCCCTACATTCCAGCACCACGCGGTGGAGGTGGATGTGCCCTCGCCACCATCGTCCCCTATCTCCCGCTCAAATGCCTCCTAGATGGTCAGGTTGGCAGTGAAGTGTGAGAACTTGATAAAGGGGCTGATGTCGTTGAACACCTAGAACGTGGTAGTGATGCGTCCATGCAGGCTTGTCGCGATGAGGGAACCCAGCGGCAGTGGAGTGTATAGGCTGAGGTAGGAGTTGACGAGGTGCGCCGACAATGCCTCCGCGAAGTAGGTGGCCACGCGCTGTGTGGAAGCGACGAACGACATGGCCAACTCTGTGATCTCCAGCAGCATCTGGTGCGCGTTGTCAAGGTTGTCCACGTTCACGGCATCGACATATTGTAGTAACAATGTCAGCATGTGGAGGCACACCTGATCGCGCGACCATGGATGCCACGGCTACGGTCATCTTGGCGGTCGGGGCCTTGGGCGACTGTGACACCGGATGTGGCTCCCTCTTGTAGTCTTGTTGTTGTTGGCACGACAGTGGGGCTTGCGGCGACGCTTGTTTGGAAGAGATGGCAGGGATGGGAGCATCGGTCCCGCGATGGCAGGCGGAGCAACATGTAGGAGAGCTTGTTGCTACGATAGTGGGGCGGGATCGACGATGAGGAAGAACGTGGGGCGGTCTCTCCATATGACCTGATACAAGAAAAAGAAATAAAAAATATTAAAAATGAAGAGAAGGGATCATAAACACCAAAAACAAGAATCTTTGACCCACATTGTCAATTTCACAAAGAACGACATAGACCATAATGTTAAGAGGCAGACAAATTTAGACTTGTATCCTAAAAATCATCATTAACGTTTTGTAGGCTCCACTGCCGCAAAGAGTCAGAGCACAGCCACACAAGACCTTAATCAAATAATTCTTCCCCTACAATAAGATGGTTGGAGAGAGCAAGAGATAAGGGTGGGCATTTTTTACCGTAAACCGAGAACCGTACCGAACCGAAATTTCAGTTTTTTGGTAGTTCGGTTCGATTTTGGTTTTTACATCTGAGAATTTCGGTATTCGGTATTGTAATCGGTTTTCACCGTATACCAAACCGAAATACTAAAAAACTGAATACCAAACTTTATGAATTCAAAATTTTGACTATTTGATTATGTGAACTAAATGTGTGATGCAATCAAATTGTTATTCACTTATTTGTATATTTGTATATGTATGATATATCTTGAAATATTTATACCTATATAATTTTTACTTTTTAAAATTGTGCGTAATATGTTGTCTTGTAGCCTTCTTAAGTATAAGTTTGCTATTCGGTTTTTACGAAAAAATCGAAGTAAAAAACGAAACCAAATCTATCGATTTTTTATTTTCTAGAAAACCGATCTTTTTCTATTATTTGAAAAACCGAAGATTTTTAAAACCGAAAAAACGAACCGAAGTTCAAAAACATTGAATGCCCAGCCCTAGCAAGAGAGACCATTAAAGCTCACGAAACAGTAGAGGTACCTAACGTCTCTTAGGATTGATTTGGTAACAAGGAGATTATAGGAGGATTAGAGAGGATTGAGGGGGAAATGCTAATTTCCTCCTCAATCCCCTTCAATCCTCTCGTGATCCCTGATCACCAAATCAGACCTAATAGGGATGTCTCCTTTACACCTTTCTTTTTGGTTACACGATTTCTTATAATATTAATCTCATTTAAACCCCACAACTTGATAATATAGTGTATTAGTATTATAGAATAAATATTGTAATCTTTTTAAAAGTTTTAGAAAATAACAAATCAATGTTAAATAAACGAGTTATAGTTATCAATGTACATAAGGAGAGCAATATAGATTGAATAGTTAGGGACAAAGTGTACGTCAAAGAAAAAATCTTTTAGAAAAATATATTAAAAATATAAAGAAAGATGTATTGAGAAATGGTTGGAGTAGACCTTCGCAAAAAAAATCGGAACCGAGTAATCGAACCAAAATAACCGAGAACCAAAACCAAACTAACCGAACTGAATAAACCATTATGAAATTCGGTTCTGACTTTTTGAGAACCGAAATAAATGAGATATTTTCGGTTCTACACTCCAATAGACATCTAAACAATAGAATTTGGTATTGAATCTAATTTTCCAGTGACATCTCATTTTAATATCATGGCTAATTTGGTATTGAATCTAATTGGTGACATCTCATTTTTAATATCATGGCTAATTTGGTACTGAATCTAATTGAATTCCATGCTCTCCAATATCAATATCCAAACAGAGCATTGATGATGAATCACAGATCTCATATGCCTCACAAGGCACCGGCAATGTAGAACAATAGACGAAATGATGCATTGCCAGTGTTAGCGCCAAGGCAGTAATGAAGTCACCATTGAAACAGGGGTGCTGGTAGCCGAGTTATGTTGCTGTGCAAAAGCACGAGTCCGAAGTACAACAGGGTTCACTGATAACATTTACATCAGTTTTCATGCTGCTACTATATCAGCTGAAGAATAATGATTCACTGCGACTTGGCAACTGGCTCCAGTGCCTCGATCATGACAACACTGTTTCCCCTGATAACCTGCAGATGAGTGTAGGCTGTCAGCATATTATGCGAGTTAATAAAACTGTATTTTCTAAGAATTCTAGCCTATTTGATTGGCTTTGATCCGAAACAGCTTCTACTTCTATAGCGTTTTCGTCTACTTCTACAGTGTTTTCGTCTCTATGGATTGCATCTCCAGCAGTCCAAACAACTGACTTTAATCCAAAGCGAACAAGCAATCATTAAAACTGCTTGACCACAAAAGTACACGTGGAAAAAGTTAAAAATAACCTTCGGTAGAAGAAAACTTACCACCATTCCAATATCTGTCTTGTCATTTCCATTGACCTCCACAGTGTTGTCGATCACCAGATTCATGAACTGGTCGAATCCCCGAAGTGTGCCAATAACAACACGGTTTGCATTTAGCTTAACTGAAGAAATGGGCAAACAGTGAACATACAGGCCACTCATAATTTCAATGGCGAAATATTAATCTAACTCAAAACCTCCAGGATATAACAAAAATAAAATGACAAAACAGAACGTTATTGAATCAACTCACCCATGGAAAAAATACAAAAAAAGCCTTGTGACTGCATATAAAATGAAACCTCGATCTCATTATAAATAATACTGTCATGAACCAAGCCTGTTATGCCTGACTGTTTGACTCAGTAATACACTTTACAGTATTTTAAAAAATTCGTATAAAAAAAATACAAAGGAAGCCTTTGTAATTGCATATACAATGGGGCTTCAGACATCATTATAAGGCACCTGAAATATTGAATATGGAACTGCCAACATCAAATTATCAGGGGTACCTCGATTCTGCTTGAGTGAGTTCGTGGAGAACTAGTTAAAATTCCTGTCCAAAATAAATCAACTTCTATAGTTGTTTTCAGTTAACCTTTTTTTCAGGTTTCACTGAAATTTATAGGAAAAAATATTTAATATTTGACACAAACTCAGTTAGATACAACATGAAATATATTTTCATATTATACTTTTTTTTGCTGTGATATATGCTAATACTTCATATAAGATTGCGCAAATTTAAGAAAACTTGACTTGGGACCATTCTAGAAATTGATTTATTAAAAGACAGAGGGACTTGTCACTTGTGTTTTATTCCTTCAAAATAAATGTGTGTTTTGTTTAATGTGTGTTTAATACGAAGATCACATTTAACACTAGGAACGACTTCCCACTAGATGTAATTTAATGTGTGTTTTGTTTAATACAGCATTTCTTATGTTTTATTCCTTCAAAATAACTCCCAGGCACTTATAAATGACAACAAGCTGATCCCTGTAAGTCAGCCTGATTTATGCCCTGTTTGCATCCACCAGCTAAACTTTAGCTACTCCCCACTACGGCTGTCCTCTGCAGATCCAAATGGTCCCAACTAAAACACGACTCAACTTTAGCTGGAGGCCTAAATGTAAACCATTCCTTTAGCAGTTTCAACCCAACACAAGCCAGCTAAAACATGTTTAGCTAGGATCCAAACAGCGCCCCTAAACTTTTGCTGGCCAGATTAGCGGGATAAAGTTTAGCTAGGGTCAATCAAAACAGGGTCTTACACAAGCAAGTGGATTCGAAAAGGTTGATGTGGCAGCCTATCAGAGTAACTATGACAAAAAAAAGCCTCATGTGGAAATTAATCCATAGCTTTTAGAAAATCATCGTCATGTAGGCCAGCCATCCACACGGATTACGAACAGAACATATTTTGGATTATCAGAGCAACTACAAAAATGAGGGAGAAATCATGACAGAAGATCCGATAGGGTAGTCACCACACTATCAAAGGGATGGCTACAAAACACCAAAGAACCATAGATACATGGCACTGTGACTGTCAGGACGCTTATAATTCGATAATGTACAACATGATACATATGTGAAAATATGATTGAATGCCCTATCAGAGTAACTATGACATAATGCTTCATGTGGAGATAAATCCATAGCCTTCATATTATGTTCATCATTTAGGGCATTTTTCAAATACGAAAATCACAAAACATACACAGTTTTGGTGCATGGTCAGGCTGAAGAACAAACTGAAACAAAGGAAGACGTTCAAATTGCCAGAACAGACATAAGCTGCTTCATCTGTCTAATGCGGAGCTAACAACGAACAGTCACGTATATTATGATCTAAGAACAAACGTACTGGGCACATGGGAAGAAGAAAAACTTTCTTGAAGCAAAACCACAGGTGTACTATTGGGACTGGATAGCGGAATCGAGAGTACCACTTACTCTGAAGCTTCTTGTCCATGTACCTGTGAACGTCACAGGAAACAAACCGAAATCAGCACGACGGAACGGAGCAAACCGGGATCTAATCCAGAGGGGGGAGACAGATGCGGGCGCTTACTTCTTGAGATCCGGAGGCTGCCCCGAGCGGCTCATGGTGGCGGCTACCTAGCCTCGAACGCGAGAGAGGCGAAGGGATCTAGGAGCGCCGACCAGCTCCTCAAAACACTAGCGCGATGGAGAGCAGAAGACAGGCAGCAGCAGGAGCAGACGAGCAGCCAAGCTTTAAAGGGAACACAAGCCGCCGGCGCGTCAAAACCCTAGAGCGCGATGCGTCGGGGCCGCAGGCAGGTAGTACGTAAGTACGTTCGACTAGTCATGGGCCGTAAACTAGCTACTGTTATTTACAGCCCATGATAGAGGATCGGACTATCTAGGTGGGCTTGGTAGCTCGGCTCCAATCAGTAACTATTAGGCCCATATAACAATGGTTAGACAGGGGTATGTGTTGGTCGCTCTGGACCTCGAATGTATATTTTACCATCCGAACATCTGTTTCGTAAAAAATGGAACTCATAGCATCTTCGCTGCCATTTACCGTATTTTTCTATTTTTCTTTCATTGTATTAGTGGGTGTGGGTACAGTCTGAAATTTTAGACATCAAACAACCACGTAAGAACGGCTCGCGACTGAACCCCAGCCATCTTTCCTGACTTCCTGCGGCCACGACCAGCCCTGCCCTGCCCTCGTCGGGCTCCAGCCATCTCTGCCTTACCGCAGCTGGAACAGCACGTCGTCGCCGCCACCGACAGGGGCGAGGTTGAGGTAGCATGGCAAGGCGACGACGACGAGTCACTGGTCCCGAAGGCGAACAACTTGAGTTAAAGGCAGAGCGAAGGCGGGCGGCATTGGCCGGAGATATGAAAGATTCTTGTGTGGTCGAGGCTTCCACGGTAGGCAACCAGCCTGGCTCTGCGAATGAAGAAACAGATCCAAGTGTTCCAAGGCAGGCAACCAACCGATCAAGAGGACGAGGACGCATGAGCGGGGGCGAGGGTTGCCTGCAACTGGCGCGGTGGCCGCGGCCGCAGCAAGGCAGAGACGGCTTAGGCTCAACGAGGCGACGAGGGCAGGGCTGGCCGTGGCAAAGGAGAGATGGCTCGGACGTGCCTGTGCCTCCATAGCCGAAGAGCTTGGCCGTGAGTTCATGGCAGAGGCTGTATCATTGTTTGATGTGTAAAATTTTAGAAGGGCGTCTACTAAGAGCATCTCTAACAACGTGACCTATAAAAATGCTCTATAATTTGAAAATAAGTATATTTTATAGAATTTAGGGCACCAACAAAACACCCCGCTCCAACAGTAAAGCCTTAAATCCAGATTATAGGGCAGTCCACTACAGTGTAGTATATTTGAGTCACTTGAGAGGGTTCCCTATAGTTTTTTGACAAAATTTTATAAAATGGGGCACTGTTGGAGTAGTTTTTCCTGTGTAGAGCCCCATATTATAATTTGAGGTACTAGTATGAGGCATTGTTGGAGATGCTCTAAGCAGAGTTTATAATCTAGTTTCATATTCATTTAAATGACTGGTTTCCGCATTTCTCGGTCAGAAAACCGCCAATTAGCACCGAGAAACCGCCTTTTACCACTGAAAAACCAGTTTCGGTAAATTTGGGTGCACATATTTTTTAATTTTGAAAAATAATCAATGAGAAACCGTCGAGAAACTGTGTTTGTCTGTCCATATTTTGTTTCCCCCAATAATCTGAACAGGACACTAAATTCTAGTGAGAATTACCTCTAGTTAAAAGATACACGGTATTGCTGCTCGGAGAGCGTTTCACGCGACCTCTGTCGCCTACGCACCGACGCGTGCGTCACGGTACATTTGGGCCCGCAGTGGGCGCGGCTGGGACGACACCGCGATTGAGCCGTCTTCTCTCCACCAGTGACTCCGTGCGACGGCTTCCAACCGCGACTCTCTCCACCAGTGAGCGGTCGTACGCGAAGTGTGCATGTCCTCTCTGTGACACGGCCTCCAGCGGCGACGCATCGGCGTCCGCGCGCGAGGACGACCGTCGTGGCGGTCGGCAGAGGGCATGGCTTCGTCCACGGCTGCCCCGAGGGTCGTGCCGCGATCTGGACGGCTCGGACCGGGTCTTCGACGAGCGGCGCGGGCGACCGGATCTGCCACGACGGAGCGACGCGGCCCAAGGAGGGCGTGGGGCTGTGGCCGGCGCTTCGCCGTTAGCCAGGTGAGTGCGCCGCCTCCGCTTCTCCAGCAGCGCCACCGGGGTACGGGCCGGTGCGCCGCTGTAGATCTAGGGTTTCCAAATTCGCCGTCGCCGTTAGCCAGGTTAGTCGGTACTGTAGATCCCCTGTGGAGCTCGACGCGCGTCGCTGTCCTCCGCTGCCTATGCCCATGACGTTAGGTGAGGGCTGTTCACCGGATTTACAAATCCCACACATCCGCGTGTTGCCTTGCCTCCATCGCCTGTGCTTTTCCAACAGCGCCGGCTCGCTGTTCTTCTGTACTTGACCATAGCGCCCATCCCGCTGCTAGGTAATATATAGAGCCCCTTCGCTGGTGTCTTCCTCTTTCCGTCGTCCTGGTACCCGGCGGAAGCGCTTTTCTCATCCTCGACTTCGTCGCCCTCGTCCGTTCCTTTCTTCGGACGTTACTTTCTGTTGTTTCGGTTCCTTCATTGCATCATGTGTGTTAGCTCATAGTGTATGTTGCTCTTGTAGATCTGCTACGTACCAAAAGGGCAGACACACGCACGTCCTCAGACTGTCCTCTCGGTCTCTTCTGCAGCTATTCGAGGTGAGCCACTCCTTCCACCATTGCTCTCTTTTAAATGTTGCTTTGGTGTCCATGGATAGATTGTCTGCATTTTTCCAGATTAGGTGCACATCAGTTTCTTACAACTCTGCTTTTTTGGGGAGAAACAGGGTGGTGTCGTGATTCATTTTTTCCTACACATTTTACCGCTACTTTCTCTTCTGCTTGCATGCGTAGATAGTTTTTTCACATTTCACTGAGCAAGAACTGGACATGAGGTTCACTTCACCTGCTTCCTGCAACTGCAAAGGATCATAAGATATGTAAAAGGGCTAACAAACAGTTGTACTGAGCGAAACTGTAATTTTGAAGCTAGAAAGTAGAAACCAGTGAAGAAATACAGCATGCCTTCGAGGCTTATTATCAGGACATAAAAAGAAAACAAACTGACATGGCATAATGGTACCATTGAGTAACAAATATGGAACTACAGGCATATGATTTATGACAATCTATTTAGCTGCCAAGAAACAATAAATTCCAATTTTCTGTCTTTACATGGAAGATAAAAAGTAAAAGAGTGCAATAATTCACCATTTGGCTGGGAGATTTAATGAAGTTAATATGCTGCTGGAAGATAATTAACATGGTAAGGTTGCAAAGAAATTTTAGAGCTTCCCCCATCAGACTGAACAATTTTGAGACTACTGAATCTCGCCGAACAAAGCAAGCCCAGGAACCTTAACAATTTTCCTCTGATCCAGTAACTTTCGTGCTTGCTCAGCATCACTGAACCTACCAAGCTCAGTAAGTACGTTGGACAGTACTGCAAAATCACCTCTAGATTCTCTTTCTAAGTCTGATATCATCTTTATAGGCAACCCTTGTATTAACCTCCATAGGTAACCCTTCTATTATTTGCTCAGCCTCACACAGACGTCCAGCCCTACCTAGCATGTCTATGATGCACCCAAAATGCTTCATCTCTGGATCTATATTGTACTCATAAACCATGCTTTTGAAAAACGCTAACCCTTGCTCTACCAGACCCCCATGACTGCAGGCATTGATGACACTCAAGAAGGTGATTCTGTTGGGCTTAATCCCTGCTCTTCTCATCTCTGCAAACAGCTCAAGTGCCTCAACTGACAGCCCATGCATTGCGAAACCAGAAATTATTGATGTCCATGAAGAACAGCCTTTTCTGAATCTTCAACAGATAACTGCTCCCCCTTTCTTCAGTCAGCCCTTTCTCCATAATTTGATTAAGAACAGGGCAATCACCAGTAACAGAGCTTGTCATTAGAAAATGAGCGCTTTTACACACCTCTGGCCCCAAAAATAGAAACAGCCCAGGTCGTACAGCACCATTGTAACCAATTTCTAAGAAATGTTTCAAAATCTAATTCTAAATTGAATCTGAATCCAGCCAAACAAAATTTCGATTTTGTGTTCAGGGTGCCATTTGGAAGTTTGCCCTAAATGATAATATCTAAACAAGCAGAAGAGTAGAAGCAGCAGGAAGCAGGGTAGCAACCATGGCACCAGTTGTGCCATTGTGCTCATGGAGTAGATTCTTGTGTTTGTGGAAACTGTCCTCACGCTGCATGGCCAGGCAAGAGAGTCGTAAGCAATTGAAGGCTTCACATTAATAATCAGCAAGGATCTAGATGGTCTAATCATTTTCCTCATGGATTCATTTACTGTTTCTCTCCAAGGGAGAGATGGGGAGGAGCACATAACTGAATGAGTCAAAACTCAATTACAGATATAGACATTTAGCAGGTGAAGAGAAGAATCGCATTCTGTTGGATTAGTATACAAAGTGGAATCATTTCTATCCTTCATGGCACCCAAACAACCTGACTGTGGAATTAGTTTCCAATTCTTCTCAATTCCTAGGAACCAGTCGGGCCCTTTAGTAGTAAAATCATTTAAACAATCCTCAGAGGCTCAAAACATCAGTCCAAGGTCTACCAAGTCTCTGTAGATTTCATAGACCCAAACCTCCTAGATTAGAGGTTATGGCATCCAAAAGTTGACTGCAAAATCTGGTTACTATTTCTGTTTGCATGAACCAATTTTCGGTTATTCACCCCGTTGCCTTCTTTCTGACCGAGGTAGTTTAGGCGCCCATATCTCCTAAATCTTCATAACACCAGCCTAGAGTTTCTTAATAAACTCGCTCATGAATACAAGACTTCCTTAGATATCATTATGTCGCCCATTTCACTGGATACAGACATAGATACAGGCATACATGGATAGACTGTCTTTAATTTTTCAGATTAGGTGCACTGTACAGGATGTTTGCATAGGTGGTATTTCAGGGATGCACCAATCTGAATACCCCTGCCAGCACTTCATCCCAATCTTCATCCGATCCTAGGTTGGCCATGGCAAGGAGAGTAAATATCAAGGATAGATATTTCAGCCTTTTCTGAAACTTCAACAGATAGCTGCTCCCTCTTTCTTCGGTCAGCCCTTTCTCCATAATTTGATTAAGAACAGGGCAATCACCAGTGACAGAGCTTGTCATTAGTCCAAGGTCTACCAAGTCTCTATACATTTCATGGACCCAAACCTCCTAGATTAGAGGTTATGGCATCCAAAAGTTGACTGCAAAATCTGGTTACCATTTCTGTTTGCCTGAACCAATTTTCAGTTATTCACCCCATTGCCTTCTTTCTGACAGGGGTAGTTTAGGCGCCCGTATCTCCTAAATCTTCATAACACCAAGCCAAAGTTCCTTATTAAACTCGCTCATGAATACAAGACTTCCTTAGATATCATTATGTCGCCCATTTCACTGGATACAGACATAGATACAGGCATACATGGATAGACTGTCTTTAATTTTTCAGATTAGGTGCACTGTGCAGGATTTTTGTGCAGGTGATATTTCAGGGATGCACCAATCTGAATACCCCTGCCAGCACTTCATCCCAATCTTCATCCGATCCCAGGTTGGTCATGGCAAGGAGAGTAAATATCAAGGGTAGATATTTCAGCCTTTTCTGAATCTTCAACAGATAATTGCTCCCCCTTTCTTCAGTCAGCCCTTTCTCCATAGTTTGATTAAGAACTGGACAATCACTAGTAATAGAGCTTGTCATTAGTCCAAGGTCTACCAAGTCTTTGTAGAATTCATAGACCCAAACCTCCTAGATTAGAGTTTATGGCATCCAAAAGTTGACTGCAAAAGCTGGTTACCATTTCTATTTGCCTGAACCAATTTTCAGTTATTCACCCCATTGCCTTCTTTCTGACAGGGGTAGTAGACTGAATCTGACGCTCCAAAATGTTTGGAGGATTAGACACTCCAAAATGAATCATAGACTGAATCCGACACTCCAAAATGTTTGGAGGTATTAACATGCAATACCTGGGAACTCATATTATAAGACATTGGTGCATACTTCTGTTCTCAGGCTCTGTATACGCTTTAGAGTCAGTGTGCTTGCAGCTTTCTCATAGGTTCTATTGCCGCTCTTGCTGCCTTCTTTCTCTTAGAGACATAGCTGCATTACCTTCCCTTCCTTAGATATCATTATGTCGCACATCCATTTCTTGGAACTATACTTTTTTGGGGAGAAACAGAGTTATCTAGGCTATCCCCAAGCCTAGGATTTGGTTCATCACAGAAAATATGGCTTAACCAACATGTTAGAATACAAATTAACTTGACTTCTCAAATATGTCTTTCTCAACTGTATCACCAATGTCGTGAACAAATGATGGACCATAGACTGAATCCGACACTCCAAAATGTTTGGAGGATCAGAGTGACTAACATGCAATACCTATGATATCTTCCCTTCCAGTGCCCAACGTTCTGCATTTTCGCAAAGTCTGCACTAATATTATGCGCTCTTTTGGTTGAATATAGCCTTTATTTAAGGCAATCTGTCTCTTTCCCTTCCGCATAAACAACCAGGCATTCATTATGTCTTTGAACAGCTACTATCGAACCCATGAACACACTTGATCAGCCATCCGCTTCAGCGCCGGCACATGCGTCGCGTTATGAGATTTCGTTGTCCTCTCAACAGGTTCGTCAAAAGCGGCCAGGTTAGTGGCTGTCAACCTTTTCATGCTGCTTATATCTACTACAGCTCTATGCGCATACTAAGATGCGTGTGCACGCCGTTTGTAGGCGACAAGTCCTTACTCGACTTTCCTACAGCGGTTGCCACCGCTAACAGACACCACCACAAACAGAGGATGCGTCGTACGGTTGCGTCTGCTGAACGAGCATGTGCAAACAACGGTTTTCCCCTATCATGTATCTTTTCAAAATAATCTTTAGGTTTCGTGCGTGGTGCGCGTAAACAAAATCATATGAATTAATGCTCGACTTCCTACTTATAGTTAGCGTGGATGCAGCCTCACCGCCTCTTGAACGATCATACGTCGAGCTGCTTAAAGGTGCTTGTGTGCCACCTGGATTATTTTCTCTACATACTTCTAAAGTAGTCCATACAACATTTACACATCTTTGCCTGTAGAGACCTACAAAGATCGCTCATACTATGGTGGCCCATCAGACGAGTGCCCACATTGTGGCGCCGTTTTCTGGTTTCAGGAACGGGTCAAAAGTCTGTCTGCTGTTTTGCAGCGCAGGCTTGTGTACAATCTTTGTTGCAGAGGAGGTAAGATTGTTTTGGAGCCTTACAAATGTCCACCGGCACCCTTATGTGACCTACTGCGATTCGATGGTGATAGTCGTGCAAGAAGGTTCCTTAGGCAAATCCGCTCATACAATTCCCTTTTCGCGTTTACCTCACTAGGTGCTGTCGTTGATCGATCGATAAATAACGGTACTGCACCTTATGTTTTCAAAATCAATGGCGTCGTACACCATCGCATTGGCTCGCTACTGCCCAGTCATGGATTGCGCCCACAATTTGCGCAGCTTTACATATATGACACTGAACATGAGGTGCAAAATAGGTTGGGCATGTTTGAGAATGAAGCTGATGTCCATGATCGTCCGGATCCAGAGGTGGCCCGTTTATTACTTAACATGCTAGATGAGCATAACAAGCTGGTCGCGGCATTTCGCTTTGCTAAAGAACGTTTACACGAAGAGGGCGACCAAAAGGTGACGTTGCGGTTGTTAGGCTGTAACACACGTCATGACGCACAATACAACTTACCAGCCAATGGTGAGCTCGCTGCTATAATAGTGGGTGATTGCTTATCTTCACAATACAAGTATGACGTCCTCGTGCACGCTAGAGACGGTGGCCTCAAACATGTTTCGTGCTTGCACCCGTCGTACATGGCCTTGCAGTACCCGCTGCTTTTCCCTTACGGTGATCGTGGATATCATCTTGGAATAAAATACGCTGACGTGGGAGAAGGTGATGTCGCATGCCGCAAGTATGTTACGATGCTTGAATTTGTTAGACATCGTTCACACTATAGGCTCAACGAACCGAACCCATTCACTTGCTATGGTAGGCTAAGCAACCAGCTAGCTGTCGATGCGTATTCTACGATCGAGGCGTCTTGATTGCAGTTCATAGCGGACCACCAAAAAGAATTGCGTTGTGAATCCGTACAGGGAATAACCGATGCCATTGGCAAGGGTCTCACCAGTGCTGACTCGGTTGGGGCAAGAGTTATTGTGCCTGCATCTTTTACGGGCGGCTGAAGGTACCATGTGATGAACTACCAGGACGCGATGGCCATCTGTAGAGTATACGGCCCACCAGATCTCTTCGTCACCTTCACATGCAACCCTAAATGGAAGGAGATAGTCGATGCCCTTCGCTTCGAGCCTGGTCAGCAGCCATGCGATCGTTCTGATATCGTTGTAAGGGTGTTCCATATGAAGGTCGATGAATTCATAGCAGACATTAGAGAAAATAAAATTTTTGGTCCCATCCGCGCTGGTGAGCTTCATTTTAGCTTGACACATTGAGTGGTTCCTTAGTATTGCTTTGCATGCTCTCACCTATAGTCCGTCCTATGCAGTGATTTACACCGTAGAATTCCAAAAAAGGGGCCTACCACACATACACTGTCTTCTATGGCTGCTTGGTGGTCGTTCAGAGACAGAAGCCTGTGCCATTGACGCTTTCATATGTGCTGAGATACCTGACGTTGTCATTGACCCCTTGGGCTATGCTCTCGTTGATGAATTCATGATACATGGTCCATGCGGTGATTACAACAGGCGGTGTCCATGCATGAAAAATGACAGATGCTCTAAGAAATTCCCTAAGACGTACCAAGACGAGACTGTCATCGACGCTTTTGGCTATACCCTTTACAGAAGACGAAACAACTGTCGGTTCGTAGTAAAAGGTGGAATAAAATTGGACAATAGGAGCGTAGTGCCGTACAACATGCATCTGCTTAAAAAATACAATGCACATATTAATGTCGAGTGGTGTAACAAAACACACATGATCAAGTACTTGTTTAAATATGTTACCAAGGGAAGTGATCGAGCCAAGATATATTTTGAGTTGACTGCGAACACAACTAATGCATCTCTAGGTCCTCAAATAGCCCCGCCAAATGAGATCCGCGAATACATAGATGCCAGATACCTATCAACATGTGAGGCTCTATGGCGAATCTTCGAATTCGACATTCACTTTAGAATTCCTTCCGTGGAACGCCTGGCGGTACACTTACCTGGAAAAAACATTGTACAATACGAGCCTGTGACAGACCTACAAGCGCTGCTTTTGAGCCGTGCAGCGAAGAAGACAATGTTAACTGAATGGTTTCAAATAAACTTGAAATATGGTGATGCACGTCACCTCACTTATTGTGATTTCCCAAAAGAGTGGTCGTGGGACGTTTCTACTAGGTGTTGGCGAAGAAGGAGGTTGACGTCTGCCAAGATTGGTCGCATGTACTACGTGCACCCAACAGCTGGGGAGCTATACTATCTACGCATGCTCTTGATGTTTGTTTCCGGTGCAACGAGCTTCGTTGATGTAAGGACCTTCCAGGATACTGTGTACGAGACGTTCAGAGAGGCGTGCGAAGCACGTGGTTTGCTCGAAGGCGACAACGAGTGGAACCTTCTATTTGATGAGGCAGTAGTCTCTGCCTCGTCATTTCAGCTTCGGCAACTGTTTGTTACCATTGTCGTTCATTGTCCTGTTTGCAATGTTCGTGCTTTGTTTTACAAATATTGGATCTACTTCACCGATGACATACACCATGGACTTAGAGAAGCTCTCGGCAACCCGCGCTACACAGCTCCACATGAACAACTTCTTACGTTGCTTTTGAGGAAACTAGCAGACACGTTTGCTAACAGTGGTGCCAACATAGTTGATTATGACCTGCCAATCTTATCGGCCTGTGGTGACGAAGTGTTTGGCAACCGACTGATAAACGACGAACTGAGGTCTGAACCAGTGCTATTGCGTGCCCATGCCGCCGTTGCTGTCTCGCAGTTGAATGCTGACCAACAGTTCATTTTTGAAAAGCTGACTGAATCTGCGCTGTCTTGCTCGCCGGGCATATTTTTCGTATGTGGGCATGGTGGGACGGGTAAAACTTTCTTGTGGAACGCTATACTCACACATTTGAGGTCCCGGCAAAAAATTGTGCTTGTTGTGGCCTCCTCTGGCGTGGCTTCGCTGCTATTACCAAAAGGCCGTACTGCTCATTCACGTTTCAAAATACCATTTGATCTAGATGAGAGAGGTGTATGTGGTGTCAAGAGAGGTACCATGCTGTCTGAACTTATACAACGGACTTCTCTTGTCATATGGGATGAGGCGCCGATGACCCATAGGCATTGCTTTGAGGCCCTAGACAGGACTATGCGTGATATTCTTTCAGAACATAGAGCGGAAAATGCGAACATCCCATTTGGTGGCAAACCTATTATGCTTGGAGGAGACTTTCGCCAGATTCTACCCGTGGTGCGCAAAGGCTCACGGTCTGCCATAGTGAACGCATCGATTACCAGCTCACCGTTGTGGCAGCATGCAACTGTTTTGAAACTACGAACAAATATGGGGCTCTCCAACCCGTCTTTACATGGGAAGGAACGCGCGGACTTGGAACAATTTAGCAAATGGGTCTTAGATATCGGCGATGGTGCTTTGCTAGACATGACAAGAGGAGACGAGTCCGAACCTACATGGGTTACGATTCCTGAAGATTTATTGATACGCACAGATGGTGATGCTGCTGCGGCCCTCATATCCGAGGTCTACCCAGATTTGTTAGAGAGATATATGGACCCTACATACCTAGCTACACGCGCCATTGTATGTCCTAATAACCTTACGGCTGATAAAATAAACAATTACATTGTCTCAATGCTCCCTGGACATGGTGTTCAATGCCTTAGTTGCGACACGATCTCAAAGGCGTCTGAACGCATACCTGATTTTGACATGTTGTATCCTACTGAGTTCCTAAACTCTATTAATGCAGCAAATTTCCCTTGCCACAAACTTGTGCTAAAAAAGGCGTTACTGTCATGCTGCTACGTAACTTGAACCAGACTGCGGGGCTCTGTAACGGAACAAGGATGCTTGTAACTGAGATCGGCCATCGTATTCTTAAATGCGTAGTACTAACGCCCTCCGGAGTCGGAGAAGAGGTTTTCATACCGAGGATTGCGCTTAACACTACCGACGCCAAATGGCCCTTCACATTGCAAAGAAGACAGTTTCCAGTATGGATATGCTATGCCATGACGATTAATAAGAGCCAGGGTCAGACCCTCTCAACGGTTGGCCTCTACCTTGACAGACCTGTGTTTACGCATGGCCAGCTTTACGTCGCTGTTTCAAGGGTTACATCTAGAAGCGGTCTTAGAATTTTGATTGAAAATCCTGATGGTTCTTGCGGATCGCAGACTCGAAACGTTGTTTACCGGGAAGTGCTGCGGGCCGTAGATGTGGACCCCCTGCAGACTTCTTAGTGCATTATCGACTCAGACTTGTACATAACCAATATGTAAAATAAAAATGTGTATACCAGCAACGCGTTTAGTTATCGTACCTATTCTGTTGTACAACTGCTTCCCCACCAAAACAATTTTTTTGGCTCCTATACCGTTCGTCTAGCAGCCGACCGGCATGCAAGCACTAGGTGTGGCAAGTTTACAAAGGGGAACCGTTATGTCTCGATGCTCCAGTAGATCTTGTCATACAACATCTGTGGTAGATGCCTACTCAATGATATTGGACTAACTTTACCTGGCATGTTTCTCCTATCCTAAATAATTTTTTGGGTGGCCATACTGCCCTTATCAACATCGAGTGTAATGTTTGTTGGTTGCTTATTTCGCTGGAAATGACTGACCACTGTTTCTTTACTGTAGATGGGGGACATACTCATTCCTAGCCTTATGGTTGGAGACTGCTCTCACAGCCTGTGTGTGCGTGTCTCTAGGCTTTGGGAATTCCTTGATCCTTAGGATGACAGTAGGCTCCTGCATACTGATCTTGTTTTGCTTGATGAAGAGGTACATGCATCTTTATACTGGTCTAATACTTGTGCATGCATAATAACCATCAGCTCATACAACATGATATACAATTTTCTATGCAGTTCTTGCGTGTTGTTTAAAATGTTTCCTCCTTTTGTTAGGGAAACAACATACATGCCCAGGTCTATCCTCCGTTATGCCAACAGTTCAGTGCGCTGCTTGATGAGGGAGGGGTATACAACCTGAAGTATTTCTTAGTCAGGAAAGCTAACAGATTCTACAAACCGGTTGAAAACTGCAACATGATCAGCTTTACAAAGTGGACTACGGTTGAGGTTGTCCTCCAGATCCCCCTGCTTTTCCGGTTTGCACATATAATCTCACTCCCATAGAACAGCTGCAACCGCGCGTGGACTACAAGGAATATTTCACGGGTAACCTTCTAGACATAGTGGTTTCCATGTTACAAGTAGCATGAATACAGTACTAATGCCCTCGCCGTTTCTATTGTAGATGTGCTTGGTGTTGTCAGTGTGATCTCCCATGTTTCGTCGCTGCGCACAAGGGGACAACAGACTGAGGTTATGAAGAGAACAGTCACTATAAGCAATGCAAGGTATCGTTTGCATTCCTATCCTGCTATACATTCCTTTTGGGTGCCGCACACGTGTATGTTGCACAATTTTGTTTGCACGAAAATTGCAATGAACCCGTGAACAGCCTCAACCTAAACCACAGATTATCATCCGTGTGGGGGCTGCCACTTCTTATTCTCCACGCTAGCAAAATTGTCGATACGCTCAAGGGAATAGCTGAAGGGTAGATGCACCTAGACAGGAAGAACACCATTAGATCACGCAGGGGTCAATCTGCGTCCAAAAACTCAGCAGGACTATGTCCACAAATCATGCAAGGGTTATGCTACAAACAGGTTGGCCATAGTGAGAAATAAAAAATGCCATCTTCCTTGCAAAGGAAAACTGGTTTTAAACTACCTATGTCTTCAGTTGACCATACTTCATTGCAATGTACCTTAGAAAAGATCATTTTCCCTGCTCGGCCAATCCTCCATGTCTAATATTATCTGTTGCTCATATAGAAGATTACTAGACAACTTCATCTGCCATCGGCCATTTAAACAAGCAGCTATTTTGAGGCCTAGCATTTAGTGGTTTACGTACTTCGCACATAATTGGCAGTATGAAATAGCGCTCTAGACGCACTGTTTACGGCTTTTGTTTCTTTGCAATGTCCACAACTAACACGATACAATGAACAGTTTATTTGTAAACTCGCTGTTCTTCACTCTGACAGGGATACTGGGCCAATCGTTGATGTTGTGCTTTGGGGCGAGCGGGCCACAGCTTTCCCAGCTGAACAGATCCACAGGGACAATGGATCCTCACCACAAATCATAATATTTGTTGGCACTCTCGTGAGGAGTTACGCTGGTAAGTCTACTACATCCCTTTTATTGCGCTGCTAATACGCATGAGCGTCTGAAAGGTTCCATTGTGTTTTAGATAATGTGTCTTTATCGGGTGGATCGTCATGCAAGTGGTACATAAACGCACCGGTCCCAGAAGTAAACGCTCTCAGAGCTAGGTAACTTACTCATCCTAGGTTTTCAGACATACAGTTTTCCGTCATCTTTCTCACCAAATCTGATTGGTGCCATTCGTAAACTAACATGGGTAAGCAGTGCTGAAACCAAACACCACCCTGTCATTTGGGATCAGGGGAAAGCAGCTGCTGAGAGTGCAGTAATTGCAGTGCCTGAACATAAGAAACTCAAGGATATTAAGTACCTCCATCCTTTTGAAAATAAGGTACCACTACTCGGCTAAACCTTTCAATCCTAAGTTTTATCACAGGTTCATAGCTGTTCACTTCAGTTACATTGTTTACAGAAGAAGGAATGGCTTGTCATCGTAAAGATCCTCAAGATTGATAGATCATGGTGGTACAACGCATGCAAAAAATGCCTTAGGACAACCAAACCACACGGTGACACATACAAGTGCACCAATAGTTCCTGTGACAGCATTGGATCGCCTACCCCAAGGTCAGCTCTTATACGTCTCTCCCTGTTTTTGTTAAGGACCTGCTAGACACCTTCTATTTAGATCTAAAAATGTTAGCTCATACACGTTCTAAATTAAGCACGCTGTAAGCATGATAGACACAGACCAACTTTACCCCTTTCAGTTGCATATTGCAATTTGGAGGTGAATACTAGAAAAGAAGTAAAAATCACCGTACGCATTTCGTATTTGGCTTTGATTCTTGAACCCATCAGTAATAGCAGTACAGAGATTCATAACTACCCAGCTGATGTCAGGGATGTAAATATGCCCTAGAATTTCGTTTGAGGTATGCACAGCATTAGAGCAGGGGCAATAGCCCTGTGCAAGGGTTTGCTTACCAATCAGGTAGATAGTAGATATGGCTGCTTGAGTTCCAACTACAGCAAGAAGAGTTGCTATGATGGAGGTTGTCCAGTATATGGCTTATGCAGTTAGAGTATCTTAACTTTGGTGAAGTTTAGTGCGCAACGCATTAGCATTCCGTACATCTGTAAGATAAACCTATGCCAGTCTGTGCATAGTGTGCTTGTTCTGGTAATATAGCTAAAAGAAAAGTCGTTAAAACAAACTATGGCAACTAAAGGAGACATTTAGTGTCTAGGACAAAATTTAGATCTAAATTGAACTAAGGGTTTCGCCGTCTACAGATTTCATGGTTTGTGATGTCTGGCTATCGAACCACTCTGTGCAGGTACAAGATATCCCTCACCGCTGAAGACGATACTGACACCGCCGAGTTTATCTTCTTTGGACGTATGGCGCAGCGCCTCATTAAAAAAATGTGGACACCCTCGTCTCGACTAATCCACCCGGTTTCATTCCAAAAGAGATTACAAATCTACTGGAAAAGTCTTTCGAGTGGAATGTTAGCTTCACCGAAAGCACAATTATTTATAGCAATGTTTCCTTCCAAGTGAATGCTATAAACGCAGAAATGGATGGTGGCAACATACTTCCAACTACACCGTCCTCACAGCCATCGTCGACCGTACTTTCTCAAGGTACATCTTATCATATCTGTTTAGTAGAGCTATGTACGTTAGTTTATGCCAAGTTAGAAATGAAACTAATGGTTTGTTTCCTCTGCTTGTTTCTTTCCGTTTCGTTCTACCTGTATATGATGGGTCACCTAAAGCTGAAACGACACAGACTGTAAAGTCTGCCGAATAGACACAAACTGGCACTCTGCTGTCTGCTCACCTGAAACTAGGCAGCTTCCTAAAAAAGAGTATTAAACAATTGGCTGAACCTACACTGATTGATATTAAACTGGTCAAATTGAGTAATGATTAGTGCATATGGAAACAGAACTAAACTCATACACTGTAAACATGCTGCACAAACTACACCAGAAATTCAACATATGCTAAAAAGAGGCTAATATGCGTCATTTGTCCAGAACACCATATGTTGCGCACATGTTGCACACAAAACTGGTGTATATCTCGGAAAATTACTTGAAGCAACCACAATATTATACCTCAGGTAGATATTCAGAATATGTTCCACCCATATTAAAGACTCAACCACATTACACTGGAAGGGGCCATACCAGCGTTTAGGCCGTAATATTACAGTTTAAAGGCATTTTTCCATCTACAGAACAAGCATTTCCGCCATCTGACTTAGTAGGTTTCTTTTTTAGTACAGCTCTTTTCACTGCACCCTATCCCCATCAACTGCAACTCTTGTGGCTCTAACCTGTTTTTTGTCTGGCTGCTAACTCCGCGGTAGGACAAGGATCAGGTGTCACACAGAACAGGGGGGCTTCCTTCATCCGCGAGTCGTCACTGACACCAGAGAGTCACAAAGTTTCATCTATCGCCAAGGTTCATTGTTGTACTCAGTAGAACAAAATAGCTACCTACAATATAAAGCATCGTTCTCCTTCTGTATACACTAAGAAATAAGCCCTAGACATGTCTTTTCATTGCAGTGTAACATACAGACAGCCCCACATCAGGGAGACAATCTGCTCCAAGGAACAGAAATTGTCACTTCTCCGCCTAACATGCAGGCGCCATCAGGAGCTGCTTACAGCGTGCTAGATGGGTCTACAAACAAGGCTCACAAAAGTGTTACTGGAAAAAGGTTAGCTTCATGCCAAGCAATCTACCTAGACTGTTATTCCCGTACCATCTCATCACTTTTGCATGCATGCCATGGGACCAAACTTTTCATAGGGCTCGGACATCACCTTCCAACAAGGTTGCCAAGAAACTTTTTAGAGATGAAGACACAGGAGATGACGATGTTGCTGGTTCTGGAGACGTTGATGCTGAGTAGCGGTATGTCCAATTCTGCCCTACAACTTCATAACATATATGCTTCCAGGTGTTCCAATTGCATGTAATATAAGGCAGTTGGTACTACGCAAATCAAAAGCCCAATGATCAGTACTAACTACTTTTAGCTAACTAAAACACTGTGATGCATAGGAACGACATTCAAAGCAAGCTGACAGGTCATCAGATATCTCAAACAAGCATTCTAAAGCTAACAACAGGTCCATATGTGGTTGATTGAACTAATATATAAATAAAAGAGAAAATGGTGTAACCTTCTACCGATATAGGTGAAAATAGAAATTAGCAAGTTTTCGGAAAAGAGGTCAATAGGCTAAAACATCAGCAAGTCAAAAAAATGATAGTCAAGTGGTTTCGAATGGATTACCTTCATAGACCTCTTCAGTCGAGATCTACGGGAAAAAAGTAGACATTATATTTGAGATTGCAATGTTCTCCAAAACTTGTTAATTGATTGATACCCTTTTTTAGTTGCAGTGCTTTTGGACATGAGCGCCACCAGCTATGGAGACCCGCTTTTGGGAACTGAAGATCGCTTTTGGGAACTATCCCAGTTCATCTAGGTTACTCTTAGAACTTGCCCCCCTGCTGTGCAGGGAGTATGGTTTTATGCTTGTAAGATATGAGCAGCGCTATGCTGTGTGCTTGACTGTAAGTTATGTCTTTTGGTGCTTCTAGGGTAGTAGCTGGTCGTAGCTATGATATGCGTGCAATCTTGCAAGGACCATACTCGCGATATGTAAAGCATGCCTATGTAGTCTAGGCCTGAACAAGACATTGCTTCCCTTGGTACTTCTACTATTTCTCTTTGTCGTTCTGTGCTACTACCAACCATCTATTTGTCGTTCTACTCCCTTTAACATGTAACTGTTAGGTGGTAACCAATCAGACGCGTCCATTTCAAGGTTTTCCTTAGTTTCCATTGAAATATATCTATTACCCCGGTTATCTGCTAACCAAACAATGAAGTTCTGCATATAATGGTCAGAGGCTATGGTATTTATCTTATAGTACAGGAAATACACAACGAAGCAGCTCCTATGTTCCATTGAAGAAAGGAGGCAATTCAATTCTGAATGATAAGAAAAATACCAAGGTATGTCGTGTAACCCATCCTTGAATTTCAGATTGCCTTTATTTGTCATGAATATTATTTTCCTTGTTTTCATGTTTGAGCCAGATTCAGCAATGCCGTAGCATAGGTAGGTGTGACTCTTCTGTTGAGGTGGAACTTTGATCGAGATGTGGCATGGTCTCGCTCTTATCTTGTCTGCTCAGTTTATGAATTGACAGACATGGATACGTTTGTTTGCCATGCCATGTCTTTCCTTGTAACGCCCCGAATTTTGCAGTTGAATTTTTTTTCTTTTCTTTACTCGCCAAAATTCGGGCGTTACCTTTTCTTTTTCTGTTTCCCTCGCTAAACCTTGACCTTTTCCAAAGTTCTAGCGGGATTCGGTTTGGAATTCCCGTGTAAGAAAAACTCTAAAAATACTTTGTGTTGTTTGATGCACCATGCCGAACCTTGCATTTTTTTGATTGTTTGAAAGTGCAAATGCATTCATCTAAAAGATCGGATTTCGAAAATAAGGGAAAATCTTTTCTTTCTTTTTCTTTCTCTTTCTCTCTCCTCTTTCTCTCTCCCGCGCCCTGGGCCGACCCCGGCCGGCCCAGCCGCCCCTGGCGCCCCCCTCTTGGGCCCAAAGAGGCCCAGCCGCCCCCCCTCTTTTTCTTTTTTCCCAAAACCCTCCTCTCCCTCTCCCTCATTCTCTCCCTCTCCCTCTCCACCGCCGCCCTACCCCTACCCGCCCCTGCCCTAGGCCGCGCCGCCCTAGGCCGCCGCCGCCCTTGGCCGCCCTCGCCGTCGGCCACCCCCCCCCTCGCCGGTGAGCCCCTCCCCCCTCTCTCCCTCCTCTCTTCCTCTCCCCTCCCCCCCTCTTCTTCCCCGCCCTGGCGCCCCAGCCGCTGGCCGCTGCCGGCCGCTGGCCCGCCCCGGCGCGCCCCCTGGCCGCCCGGCCGGCCGCTGGCCCGCCCCGGCCGCCCCCCAGCCGCGCCCGCCTGGCCGCTGCCGCCCCCAGCCCGGCCGCTGGCCGCCCCCAGCCCGCGCCCTCGGCCACCCTGGCCCCCTGGCCGCGCCCCCTGCCCCGGACCGGTTCAGCCGCCTGGCCGCCGGTTCAACCGGCCGGCTCAGCCGCCCCGGCCCCAGCTCGGCCGCCCTCCCCCGCGCGCCCGCCCCAGCTCGGCCGCCCCGCCTAGGGCCGGTTCAACCGCCCTAGGGCCGGTTCAACCGCCCCCCCCCTGTTTTTTTTATCATTTATTTTTTTTTATTTTTTATTTTATTTTATTTACTTTCTGTGATCATAATTACTTTATTTTAGGTAGACTGATCATTGTTCATGCTATGGAAAATAGGAAGTTTAATTTAAAATTCCGTTATGCTATTGATTCACGTAGTTAATTGTTTAACCAGCGCAATGTTGATCAACTAAAAATGATTAGGTTTCCATTAGTATATGTATAACAGAATTCTTTTGTTAAGAATCAATTGTAGCTAATCATTAGTGCATAAGATTTAACCCCCCCTGCGAGACCCTTTCCCATTTCTTTCTAACCATAACAAATGCGATGTCGAATGTCATACTTGATGCATATTCACTTTATTTGTTCCCTTGTATGGTGTACTGTTCTTTTGTATTAAACATGTGGATGGATGTATGTATGTTTGCGCTCGCATAGAGAACGATCCGGTCGAAGAACCCGAGGAATTCGCAGGAGAAGCCCCTGAGCAGCAGTCGGTTGGTGGAGGCAAGTGTCCTTTGACCTATCTCTGTCCTATTCATTCTTTAATTCACCTCCCGCATTACACATTTATACCTAAGGATTTACTAGCTTTTGTTATCCATGTCCTTGTTTACCTATTTGGGTCAGATTATTACTGCTTAGTTTGATGCTATTGCTCAACTCTAATCAATGAACATGATGTGATTATCTATGATACGCTGTTTTCCCCTTCTTATTTATGATCATACTTGTGGCATTTAAGGGGACTCGAGCGGTTTCTCGAGTGCCTCTCCGTAAGGACCTGTTCAATGGATGACCGCCCGGGAAAACAGTGCAACCATGAGGGTGGAATGGGACGCCCTTAGCTGAATAATTAGAGGAACCGGGGTGTAGTCCGCTTAGCCGTTGTGCCGTCAATGGGGCTCGGTGTATGCGGCTCGCTCTGCCAAGGTTGATTTGTCCCTTGGGGAGGAGTGCGGTACATTTAGGAAACCTAACGGGCGGCTACAGCCTCGGGGAATCTTTGTAAAGGCTTCGTAGTGAATCCCTAGCCATTCACCTTGGGAGTGAATAAGGGTCTTGCAAGCCCGGGCTAGAGAGGGAATCACGGCTTATGGGTAAAGTGCGCAACCTCTGCAGAGTGTTATGAAACTGATATATCAGCCGTGCTCACGGTTATGAGCGGCCAAGGGAGCTCCAGAGATTAGTGATACTTGATCAGAGACATTTCGGTACAGGTGGCAATGAGATTGATGGTTCTGATTATGATTATGGTGCTGGTAAGTGGTATTCTTTCCGTTTGGAAAGGATACATTGGGCTAATAACTTGGGTTAATGTTAAAACCTGGCTTTCTACTAGTAAGTAATAACCTGACTAACTAAAAGCAACTGCTTGACTTATCCCCACATAAAGCTAGTCCACTACAGCCAAACAGGATACTTGCTGAGTATGTTGATGTGTACTCACCCTTGCTCTACACACCAAATCCCCCCCCCAGGTTGTCAGCATTGCAACCACTGCTCAGGAGAAGATGAAGCCGTGGAAGGAGACTTCCAGGAGTTCCAAGACTACGACGAGTTCTAGGCGTGGGTTAGCGGCAACCCCCAGTCGGCTGCCTGTGAAGGCCGCGTTATCTACGTTTCTTTTCCGCACTTTGATTTATTGTAAGAACTATATGGACGTCTCAGACGTATGATGTAATCGACTATTATTTCCCTTTTAATACTATTTGAGCACTGTGTGATGATGTCCATATTATGTAACTGCTGTGTACGTGAATAACTGATCCTGGCACGTACATGGTTCGCATTCGGTTTGCCTTCTAAAACCGGGTGTGACATAAGTGGTATCAAAGCCGTGCTGACTGTAGGACCGCTGACCTAGAGTAGAATGGTCGTTCTAAGGACTATAGACCTCTGTCCCTGCCTTGACTTTGGTATCCCTTCAAAAGTTGGTCCTACTGACCAAATCTATGTTCTACTATATATTATACCTTGCTGAAAATTTTGTTTATCCTGATCCTTCATTTATTTATGATTCATTATTATTCTGATCCTTCATTTATTTATGATTCATTACTTGCTGGTCACATTAATTTTGTTCTCACCCTTTTTGCTTGCGATATCTTTTGTAGATGGCTCGTCTTAGACACACTGCACGAAAGTCCGTCATCCCCTTCTTACCCTCCCGCCTTGCTGAGCGTCCGCTTCGCCGTCCCGTGGCCGGACAGTCCAGCCACTTGGAGAGACTGCACCACCGCCTGCATGAGGAGCAGGAGCGTCGACGACAGGAGCAGCAGGGCTCTTCCTTCTCGCTCCAACAGGAGATAGAGTCTGTGAGGAGCTGCTCCCCTGTGCTTCCCCTGGAGGCGCCCCCTGCACCACCACTGGGCGTCCCAGCTTCTGGAGTAGCTGCTGGAGGAGACCCAGACGACGGAGGTGGCGACGACAGCTTGAGCCACGACCTCGACTTCTCTGCTGACCATGAGCCGGAAGGATGGGTTGCTCGACCCATCACTCGCGACGCTGCTCGCGGGTGTCACTTCCACGACGCGCTCGACACCCTGCTACGTCGGGCACTTGACCGGCGTACTTGGTCCATCGAGTATCGCTGTGTGGTCTACCAGCATAGTCGCGGGGTCTACCCGGACCGCTGGGAGGCGACCTGCTTGGTGCGCCGTCCGGAGAACAGTCTCCAGGGCACGGAGGCTTGCTCAGAGCACTATTCTATCTCTGAGCGAGACTCAGCTGAGGCAGCCATGCAGGATGCTGCACGGCATGCGCTTTCGCACTACTGCTCGGTTCTCGGTGGGGTAGCTGACGGTCTCGACCTGAAGTATTACCCCCGCCGTCCATCTGGCAGCACAGGAGGCGTGATTGTTTCACCTGCTGGTGAGGACAATCCTAGGTTGAGCAGCACAGTCAACCTAGCCGCCGTGCTAAACACGGAGCTGGACCATGCATTAGATGAGATGAGTAGGGCTCGTGCTGAGATCGCCCTGCTGCGGGCTGAGCGCGCGGAGCGTCGTCACTTGGATGATGGTTCCCCCGCTCCCATCGGGACTCAGCACCCGTACCGCTCACCTCGGCGTGGACTCCAGTCTTATGGCAATCCCGACTGCAAGACCAAGATAAATCTAGAACCATAGATCGTTAGAGTTGGATCTTGTAATTAATACGAAATATATATACATAGAAGCTTCAGTCTTAGCGTTAATCTCGGTCTTAGTTAGTCTTAGTTAGACAGGGTAGTTTGCTATATCCTGTGCATTTATGTTTGTCATGATGAACTATGTTTGGTTTGGATCTTTGTAATGACTGTCACCAGAGTGTGGGTATCCCCTGCATTTTGGCTTACATATTATGTTAATGGAGTTAGTTATATAGTTGGGAAACCCTTTATTCTACTTTCCTCTTTATCTGAGAAGCTGTGTGGTCTGTGTTGGAGATCAGTGAAGATGCTCATCTGTTCAGTGCTGTTGGAGAATTCTATACTCTTTTCTTATGCTGCAAGATTTGCCAGATCAGTTCTGATGTGTGGTTGCGTTCTGCAGATGTCAGAGAACAGGCGCAGAGGAGGAAGGCGTGCTCAGCAGGAGCAAGCCGGTCAGCAAGATGAGGCGCCCCAGCAGCAGCAGCTGCCGCCCCCGCCCCCGATGTCGATCGAGCAGATGTTTCTGATGCAGACTCAGGCAGTTCAGGCCATCGGTCAGACTCTGGCCGCCATTCAGCAGCAGCAGCAGCAAGCACCACCCCAGCCTCAGATGCCTCAGATGCCTAGAGACAAGCGTGCTGAATTCATGAGAGGTCATCCACCAACGTTCGCTCACTCTTCTGACCCCATGGATGCTGAAGATTGGCTGCGCACTGTGGAGCGGGAGTTGCATACCGCTCAGTGTGATGACAGGGAGAAAGTCTTGTATGGTCCCCGTCTGTTGAGAGGAGCAGCCCAATCATGGTGGGAGTCTTACCTCGCCACCCATGCCAACCCCGATGCCATCACTTGGGAAGAATTCAGAGGTAGCTTTCGTCAGTACCATGTTCCTGCAGGTCTGATGACAGTGAAGAAGGAGGAGTTCCTGGCCCTTAAGCAAGGGTCATCATCTGTCAGTGAGTATCGAGACAGGTTTCTGTAGTTGTCTCGCTATGCTCCTGAGGATGTCAACACCGACGCCAAGCGACAGTACCGTTTTTTGAGAGGCTTGGTTGACCCTCTGCAGTATCAGTTGATGAATCACACCTTCCCGACATTCCAGCACCTAATTGACAGAGCAATCATGACAGAAAGGAAGCGTAAGGAGATGGAAGATCGTAAGCGCAAGATCAGTGGACCCCAGCCTGGAAGCAGCAGCCGTCCCCGTTTTTCAGGCAATCAACCTCAGCAGTTCAGACAGAACCAGCGTCCACCTCAGCAGCATCAGCAGCGTCAGCAGTATCAGCAGTTCCAAAGGCAGTACCCTCAGCATCAGTACCAGAACCGTCAGAGCAATCAGTCAGGAGGAGGTCAGTTTCAGAGGCAGAATCAGCAGACACCTCGTCTTCCTGCCCCAGCAAATCAGCAGAACAATCAGGCAGCACCAGCTCAGGTTGGAAACAGAGCGTGTTTCCACTGTGGAGAGCAAGGCCACTAGGTGATGCAATGTCCGAAGAAGGCAGCCCAGCAGCAGTCAGGCCCCAATGCCCCAGCGAAGCAGAATGCGTCTCAGTCTGGAGCAGGCAACCGCCCTCAGCAGCGCTATAATCATGGGAGACTGAACCACTTGGAGGCTGAAGCAGCTCAGGAGACCCCCGGCATGACAGTAGGTATGTTCCCAGTCGACTCCCATATTGCAGAAGTGTTATTTGATACTGGAGCAACGCATTCTTTTATTACTGCATCATGGGTAGAAGCACATAATCTTCCAATTACTGCCATGTCAACCCCCATTCAAATTGACTCAGCTGGTGGTAGAATTCGAGCTGATAGCATTTGTTTGAATGTAAGTGTGGAAATAAGGGGGATAGCGTTTCCCGCCAACCTTATAGTAATGGGTACTCAGGGAATAGATGTCATCCTAGGGATGAATTGGCTAGATAAGTATCAGGCAGTTATCAGTTGTGATAAAAGGACGATCAAGTTGGTGTCCCCACTAGGAGAGGAAGTGGTGACCGAGTTAGTCCCGCCTGAGCCGAAGAAAGGAAATTGTTATCAGATGGCTGTCGATAGCAGTGAAGCAGACCCAATTGAGAGTATCAAGGTTGTGTCTGAATTCCCAGATGTGTTTCCAAAGGATTTACCGGGTATGCCACCAGAGCGGAAAGTTGAGTTTGCCATAGAGCTTCTTCCTGGAACCGCCCCTATCTTTAAGAGAGCTTACAGAATATCTGGACCAGAGTTGGTTGAGCTTAAGAAGCAGATTGATGAGCTGTCAGAGAAAGGTTACATCCGGCCAAGCACCTCGCCTTGGGCCGCCCCTGTCCTGTTTGTGGAGAAGAAAGATGGCACCAAAAGGATGTGTATCGATTATCGAGCTTTGAATGAAGTCACGATCAAGAACAAGTATCCCTTGCCCAGAATAGAAGATCTGTTTGACCAGTTGAGAGGAGCCAGTGTGTTCTCCAAGATCGATCTGAGGTCAGGTTATCATCAGCTCAGGATCCGACCTTCGGACATTCCGAAGACGGCATTCATTACCAAGTATGGTTTGTATGAGTTCACAGTGATGTCTTTTGGCTTGACCAATGCACCAGCGTTCTTTATGAACTTGATGAACAGTGTATTCATGGATTATCTTGATAAGTTTGTGGTGGTATTCATTGATGATATTCTGGTTTATTCTCAAAGTGAAGAAGAACATGCAGATCATTTGAGGATGGTATTGCAGAGATTGCGAGAGCACCAGTTGTATGCGAAGTTGAGCAAGTGTGAGTTCTGGATCAGTGAAGTCCTGTTCTTGGGTCACATAATCAACAAAGAAGGATTGGCTGTGGATCCAAAGAAAGTGGCAGACATTCTGAACTGGAAAGCGCCAACGGATGCTCGAGGAATCAAGAGCTTCATTGGAATGGCCGGATATTATCGGCGATTCATTGAAGGGTTTTCGAAGATTGCGAAACCAATGACAGCGTTGCTAGGCAACAAGGTTGAGTTCAAGTGGACCCAGAAATGTCAAGAGGCCTTCGAAGCGCTGAAAGAGAAGTTGACAACAGCGCCTGTCTTAGTCTTGCCTGATGTGCACAAGCCCTTCTCTGTGTACTGTGATGCTTGTTACACAGGTTTGGGATGCGTGTTGATGCAAGAGGGAAGAGTTGTGGCTTACTCGTCCCGACAGCTGAAGGTTCATGAGAAGAATTACCCAATCCATGATCTAGAGTTGGCAGCAGTGGTTCACGCACTGAAGACATGGAGGCACTATCTGTATGGACAGAAATGCAATGTTTACACGGATCACAAGAGTCTGAAGTACATATTCACTCAGTCAGAGTTGAACATGAGGCAACGAAGATGGTTAGAGTTGATCAAAGACTATGAGTTGGAGATCCATTACCATCCAGGCAAAGCAAACGTAGTGGCAGATGCTTTGAGCAGAAAGAGTCAAGTCAATCTGATGGTCGCTCGTCCGATGCCTTATGAGTTGGCCAAGGAGTTCGACAGGTTGAGTCTCGGATTTCTGAACAATTCGCGAGGAGTCACAGTTGAATTGGAACCTACCTTGGAGCGCGAAATCAAAGAAGCGCAGAAGAATGATGAGAAGATCAGTGAGATCCGGCGACTGATTCTAGATGGCAGAGGCAAAGATTTTCGAGAAGATGCAGAAGGCGTGATATGGTTCAAAGACCGCTTGTGTGTTCCCAATGTCCAGTCTATTAGGGAGTTGATTCTCAAGGAAGCTCATGAGACAGCTTATTCGATTCACCCTGGCAGTGAGAAGATGTATCAGGATCTGAAGAAGAAATTCTGGTGGTATGGAATGAAGAGGGAAATCGCAGAGCATGTGGCTATGTGCGATAGTTGTCGGCGAATTAAGGCAGAGCACCAGAGACCCGCTGGATTGTTGCAACCGTTGCAGATTCCTCAGTGGAAATGGGATGAAATTGGTATGGATTTCATAGTCGGATTGCCTCGCACTCGAGCCGGCTACGATTCTATTTGGGTAGTAGTGGACCGTTTGACCAAGTCAGCCCACTTCATACCTGTCAAGACCACCTACAGCAGTGCAGTATTGGCAGAGCTGTATATGTCTCGGATCGTTTGTCTTCATGGTGTGCCAAAGAAGATAGTGTCAAACAGAGGAACGCAGTTCACCTCTCATTTCTGGCAGCAGTTGCATGAAGCCTTGGGCACACATCTGAATTTCAGTTCAGCTTATCACCCGCAGACAGATGGCCAGACCGAAAGAACCAATCAAATCCTTGAAGATATGTTGAGAGCCTGTGCGTTGCAAGATCAGTCCGGATGGGACAAGCGATTGCCTTATGAAGAGTTTTCCTATAACAACAGTTACCAGGCCAGTTTGAAGATGTCACCATTTCAAGCGCTTTATGGAAGGAGTTGCAGAACTCCGTTGCAATGGGATCAGCCTGGAGAGAAGCAAGTATTTGGACCAGACATTCTGCTTGAAGCCGAAGAGAACATCAAGATGGTTCGAGAGAATCTGAAGATAGCGCAATCGAGGCAGCGAAGCTATGCAGACACAAGAAGAAGAGAGCTGAGTTTTGAAGTCGGAGACTTTGTCTATCTGAAAGTGTCACCGATCAGAGGAGTCAGAAGGTTCGGAATCAAAGGCAAGCTAGCACCCCGCTACATTGGTCCGTACCAAATCCTCTCAAAGCGTGGAGAAGTGGCCTATCAGCTCAGTCTGCCAGAGAATTTGTCAGCTGTGCATGATGTCTTTCACGTGTCTCAGTTGAAGAAGTGCTTGCGTGTGCCAGAAGAGCAGTTGCCAGTGGAAGGTCTGGAAGTCCAGGAGGACTTGACCTATGTTGAGAAGCCAGCTCAGATCCTTGAGGTTGCAGATAGAGTCACCCGAAGGAAGACCATCAGAATGTGCAAAGTCAGATGGAGTCACCACTCTGAGGAAGAAGCAACCTGGGAGCGTGAAGATGATTTGATGGTCAAGTACCCAGAGCTCTTTGCTAGCCAGCCCTGAATCTCGAGGGCGAGATTCTTTTAAGGGGGATAGGTTTGTAACGCCTCGAATTTTGCAGTTGAATTTTTTTTCTTTTCTTTACTCGCCAAAATTCGGGCGTTACCTTTTCTTTTTCTGTTTCCCTCGCTAAACCTTGACCTTTTCCAAAGTTCTAGCGGGATTCGGTTTGGAATTCCCGTGTAAGAAAAACTCTAAAAATACTTTGTGTTGTTTGATGCACCATGCCGAACCTTGCATTTTTTTGATTGTTTGAAAGTGCAAATGCATTCATCTAAAAGATCGGATTTCGAAAATAAGGGAAAATCTTTTCTTTCTTTTTCTTTCTCTTTCTCTCTCCTCTTTCTCTCTCCCGCGCCCTGGGCCGACCCCGGCCGGCCCAGCCGCCCCTGGCGCCCCCCTCTTGGGCCCAAAGAGGCCCAGCCGCCCCCCTCTTTTTCTTTTTTCCCAAAACCCTCCTCTCCCTCTCCCTCATTCTCTCCCTCTCCCTCTCCACCGCCGCCCTACCCCTACCCGCCCCTGCCCTAGGCCGCGCCGCCCTAGGCCGCCGCCGCCCTTGGCCGCCCTCGCCGTCGGCCACCCCCCCCCCCCTCGCCGGTGAGCCCCTCCCCCCTCTCTCCCTCCTCTCTTCCTCTCCCCTCCCCCCCCTCTTCTTCCCCGCCCTGGCGCCCCAGCCGCTGGCCGCTGCCGGCCGCTGGCCCGCCCCGGCGCGCCCCCTGGCCGCCCGGCCGGCCGCTGGCCCGCCCCGGCCGCCCCCCAGCCGCGCCCGCCTGGCCGCTGCCGCCCCCAGCCCGGCCGCTGGCCGCCCCCAGCCCGCGCCCTCGGCCGCCCTGGCCCCCTGGCCGCGCCCCCTGCCCCGGACCGGTTCAGCCGCCTGGCCGCCGGTTCAACCGGCCGGCTCAGCCGCCCCGGCCCCAGCTCGGCCGCCCTCCCCCGCGCGCCCGCCCCAGCTCGGCCGCCCCGCCTAGGGCCGGTTCAACCGCCCCCCCTGTTTTTTTTTATTATTTATTTTTTTTTATTTTTTATTTTATTTTATTTACTTTCTGTGATCATAATTACTTTATTTTAGGTAGACTGATCATTGTTCATGCTATGGAAAATAGGAAGTTTAATTTAAAATTCCGTTATGCTATTGATTCACGTAGTTAATTGTTTAACCAGCGCAATGTTGATCAACTAAAAATGATTAGGTTTCCATTAGTATATGTATAACAGAATTCTTTTGTTAAGAATCAATTGTAGCTAATCATTAGTGCATAAGATTTAACCCCCCCTGCGAGACCCTTTCCCATTTCTTTCTAACCATAACAAATGCGATGTCGAATGTCATACTTGATGCATATTCACTTTATTTGTTCCCTTGTATGGTGTACTGTTCTTTTGTATTAAACATGTGGATGGATGTATGTATGTTTGCGCTCGCATAGAGAACGATCCGGTCGAAGAACCCGAGGAATTCGCAGGAGAAGCCCCTGAGCAGCAGTCGGTTGGTGGAGGCAAGTGTCCTTTGACCTATCTCTGTCCTATTCATTCTTTAATTCACCTCCCGCATTACACATTTATACCTAAGGATTTACTAGCTTTTGTTATCCATGTCCTTGTTTACCTATTTGGGTCAGATTATTACTGCTTAGTTTGATGCTATTGCTCAACTCTAATCAATGAACATGATGTGATTATCTATGATACGCTGTTTTCCCCTTCTTATTTATGATCATACTTGTGGCATTTAAGGGGACTCGAGCGGTTTCTCGAGTGCCTCTCCGTAAGGACCTGTTCAATGGATGACCGCCCGGGAAAACAGTGCAACCATGAGGGTGGAATGGGACGCCCTTAGCTGAATAATTAGAGGAACCGGGGTGTAGTCCGCTTAGCCGTTGTGCCGTCAATGGGGCTCGGTGTATGCGGCTCGCTCTGCCAAGGTTGATTTGTCCCTTGGGGAGGAGTGCGGTACATTTAGGAAACCTAACGGGCGGCTACAGCCTCGGGGAATCTTTGTAAAGGCTTCGTAGTGAATCCCTAGCCATTCACCTTGGGAGTGAATAAGGGTCTTGCAAGCCCGGGCTAGAGAGGGAATCACGGCTTATGGGTAAAGTGCGCAACCTCTGCAGAGTGTTATGAAACTGATATATCAGCCGTGCTCACGGTTATGAGCGGCCAAGGGAGCTCCAGAGATTAGTGATACTTGATCAGAGACATTTCGGTACAGGTGGCAATGAGATTGATGGTTCTGATTATGATTATGGTGCTGGTAAGTGGTATTCTTTCCGTTTGGAAAGGATACATTGGGCTAATAACTTGGGTTAATGTTAAAACCTGGCTTTCTACTAGTAAGTAATAACCTGACTAACTAAAAGCAACTGCTTGACTTATCCCCACATAAAGCTAGTCCACTACAGCCAAACAGGATACTTGCTGAGTATGTTGATGTGTACTCACCCTTGCTCTACACACCAAATCCCCCCCCCCCCAGGTTGTCAGCATTGCAACCACTGCTCAGGAGAAGATGAAGCCGTGGAAGGAGACTTCCAGGAGTTCCAAGACTACGACGAGTTCTAGGCGTGGGTTAGCGGCAACCCCCAGTCGGCTGCCTGTGAAGGCCGCGTTATCTACGTTTCTTTTCCGCACTTTGATTTATTGTAAGAACTATATGGACGTCTCAGACGTATGATGTAATCGACTATTATTTCCCTTTTAATACTATTTGAGCACTGTGTGATGATGTCCATATTATGTAACTGCTGTGTACGTGAATAACTGATCCTGGCACGTACATGGTTCGCATTCGGTTTGCCTTCTAAAACCGGGTGTGACATTCCTCTTCCACTTCCACATTCTACATGTTTCTTTAGCTAATTAGGTCAGCTTAGGAGATGTTCATTACCGAACCTCCTTCAACCCACATTGCTTGGCTCACGCTTTCTGTGGGTACCATATGGTAGTAGGATAGTGCAGTTTCCATTTTGCCACCTTGTTTATGCATCTGTCTATTCAAGCTTTGGTAAAAGTTGTGTTCATTGCCTTTTTGCCTTTTCTTCGGGGATTTACCGGGAGATATGCCTGTATGATTGTCCACATGATTAGACCGTGGTGCCCTTGGCCTGATCAATCGATTTGCCTCTTGATGTTGTGCATCTCAGGGTAGCACACAGCAACGACTGTAGCCATTGTGCTCGGGGGAGCCGTAGGCCTGGGATTCGTGGTCATCTGCTTGTTTTTCACCAGGAGCCTGGTCAAGAAAAAGGATGGTGGTGGGTTAGTGGAAACACGAGCACGAGCAGCACCATGGCTCTCTTCTTTGGGCTGCCACCATTTTGCAGCTCCGACTGCTGTTTGTTCCACCAACTGTGGACAAAGACATTGTGGGGGCATGGTATGTCATTTTGATGGTATGGTTGTGTATTTTGTTTCTTCAAGGTGGTGAGTGGAATACAGAGGGGGTGTTTTTGGCTCTTCTTCCTCTGGCCATGTGAGGGTGCCATTGAAAGTTCCCTTTGACCCGGGAACAGGATCTGGATGTCGCCTAGAGGGGGGGTGAATAGGCGAATAAAACTTATTACTTTAAAACTTAAATTCTTACTCTACTCGAAGACTTAGTACGCAGTGGAGTGAGAAGACTCTTCGAGTAGGTTGCAGCGGAACAGAAGATCCTGTCTCAAAATGTCCTGCACTTCAAATCAAGCTTATACCACAGATAAGTATTGAAGTGCAGATATAAAGTCGAGTAAGACAGAGAGTCAGGATACAATACAGAACAGAGCACACAGACGCAAGGATTTATCCCGAGGTTCGGCCAAGCCTGAAATGCTTGCCTAGTCCTCGTTGGAGTTAGCCACACCAGGGCTTGGAGTCTATTTCAACGCCTTCCTCCGATTGCTCAGATCTGTCAATATGACAGATAGAGCCTTTCACTATGTTGAGTTGGGTTACACCAAAACCGCGGCTGCTTACAAACTTCTTGGCAGCACCCCGGTAGAGTAACGATACGCTCAAGACCTTGCTCTAGCTCTTAGCAGCACTTCTCCTCTCTCTAAAGGCTTATAGCTGTGCCTTCTACACAAACTAGAGAGTTACACACAAGAGGGAGAGTGAGAATTGATCCGAGTGATGTCTACACTTGTTGGCTGCACTTGTACATTGCTAGAGGCGCCAAGGGGTCCCTTTTATAGGCACAAGAGGCCTAGGAGCCGTTGGAAGCAATCCAGGAAGGCAAATCTTGCCTTCTGTCGGGTGGCGCACCGGACAGTCCGGTGCACCACCGGACACTGTTCGGTGCCTGATCTCCTTCCATAAATGGAGCAGTCGACCGTTGCAGTCCTGGAGCCATTGGCGCACCGGACACTGTCCGGTGCACACCGGACAGTCCGGTGCCCCCATCTGACCGTTGGCTCGGCCACGCGTCACGCGCAGATCGCGCGGCCGACCGTTGCCCAAGCCGACCATTGGCTCACCGGACAGTCCGGTGCACCACCGGACAGTCCGGTGAATTATAGCCGTACGTCGCCAGACTCCTCCCGAGAGCGGCCTGTTCACCGGGGTTCAACCTGGCGCACCGGACACTGTCCGGTGCACCACCGGACAGTCCAGTGTGCCACACTGAGCTGAGTCTTGGCTGTACACAGCCAAGCCTTTTGCACCTTTTTTCTTTTCTTCTTCTTTCTGTTTCTAACACTTAGACAAGTATATTAGTCCACAAAACCAATGTACTAAGTCTAGAAACATACCTTCTCTTGATTATTACATCTATAGCATTTGACATGCTTGAGCTTTGATGTTGGACTCATAAATCATCAAGTTAGCTTGACTTGATCTAGATTGACATTTCTTAGTTCCAACATCCTGCAAAGGTCACATAGAACATCTCCAAACATAGGAACAACCCAAACTAAAGATTAAGGTGAACTTAGCTCTTTTGGGCTGCTTCCAGTTCTGGTTTTGACACTTGTTCTCCTTCTAGTGACCTTGATCTCCTTCCTAGAGCTTGATCTTGAGCCTTATGACTTACACCACATAACTGTAGCTGTTACCTCATTGGCTGTAAGTCACATCCTTATGTAGTGATCCTTGATGTGCCGTAGCTGTTCTCAACTCAATCACCCTTGACTTTGCAAGCCTTCTTCTTCACCCTTGGCTTTGGGTTCCTCAGCCTCCTTGACCTTCTCCCGTGCACTTGGTACCTCGAAGCTCTTCTTGCCTCCGTCCTTGGCTTGATCAGTTGTCTCCGAGATACGCACCCGAGTCTCACTTTATGCAATGTCCATCTTACTTGTGATGTCCATTATGTATCCATAATCCAGTTCTTGGACCATCACATTTGTTCACTTGTGTTGAACCCTGTTAGCTTTACCTTAAGCACCTGTTCAACACTTAGTACACTTGTTAGTCCTTTAATTGAGTTGTCATCCAAACACCAAAACTCACAAGAGAGCTTTCAGCCATCCCCCCCATGATGGCAGAGAGAGGAAAAGAGGTGGCAAACTGCTGTTTAGGAAAGAAGCTGTCCACTTCTCGGGCTATTTTGATTCTCAGCTGAAATTGGTAGACGAGCTCGGGGCTGTCGTCTTAGCCTCTCCTGCTTAGGGTTCTAGGAGTACATTGATTCTCTTGTATTTTTTTGACCCCCGCCAAATGAAAAATACCTGTTCGGTCTAGGTTGAATGTACTTAGTCTCTTGTTTAAGGTTGCAGGAGCGGGTTGGGTGTCTATTTGGTTGGTCTGTTATGCAAAACGAACCACCAGATGCTCTGGAACCAGATTTTAACTCTAGGGTTTGGTAGTAGCTGGTGCTACCGCCACTGGTTAACTGGTCGCTAGCCTTTCTGTATGGACATTGCTGACCTGGTAACCGCACAGCTGTGTTGTGCAGCTGTTCTCTTCGTTTGACCTGTTGCGTCTATTCGTCGTACGTTCCTGAATGCTTGCCTGAAAACTGTCTGCTCTAGCGACCAGCGGGAACGTGTCAAACTTTTGTGATGGCTACGGCATGCTGCATTGTCGGATACACCTCTTCTGACAGGGCAGGTTTGTCTATAAATTGCCTTAACTTGGTTGTCTATAATTGTCAGTTCAGCATGTCAAAATCAAAGGAACATTGTCTGCTGGATATGTTCGTTGGAATTTCTGTGTTCAATGCCTTTGTGTTGCTTACAGTATCAATTTCTGTGTCAGAGCATTGGCTGAGGTCAAAATCAGGTACAATTTCTCGGATCACTCATTTACAGTATCATATTCTGCACTGGAATATTCTCCGCTCGATATTCTCACTAATTCCTGTGTTGCTTTGGTGCTGGAACAGACTGTACACCCAGTTAGATAGACTGAGCAGGGTCTTGGTCCTGGAGCACTGCACGAGGATCACATCAGCACGGTTAGTGAAATCCACATCTCCTAAATGATTCCAGTTTACACTTATTATTATTAAAGGTTCAATTTGGCGTGCAACTGTCTTTGATTTGGTGCTCTGATTTCTTCTACGCTGTATGAAAATGTTTGTGTTGCCATAAGCTTTCTTTTATACGAGTCATCTACCATTGATTCAGATTATCTATAACTGTTCCAAAAATTCAGTTATTAAGAGACAGACTAGGAAAAGGTAAAAATATTTGTACTTTAGGGTGATAGAATGCAATTACTGATTGTAGTTTGACTGCTCATGAACTGTGTTGTTTTACCAAACAAATTGAAAGATAAACCAAATCTTATATTGCAAGCCATGTCCTACAAAAAGATGAAAACAATGATACATAATTTACTAGAGTATATTTTCTTGGTCCTTCCTCCTTTTGTCAGTTCATATGGAGTACACCCAGAAATAAGTATACATAGTCTTTTTGATGCATCAATGTTAGTCTTTTTAAATTCTTAAATTATGAAACTACTAAATACTGAGCGCTTTAAGTTTTCCAAAAGTTTGAACAGGATATACATATAGTGTTATCGGTGAGAACCACCAAATCTTTGATCTAGAAGGTGACAGTGGAAGGCTCATTATTCTGACTGACCAAGACAGCGAGAAGCAGTTCTGACAGTGGTTCTGACGAGGATGAACCAGAAGATGTAATTTATTTGTGGATTCATATGTTGCACTTGTTTCTTGATTCATGCACCTTTGATAGCTGTTCTTTCTCAAACATAATTTGTTCGTAAAAATAGGAAGAATCCAGTGGCAGTTCTAATTCTGAGTCCGAGGATGAGGTAGCCACCTTAGTACCTTACTACAATCAAACTCCATTGCTTCGCCCGATCATTGCTTTGTTGCTCTGCTGTTTTGTGAGAGATTGAATCCTTGAAGCACTAATTATGCTGAATGATTTATCAAATCCTCTACTGAATTTTAATATGGCGTGACCAAATATTCATCCCTTTTTACCTCACGGATAGGGCGCCCGAAGGGGCGCCGTCTGTTCTAGTAACCTAGAATAAAAACTGACCTTTTACTGGTATACCTTGATTCTGTGAGGGCAAACGATTCAAGTTAATTTCCTTGTATTTTCATATTGACACTAATTCTAAAAAGTGCTAGAACAAAAGCACTTGTTACAAGAATAAACGAACCACTGAAGAAGCTTTTGGAATTTACATGGAGGTGACACTTCAGTGCTCTGACTGTATTTCAACATTATATATGTTTATCAAATTTAATTGTAGACCATTGGAGGGGTTCTCAATCTGCCTCGCCTCCACACCTCGGCCTCACCTAGGGCTAAATATCGAGCTAGCTCGGCTCAACTCATTAAGCTAACGAGTTGGCTCGACTCGGCTCGTTAAGGAACCGAGCCAGAAAATCAACTCGACTCGTTTGCGAGGTTGAGTTAGCTCATTTAGATCGCGAGCCAAAACAAAAAAACAATATATAAATATATATAACAATATAATATTATTAGTTAATTCTAGACTAATTTAACACTAAAAAGAGTAATAATACTCACAATTTCATATACCACATCAAATTAACATAGTTCATCACTTATTAGTTTATCCAACACAAGTGCAGCCTTGGTTTTGTTCACAAATGGTAGCTCGTTCGAGCTAACGAGCTTGCTCGAGCTGAATCGTTAACGAACTGAGTTGGGATGCTAGCTCAGCTCGTGACAAAATTGAAATGAGCCAAGCCAAGCTAATCACAAGCCACGAGTATTGAACGTCGGCTAGAGGACAGGTGAATAGGCGAAATCTGAAATTTACAAACTTTAAACATGCACTATGCTCAGGGTTAGCGTTAAAATTAATTTGAAGTGCGGAAGATAGTTTTCCTTGCTATGAGTTGCTCAATCAATACAGATAACTTTGGGAGCCAACTCAAATCAATATGAGCAAGGGAACTTTTAGAGAGAGGAAGGGAGAGGAAACAAATCGAGTGGAGATCAACACAAATAAACATGGCGGTTTGTTTACCGAGGTTTAGTTCCAAAGAACCTAGTCCCCGTTGAGGATGCCACAAAGACCGGGTCTATTCCAACCCTTTTCCTCTCTCAATCGGTCACATAGACCGGTCGAGGCTTCTCCTTAATCACTTGGGTCACTAAGACCTCGTAAGGATCACCACACACTTAGGTGTCTCTTCCTAGTTTTACAAAGCACTTAGAAGAATAAGAATGAGGAGGAGAAATCAATTCAAGTGACAAGAGCAACAAAAGAAACACAAATGATCCTCTCTCAAGTCTCTAAGCAATTGAGTTGATTTTGGAGCTTGGAGGGAATTGAATGCTTTTATTGTGTCTTTGGAGTATTGCCTTTGCTCATGTATTGAATGTGAAGTTCAGAAAACTTGGATGGCTTGAATGGTGGTGGTTGGAAGGTATTTATAGCCCCAACCACTATTCCAGTCGTTGTTGTCGATGGGCACACCGAACAGTCCGGTGGTGCGCCGGATATGGCATTGTTCATTATCTGGTGCGTGCAACGTCAGCTGATCGTTGGGGTTTGGAGCGGTTGACCATTGAAGTCCCTTGTCCTCTTGCGGCATCGGACAGTCCGGTGGCACACCGGACATGTCCGGTGCGTTCTAACTTCACAGCTCTGACTTCTGACTTCTGCACTGTGCGCTTTTACTGTTCATCGCAGTCGACCATTGTGCGCAGTTGATCGTTGCTCCATTGGCTTACCGGATAGTCTGGTGAATTATAGCAGAGCGTCTCCCAGAGAAACCCGAGAGTGACCAGTTCGTGGAGTGCTTGGCCTGGGCACCAGACAGTGTCCGGTGCGTCACTAGCAGCATCTCAACTTGTCTTTTGCTCCAAACTTTGTAGAGTCCCCAACTTATTTTCTTTGTTGGTTTATGTTGAACTTTATGCACCTGAGATAAATGACAACTAGACAAACTAATTAGTCTATGTGGTTTGTGATGGTCGCCAAACACCAAAATCGATTATAGGAAACGATTAAGCCCATTTCCCTTTCAAGTATTTTGTCCAGTCCTAACCCCACCTTCGACCTTTCCACTGCTAGAGCAGGGCTTCGACAACCCGCACGCCCACAGCAAGGACGATAGTGGCGAGAAGTTCCCCCAGCGCTCCACCTTGCGCCCTCCTTGTCACACCCGGGCTTTAAGGGACAAAGCCGGGTGCATCTCATACATGCGCCAAAGAAGACAACATATATAATAACAGAGTGTATAGAGATAAATGTCACAATATAATCAGAGTACTTATTACATAGCGGAAGACTTACAAAATAAAATATAAATATAACAGGATCTAAAATCCATCCTTGGCGCCAGAAAGTCAAATAGGAGACGACGACCTAGACCTCTCACGAACACAGCGCAACATCCACCTTGCGCCTTCTCCAGTGATACCTGTTCTTGCCCTGTGGGGGGGGGGGGGTGAGACAGCAAGGGTGAGCTCACACATGTTCATCGCTCAACAAGTTGTGGGGAATAATGTGACGTGAACTCCCCAAAGGTGGGAGCTCATGAAGTGTAAGGCTTACCAAAGAGAATGGTTAAAGCTGAGCATTGCTTTTAAAGTTGGTCAAAATTTTATTAGCAGTTACTAAGTGTAAGTGAATACCAAACCATAATAATATAATAGAACAAAATTAATAACAAATCCCATGCAATGCAAATGACAAATTGAATTTAAGTTCCATAAATTAATCATCGGAGAGTCCTGAGCCGCTCATGACCGTGAGCTCGGCATTATACCAGTTTTACACTCTGCAGAGGTTGTACCCTTTACCCACAAGTCGTGTTTCCCATGTCGCCAGGGTTAGCTAGGCCCTTAAACACTACCGAGGTGAATGGCTAGGGATCCACTACGAGGCCTTTACAAAGTTCCACTAGCTTCCGAAAACCCGCTACAGTTTATGGGAAGAGCACTTGCAAGAATCCCCCGTCTGACCGCCATCGCAGCAAATCAACCCGAGAACCTCCTTGCATGCAACTCCCCTACTGCCCTTGCCCCTTTCGGGTAAGGTAGTCTTCCACTAGCTTTCCTAATTAGTCAGCCAAGGGGTCCCATTCCTCCCTTGTGGTGGCACGTGTTTCTCAAGTTAAGCTCCATGTTCCAATTAACAATAATATAATGGTCTTGACATGAATATAAATAGAATAACAAAATAACTGGAACATGGATATAAAGAAATAATTATCCCAAAACCATATAAAGCAATAACAAAAACTACCCATGTGATTCAGGGGTAAACAAGGTAGTGAGATAAACAATCTAGGGTGACCTATCGGGTCCCATCAAAATTAAACCTATGCATGGTAAATGATTATAAAGAACATTATTGGGTAACAAAAGTGAATCAAGGGCACAACTTGCCTGGCACTTGAGATACATGTCCTCGCGCTAGTTGTAGCAATACAAACAAACATGGTATAGATAAAATTAACATCACACCAAACATAAGAATATACTGCATAATAATGATCTACGCGTTGCTACGAGACTAACTCAACTTGAACGGATCAAATCAGAGTCATAGATTTTAAGTTATGAATTTCGAGAGATTCTATGTGTTTTGTACAAGATTAAATAAGATATAAATTTTAATGTAACTTTCATGTGAAAACAGTGGTACTAAATGATAAACAATAATATTACAAAATTATAGCAATTGAAATGGACTAATTTAGACTTCATATGAATTTTCTATGGCTTATACAAAATTCTAGCAATTATTTACACATTAAAAATCATTTTCTATCCATTTATCTGATTTCTTAACTTCCTGGGCTGGGCGCACTAATTCAGAGAAGTGCAGGGGTCTAAATCACAATTTACCTAAGACTCAGAACTAACTCCGCGCGGATGGCGGGTTTATTCCCTAGAAACTCAGGGGTTCATATGAAAGATCGCCAGCCGAAGGGGGTATTGGACGATCGCAGCCGTTGATTCACTATCGGATGGTTGCGAATAGATCAAAATCTTTAATGAACCGGTACGCTTCACTGGCCGCGAGATTTGAATCCTAGGGTCCCAATTCTATGAATCCCCAAACCCATCACGTTCGCCCGATCAGATCCGGACGGCACAGATTGAATCTGCGAAAAGGTGCAGCTAGACCTAATCAAAGTCGCCCGCATCTGATCAAACGGCCAGGAGTTTGTCTTCTCCTGTTCTCCCCCAACGCTGCGACGGCCATCGCGTTGGCCACGGCGGCGACCCCGCCGGAGGAAGGCAAGGTTGTGCTCCAGGGTTCCAAACTCAAATTCGATAGGCGCAACACGATCTAGAGACGAAGGCAATTTAATAGGGAGGAGAATCTCACCGAAATAGTGGTGTCGAGGTCCCTGACCGCGCCGAAGGGCAGATTCATGGCAGAATTCAACCTCCGGTGACGAATTGTCCTAGTCATGCCGCTTCCTTCGACGAATTGGTGGCCGTGATAGTCCCCATACCTACAAGCGGTGCTCTTGGTCTCCCCTTCATGGCCCCTAAGCGGTGCTGCAGGTTCCAGGGCGAGGTAGGGGGGCGGCTGTTCGGCATCTTGCACACGGCAATGGAAGAACCCGGAATCCCCGACGATGCAGTCTCCCTGGCGCTGTGCTAATGCAGAGATAAAAGGGCTCAGGGCTCAGCTTTAATCCTGTGATGCGGGACTGGCTGCGCGAAGGCCGCGGCGAGAGTTTCGGCGGGTGACCAGGAAGTCATTGCATCGGCTGTGAGCTGGGGGACGATCCTGGAGTGTGGGGTCTGTCGGGCGGTGAAGCTAATCTGCAGCGTGCGCAAGGGGCGTTCGGATCCACCAAATCCCGTCCGCCGTGGTTGGATTCAACGACCCGCCCGGATCCCGGCAGGAATGGCGCTGATCCGTTGGGAGAGACGGGTCTTACACCCCGGGCCCACATGGCGGTGTCTTCGTACCAGCGCTGGCATGGAGCTGAGGCTGTCGTGCGGGGTGGGGGCGGTGCAGCGGCTGCTAGGGCAGGCCCGTGCGATAGTGAAGGCTTGCGCGTGTGCGTGAGAGAGAAAGGCTGACCCGTGGGGTCCACACGTCAGCGCCGGATGAAGTGGGCAAGCGCGCGGAGAATACCTGTGTGGCTGACAGGTGGGGTAGCTATGTCGGCACTGAGGCCCGCGAGGCAGAGTGGCTGCGCGTGGGTTGGGCCAGAAGGGAAGGGAGAATCGGCCCAAGAAGCGGTTCTCTGTTTCTCTTTTTTTATTTTGTTTTGAATTCCTTTCTCAATTTCCTTTTAGATTTTCAAATTCATAAAGTTTAAATGTCATTCAAATTCAAACTTTCTGGTAGATTCGTTTTCTCATTAATCATTTGTCCTAGACATGGTATGGATAAATTTATCTATTTTTAATACTTATTTCATGATAACTAGTGCTCTCTTTCCTAAATTCTTGAATTCCCTTTTAGATTTAAAATTCCACTTTGGACTTTAATACATTTTTTTACATTATTTTTATATTGTCACAAAAATGCACACAAAATAAGTCTAGCATGATGCGTGATTTGTTTGAGTGCCATTTTTTTTACTTATTCATTTGTATAAGTGACGTGTCCACATGAAATAACAAGTAGAGATAACACACTTACATATACACATGAATTTCATTTCTCCTTTTAGATTTTCTTACAAAGTAGGTATTACAAATCCTACCCCCTTAAAATAATCTCGTCCTCGAGATTAGGAAGGACTATGGATAAGATGTGGAAAATCTATGCGAAGCTCTTCTTCTCTTTCCCATGCAGCTTCGTCTTCTCCATGGTGACTCCATTGAACTTTGCACATCTTTATCACTTTATTCCTTGTAACTCGAGTCAATGTGTCAAGAATCTTGATTGGATACTCTGTGTAAGTCAAATCACCCTGAACACTGAGCTTTTCCATTGGTAACTATTCCTCAGGGACACGGAGACACTTCTTAAGTTGAGACACGTGGAATACATTATGCACATCAGATAGATTATCAGGTAGCTCGAGTTGATAGGCCATCTCTCCAACTTGCCTAAAAACTCAGAATGGTCCAATATAGCGAGGGGACAATTTGCCCTTGACTTTAAATCTCCTCATTCCACGAAGTGGTGACGCCTTGAGGTACACATGATTACCTTCCTCAAATTCCAGTGGTCTTCTTCTATTATCAGCGTAGCTCTTTTGTCTGGTCTGAGCTATCTTAAATCCTCCCAAATTATACGGACTTGTCCTTCCGCCTCTTGAATAAGTTCAGGTCCAAAGAATTGTCTTCCGCTAGTCTCATCCCAATATAAAGGAGTACTGCACTTCCTGCCATATATAGCCTCAAACGGTAACATCTTCAGACTGGCCTGGTAATTATTATCATATGAGAACTCAGCATAAGGTAGACTCTTGTCCCACTACTACCATGCTAAAGGGCACAAGCTCTCAACATATCTTCCAATACTTGATTAGTTCTTTCAGTCTGTCCATCAGTCTGAGGTAGGCCAAACTAAAATTCAACTTCGCATCCATATTCTCATGAAAACTTTTCCAAAATCTGGAGGTAGACTATGATCCTCTATCCAAAATGATCTTCTTGGGTACACCGTGTAAAGACATAATCCAAACCATATATAACTCTACCAATTGAGATCCCTTATAAGTAGTCTTGACCGGAATGAAATGAGCCACTTTGGCCAGTCTATCCACAATAACCCATATAGAATCGTATCCTTTCGAGGTGCGAGGCAATCCAGTAATAAAATCCATACCAATCTCTTCCCACTTCCACTCGGGTATCTTTAGTGGGTGCAGTAGTCTAGCTAGCCTCTAGTGTTCAGCCTTAACTCTTTGACATACATCGCACATAGCCACATATGCAGCCACATCTCTCTTCAATCCATACCACCAATACTTCTGCTTCAAATCCTGATACATCTTGGAACTACCAGGATGAATAGAATAATCCAAGTCATGGGCCTCCTTTAAAATAGTCTCACGAAGGCTTTCAATATCAGGAACACATATCCTATCCTTGAACCATACGGTGCCTTGCTCATCTTTCGTGAATTCCGGACCTCGTCCTTCAGTAATCAGATCCTTAATCCCTTGTATTTTAGCACCCCCAACCTGTCCTTTGTGGATTTCTTGCTCCAAGGTAGGTTCCACATCAATAATAACTCCTTCAGTGTGAGCAACTATTCCCAGGTTAAGTCTCCTGAAATCCTCAACAATCTCATCGGGTAGGTGGGCAACAACAACTGAATGAACATGCTCCTTTCGACTCAAGGCATCTGCAACCACATTTGCCTTGCCCAGGTGATAGTGAATCTCCAAGTCATAATCCTTAATAAGCTCCAACCAACGGTGTTGCCTAAGGTTGAGATCCTTCTGAGTGAATATATACTTCAAACTCTTATGATCCGTGTATACTTGACAATTGGTTCCCATAATATAATGTCTCTAAATCTTAAGCGCATGCACAACGGCTGCCAGTTCCAAGTCATGCGTGGGGTAGTTCAACTCATGTTTCCACGTAGGTGATCACATGTCCTTCTTGCATGAGCACACATCCCAAGCCTTGGTCACATGCATTACAATAAATGTCAAATCCCTTCTGTAGATCTGACATAACCAACATTGGTGGCGACATCAATCTCAACTTCAGTTGGTTAAAACTATCATGGTACTTCTCGTCCCACTTAAACTCTCTTCCCTTGTCCAGAAGTGAGGTCATACTCTTAGCGATCTTAGAAAATCCTTCAATAAATCTCCGATAATATCCTACAAGTCCCAAGAAACTCCGGACCTCAGTAACTGTAGTGGGTATGCTCCACGCCACTATCTCCTTGACTTTAGCAGGATCCACTGATATTCCTCCATTAGAAATGGCATGTCCAAGGAATGGTACCTGAAAGGGAATTAGACTTACACCTAGTTCCTAAATAATTTTGGTGGTTGAATTGCCCAACACAAATATTGGACTAACTAGTTTGCTCTAGTGTATAAGTTATACAGGTGCAAAAGGTTCACACTTAGCCAATAAAAAGACCAAGTATTGGGTTCAACAAAGGAGCAAAGGACAACCGAAGGCACCTCTGGTCTGGCGCACCGGACAATCTACAGTGCATGTCCGGTGCGCCACCGGACATCCAGGCGGGCCCAGAAGACAGAGCTCCAACGGTCGACCCCAACGGCTTTTGGTGACATGGCTGTCGCACCGGACATGTCCGGTGTGCACCGGACTGTCCGGTGCGCCATCGAACAGACAACCTCTCCAAACGGCTAGTTTGGTGGTTGGGGCTATAAATACCCCCAACCACCCACCATTCATTGCATCCAAGTTTTCCACTTCCCAAATACTTACAAGAGCTCTAGCATTCAATTCTAGACACACCAAAGAGATCAAATCCTCTCCAAAATTCCACACAACGCCCTAGTGATTAGAGAGAGAGATTTGCTTGTGTTCTTTCGAGCTCTTGCGCTTGGATTGCTTTCTTCTTTCTTGATTCTTTCTTGTGATCAAACACTCACTTGTAATTGAGGCAAGAGACACCAATCGTGTGGTGGTCCTTGCGGGAACTTTGTGTTCCAAGTGATTGAGAAGAGAAAGCTCACTCGGTCCGAGGGACCGTTTGAGAGAGGGTAAGGGTTGAAAGAGACCCGGCCTTTGTGGCCTCCTCAACGGGGAGTAGGTTTGAGAGAACCGAACCTCGGTAAAACAAATCCGCGTGTCTCACTTCATTATTTGCTTGTGATTTGTTTTGCACCCTCTCTCGCGGACTCTATTACATTTCTAACGCTAACCCGGCTTGTAGTTGTGATTATTTTTGAGAATTTCAGTTTCGCCCTATTCACCCCCCTTTAGGCGACTTTCAATTGGTATCAGAGCCCGGTGCTTCATTAGAGCCTAACCGCTCGAAGTGATGTCGGGAGATCACACCAAGAGGGAGATGGAGACCGGCGACAAGCCCACTACAAGCCAAGGGAGCACTTCATCGGAAGAGTCCCGCACCAAGAGGAAGGAGAAGAAGAAGGACTCTTCCAAACGGAAGGAGAAACGATCTTCTTCCTCACACCACAAAGAGAAGAAGGAAAAATCTTCTTCCCACAAGTCGCATCGGAAAGGCGACAAGCACAAGAGGATGAGGAAGGTGGTCTACTACGAGGCCAACACTTCATCAACATCAACCTCCGACTCCGATGCGCCGTCCGTAACTTCTAAGCGCCAAGAGCACAAGAAGTTTAGTAAGATCCCCTTACACTATCCTCGTACACCTAGACATACTCCATTACTTTCCATTCCATTAGGCAAACCGCCAACTTTTGATGGCGAAGATTATGCTAGGTGGAGTGATTTAATGAAATTTCATCTAACCTCACTCCACAAAAATATATGGAATGTTGTTGAGTTTGGAGCACAGGTACCATCCATAGGGGATGAGGATTATGATACGGACGAAGTGGCCCAAATCGAGCACTTCAACTCCCAAGCTACAACCATACTCCTCGCCTCTCTAAGCAAGGAGGAATACAACAAGGTACAAGGGTTGAAGAATGCAAAGGAGATTTGGGACCTACTCAAGACCGCGCACGAGGGTGATGAACTCACCAAGATCACCAAGTGGGAAACGATCGAGGGGGAGCTCGGTCGCTTCCGTCTTCGCCAAGAGGAGGAGCCATAAGATATGTACAACCGGCTCAAAACCTTGGTGAACCAAGTGCGCAACCTCGGGAGCAAGAAATGGGATGACCACGAGGTGGTTAAGGTTATTTTGAGGTCACTTATTTTCCTTAACCCCACTCAAGTTCAATTAATTCGTGGTAATCCTAGATACACACTAAAGACTCCCGAGGAAGTAATCGGGAATTTTGTGAGCTTTGAATGTATGATCAAGGGCTCAAAGAAGATCAACGAGCTTGATGAACCCTCCACGTCCGAAGCACAACCGGTGGCATTCAAGGCGACAGAGGAGAAGAAGGAGGAGTCTACACCGAGTAGACAACCAATTGACGCCTCCAAGCTCGACAATGAGGAGATGGCTTTAATCATCAAAAGCTTTCGCCAAATCCTCAAGCAACGGAAGGGGAAGGATTACAAATCCCGTTCCAAGAAGGTTTGCTACAAGTGTGGTAAGCCCGGTCACTTTATTGCTAAATGTCCTTTATCAAGTGACAGTGACAGGGATAACGACAAGAAGGGCAAAAGGAGAGAAAAGAAGAGGTACTACAAGAAGAAGGGCGGCGATGCCCATGTTTGTCGAGAGTGGGACTCGGACGAGAGCTCCACCGACTCCTCCTCCGACGAGGACGCCGCCAACATCGCCGTCACCAAGGGACTCCTCTTCCCCAACGTCGGCCACAAGTGCCTCATGGCAAAGGACGGCAAAAGGAAGAAGGTTAAATCTAAATCCTCCACTAAATATGAATCTTCTAGTGATGATAATGCTAGTGGTGAGGAAGACAATTTGCGTATCCTTTTTGCCAACCTTAACATGGAACAAAAAGAAAAATTAAATGAGCTAATTAGTGCTATCCATGAAAAGGATGATCTCTTGGACTCCCAAGAGGACTTCCTAATCAAGGAAAACAAGAAACATGTCAAGGTTAAAAATGCTTATGCTCTAGAAGTTGAAAAATGTGAAAAATTGTCTAGTGAGCTAAGCACTTGCCATGAGACCATTAACAACCTTAGAAATGAAAATGCTAAATTAATTGCTAAGGTTGATTCTCATGTTTGTATTGATTCAACTTCCAATCCTAGAAATAATAATGTTGATTTACTTGCTAGGATTGATGAGTTGAATGTCTCTATTGCTAGCCTTAGAAATGAGAATGAGAAATTAATTGCTAAGGCTAAAGAATTAGATGTTTGCAATGTTACAATTTCCGACCTTAGAACTAAGAATGATATGTTGCATGCTAAGGTTGTAGAATTAAAATCTTGCAAACCCTCTACATCTACCGTTGAGCACACTTCTATTTGTACTAGATGTAGAGATGTTGATATCAATGCTATTCATGATCACATGGCTTTAATTAAACAACAAAATGATCATATAGCAATATTAGATGCTAAAATTGCCGAGCATAACTTAGAAAATGAAAAGTTTAAATTTGCTAGAAGTATGCTCTACAATGGGAGACGCCCTGGCATCAAGGATGGCATTGGCTTCCAAAGGGGAGACAATGTCAAACTTAATGCCCCTCCAAAGAATTTATCTAACTTTGTTAAGGGCAAGGCTCCCATGCCTCAAGATAACGAGGGTTACATTTTATACCCTGCCGGTTATCCTGAGAGCAAAATTAGGAAAATTCATTCTAGGAAGTCTCACTCTGGCCCTAATCATGCTTTTATGTATAAGGGTGAGACATCTAGTTCTAGGCAACCAACCCGTGCTAAGTTGCCTAAAAGGAAAACTCCTAATGCATCAAATGAGCATGACATTTCATTTAAGACTTTTGATGCATCTTATGTGCTTACTAACAAATCCGGCAAGGTTGTTGCCAAGTTTGTTGGGGGCAAACACAAGGGCTCCAAGACTTGTGTTTGGGTACCCAAAGTTCTTGTTTCTAATGCCAAAGGACCCAAAACCGTTTGGGTACCTAAAGTCAAGAACTAAAATTGTTTTGTAGGTTTATGCATCTGGGGGCTCAAGTTGGATACTCGACAGCGGGTGCACAAACCATATGACAGGGGAGAAAAAGATGTTCTCCTCATATGAGAAAAACCAAGATCCCCAACGAGCTATCACATTCGGGGATGGAAATCAAGGTTTGGTCAAAGCATTAGGTAAAATTGCTATATCACCTGACCATACTATTTCCAATGTTTTTCTTGTAGATTCTTTAGATTACAATTTGCTTTCCGTATCCCAATTATGTCAAATGGGCTACAACTGTCTCTTTACTGATGTAGGTGTCACTGTCTTTAGAAGAAGTGATGATTCAATAGCATTTAAGGGTGTGTTAGAGGGTCAGCTATACTTGGTAGATTTTGATAGAGCTGAACTCGACACATGCTTAATTGCTAAGACTAACATGGGTTGGCTCTGGCACCGCCGACTAGCCCATGTTGGAATGAAGAATCTTCATAAGCTTCTAAAGGGAGAGCACATTTTAGGACTAACAAATGTTCATTTTGAGAAAGACAGGATTTGTAGCGCATGCCAAGCAGGAAAGCAAGTTGGCACTCATCATCCACACAAGAACATCATGACAAGTGACAGGCCACTGGAGCTCCTACACATGGATTTATTCGGCCCGATCGCTTACATAAGCATCGGCGGGAGTAAGTACTGTCTAGTTATTGTGGATGATTATTCTCTCTTCACTTGGGTATTCTTTTTGCAGGAAAAATCTCATACCCAAGAGACCTTAAAGGGATTCCTGAGACGGGCTCAAAATGAGTTCGACTTAAGGATCAAGAAAATTCGAAGCGACAATGGGACGGAGTTCAAAAACTCACAAATAGAAGACTTTCTTGAGGAAGAGGGCATCAAGCATGAGTTCTCTTCTCCCTACACTCCACAACAAAATGGTGTAGTGGAGAGGAAGAATCGAACTCTATTGGACATGGCAAGAACCATGCTTGATGAGTACAAGACACCGGATCGGTTTTGGGCCGAGGCGGTGAACACCGCCTGCTACGCCATCAACCGGTTATATCTTCACCGAATCCTCAAGAAGGCATCCTATGAACTCCTCACTGGTAAAAAGCCCAATATTTCATATTTTAGAGTTTTTGGTAGCAAATGCTTTATTCTTGTTAAGAGAGGTAGAAAATCCAAATTTGCTCCTAAAACTGTAGAAGGCTTTTTACTAGGATATGACTCAAACACAAGGGCATATAGAGTCTTTAAGAAGTCCTCAGGACTTGTTGAAGTTTCTTGTGACGTTGTGTTTGACGAGACTAACGGCTCTCAAGTAGAGCAAGTTGATCTTGATGAGATAGGTGAAGAACAGGCTCCATGCATCACGCTAAGGAACATGTCCATTGGGGATGTGTGTCCTAAGGAATCCGAAGAGCCTCCACATGCACAAGATCAACCATCCTCCTCCACGCAAGCATCTCCACCAACCCAAGATGAGGACGAGGCTCAAGTTGATGAAGTTGAAGAACACAATGATGAGCCACCTCAAGACGACGACAATGATCAAGGGGGAGATGCAAATGATGAAGACAAAGAGGATGAAGAACCAAGGCCGCCACACCCAAGAGTCCACCAAGCAATCCAACGAGATCACCCCGTCGACACCATCCTCGGCGACATTCATAAGGGGGTAACTACTCGATCTCGGGTTGCACATTTTTGTGAGCATTACTCTTTTGTTTCCTCTATTGAGCCACACAGGGTAGAGGAAGCACTACAAGATTCGGATTGGGTGATGGCGATGCAAGAGGAGCTCAACAATTTCACGAGGAACGAGGTATGGCATTTAGTTCCACGTCCTAACCAAAATGTTGTAGGAACCAAGTGGGTCTTCCGCAACAAGCAAGATGAGCATGGTGTGGTGACAAGGAACAAAGCTCGACTTGTGGCCAAGGGATACTCCCAAGTCGAAGGTTTGGATTTCGGTGAAACCTATGCACCCGTAGCTAGGCTTGAGTCAATTCGCATATTATTAGCCTATGCCACTTACCATGGCTTCAAGCTTTATCAAATGGACGTGAAGAGTGCCTTCCTCAATGGACCAATCAAGGAGGAGGTCTACGTTGAGCAACCTCCCGGCTTTGAAGATAGTGAGTACCCTAACCATGTCTATAGGCTCTCTAAGGCGCTTTATGGGCTCAAGCAAGCCCCAAGAGCATGGTATGAATGCCTTAGAGATTTCCTTATTGCAAATGACTTCAAAGTCGGCAAGGCCGATCCTACTTTGTTTACTAAAACTCTTGACAATGATTTGTTTGTATGCCAAATTTATGTTGATGATATCATATTTGGGTCTACTAACGAATCTACTTGTGAAGAATTTAGTAGGATCATGACACAAAAATTCGAGATGTCTATGATGGGGGAGTTGAAATATTTTCTAGGATTCCAAGTCAAGCAACTCCAAGAGGGCACCTTCATTAGCCAAACGAAGTATACTCAAGACATTCTAAGAAAGTTTGGAATGAAGGATGCCAAGCCCATCAAGACACCCATGGGAACCAATGGGCATCTCGACCTCGACACGGTAGGTAAATCCGTCGATCAAAAGGTATACCGGTCGATGATTGGTTCATTGCTTTATTTATGCGCATCTCGACCGGACATTATGCTTTCCGTTTGCATGTGTGCAAGATTCCAATCCGACCCTAAGGAATCCCACCTTACGGCCGTAAAACGAATCTTGAGATATTTGGCTTATACTCCTAAGTTTGGGCTTTGGTACCCTCGGGGATCCACATTTGATTTGATTGGTTATTCAGATGCCGATTGGGCGGGGTGTAAGATTAATAGAAAGAGCACATCGGGGACTTGCCAGTTCTTGGGAAGATCCTTGGTGTCTTGGGCTTCAAAGAAGCAAAATTCGGTCGCTCTTTCTACCGCCGAAGCCGAGTATATTGTCGCAGGCCATTGTTGCGCGCAATTACTTTGGATGAGGCAAACCCTGCGGGACTACGGTTACAAACTAACCAAAGTTCCTCTTCTATGTGATAATGAGAGTGCAATCCGCATGGCGGATAATCCCGTTGAGCATAGCCGCACTAAGCACATAGCCATTCGGTATCATTTTCTTCGGGATCACCAACAAAAGGGGGATATCGAGATTTCATACATTAACACTAAAGATCAATTAGCCGATATATTTACCAAGCCTCTTGATGAACAAACTTTTACCAAACTTAGGCATGAGCTCAATATTCTTGATTCTAGGAATTTCTTTTGCTAAAACTTGCACACATAGCTTATAAATATACCTTTGATCATGTCACTTTGATATATGCTATGACTAATGTGTTTTCAAGTGTATTTCAAACCAAGTCATAGGTATATTGAAAGGGAATTGGAGTCTTCGGCAAAGACAAAGGCTTCCACTCCACTCTACTAGTCATCCTTCGCCGTCTCTCCGCATCACTCTCCATCTTTGGTATAATCTTTACTCATATGTTTTATTTATGACCAAAGGGGGAGAACATACTTCTAAGGGCTCTAATGATTCCGTTTTTGGCGATTCATGCCAAAGGGGGAGAAAGTATGAGCCCAAAGCAAAAGGACCGCTCCACCACCCTAATTTTAAAATTAATGGTTTTCAATTGGATGGAAAATTTCAAAATTGGTATCTCTTTATGTTCTAAAGGGGGAGCAAGTAGTATTTTCCAAACTTGATATCTTAAAACCCTCTTGCACACTAAGAGGAGAATTTATTTGAGGGGGAGTTTTGTTTAGTCAAAGGAAAAGCATTTGGAACAAGGAGAGAGAATCTCAAATCTTGAAAATGCTTCTCAAATTTTATTCATTTACCTTTGACTATCTTGCAAAAGGACTTTGAAAAGAATTTACAAAAGAGTTTGCAAAAACAAAACATGTGGTGCAAGCGTGGTCCAATATATTAAAAATAAAGAAACAATCCATGCATATCTTGTAAGCATTTATATTGGCTCAATTCCAAGCAACCTTTGCACTTACATTATGCAAACTAGTTCAATTATGCACTTTTATATTTGCTTTGGTTTGTGTTGGCATCAATCACCAAAAAGGGGGAGATTGAAAGGGAATTAGACTTACACCTAGTTCCTAAATAATTTTGGTGGTTGAATTGCCCAACACAAATATTGGACTAACTAGTTTGCTCTAGTGTATAAGTTATACAGGTGCAAAAGGTTCACACTTATCCAATAAAAAGACCAAGTATTGGGTTCAACAAAGGAGCAAAGGACAACCGAAGGCACCTCTGGTCTGGCGCACCGGACAATCTACAGTGCATGTCCGGTGCGCCACCGGACATCCAGGCGGGCCCAGAAGACAGAGCTCCAACGGTCGACCCCAACGGCTTTTGGTGACGTGGCTGTCGCACCAGACATGTCCGGTGTGCACCGGACTGTCCGGTGCGCCATCGAACAGACAGCCTCTCCAAACGGCTAGTTTGGTGGTTGGGGCTATAAATACCCCCAACCACCCACCATTCATTGCATCCAAGTTTTCCACTTCCCAACTACTTACAAGAGCTCTAGCATTCAATTCTAGACACACCAAAGAGATCAAATCCTCTCCAAAATTCCACACAACGCCCTAGTGATTAGAGAGAGAGATTTGATTGTGTTCTTTCGAGCTCTTGCGCTTGGATTGCTTTCTTCTTTCTTGATTCTTTCTTGTGATCAAACACTCACTTGTAATTGAGGCAAGAGACACCAATCGTGTGGTGGTCCTTGCGGGAACTTTGTGTTCCAAGTGATTGAGAAGAGAAAGCTCACTCGGTCCGAGGGACCGTTTGAGAGAGGGTAAGGGTTGAAAGAGACCCGGCCTTTGTGGCCTCCTCAACGGGGAGTAGGTTTGAGAGAACCGAACCTCGGTAAAACAAATCCGCGTGTCTCACTTCATTATTTGCTTGCGATTTGTTTTGCACCCTCTCTCGCGGACTCTATTACATTTCTAACACTAACCCGGCTTGTAGTTGTGATTATTTTTGAGAATTTCAGTTTCGCCCTATTCACCCCCCTCTAGGCGACTTTCAGTACCTTACCAATCAAAAACTCACATTTTCTATACTTGGTGTAGAGTTGATTATCTCGTAGCTTCTGTAGCACCAATCTCAGATGTCCCTCATGATCACTATCACTCTTGGAATAGATAAGAATATCGTCGATGAATACCATGACAAATCTATCCAAATACTCCATAAACACCTTATTCATCAAATTCATAAAATATGTTGGTGCATTGGTTAGTCCAAATGACATAACAGTGAGCTCATATAATCCATATCGAGTCGAGAATGCTGTCTTGGGAACATCTGATGGCCTAATCCTCATCTGATGGTAACCCGATTGGAGATCAATCTTCGAGAATACCCTAGCACCTCTCATCTGCTCAAATAAATCTTCAATGGGGGTAATGGATACTTGTTCTTTACGGTGACGTCGTTAAGGGACCTATAATCCACGCACATCCCTTGTGATCCTTCTTTCTTCTGTACAAATAGAACTGGCGCTCCCCAAGGTGAGGAATTCGAACGAATGTACTCAGCATCTTGTAACTCTGTTAACTGCTTCTTAAGTTCTTTTAACTCTTCTATGGACATCCTGTATGGCCGTTTGAAAGTAGGGCAGACCCAAGTAAGGGATCAATGACAAACTCAACTTCTCTATATGGTGGCATCCCTGGTAACTCCTCTGGAAAGACATCCGAAAAATCCCTAACTGCATGGATGTTGTCACCCACAAACTTCTCATGTACTACGAATGCCACTAATCTGGTGGTGGTAGTTACTGCAATCTCAACTTCGAATCTTTCTCCTTTGGGAATGGTGAGTTCTATGGTTCCCTTAGCACAGTGTAGAAACTGTCTTTGCCTTTCTTAACCACGACATACCAAGGATCAAGTCTATACTACTCTCTTCTAACAGTATAGGGGTAGCCCATCTGGGTTAGAAATACAGGGTAAGAAAGGAAGAATTGTAGACAAGGCGAGCAATTACGAGAAATGTTACTGTGGGGGATTTATTAACTAAGTAGATTAGTGTGTCACCTACTAAAGCTAATTCATTACCTTATGGTGGTACATGCTAAGATGCCCGTCTATACTATTTCAATCAATCAAAGAAGCAAATCAAGCATTCATCATCAGAACAATCAACCAACAAATTTTAATAGAGAAAATAGTTTTTTTATTTTTGTCTTAGGTCTCCTATCTCTTAAAAAGTTCATAGTTGTAGGATTCCAAGTATGAAATCCATCTTGTCTTAGAGTAGGAAAGATAAGAGTAATCAGAGTATGACAGCAAAAGGTGAGACAAGATCAAGATAAGTATAGAATGACTCAGAGTAAGGTAAGTAGGTAAGGGTTTTGTCCATTTCTATCTAGGTTTCGTCCTACAGTCAACATTTCCTCTGATACCACTTCTGTCACACCCGGGCTTTAAGGGACAAAGCCGGGTGCATCTCATACATGCGCCAAAGAAGACAACATATATAATAACAGAGTGTATAGAGATAAATGTCACAATATAATCAGAGTACTTATTACATAGCGGAAGACTTACAAAATAAAATATAAATATAACAGGATCTAAAATCCATCCTTGGCGCTAGAAAGTCAACTGGGAGACGACGACCTAGACTTCTCACGAACACAGCGCAACATCCACCTTGCGCCTTCTCCAGTGATACCTGTTCTTGCCCTGTGGGGGGGGGTGAGACAGCAAGGGTGAGCTCACACATGTTCATCGCTCAACAAGTTGTGGGGAATAATGTGACGTGAACTCCCCAAAGGTGGGAGCTCATGAAGTGTAAGGCTTACCAAAGAGAATGGTTAAAGCTGAGCATTGCTTTTAAAGTTGGTCAAAATTTTATTAGCAGTTACTAAGTGTAAGTGAATACCAAACCATAATAATATAATAGAACAAAATTAATAACAAATCCCATGCAATGCAAATGACAAATTGAATTTAAGTTCCATAAATTAATCATCGGAGAGTCCTGAGCCGCTCATGACCGTGAGCTCGGCTAGTATACCAGTTTTACACTCTGCAGAGGTTGTACCCTTTACCCACAAGTCGTGTTTCCCATGTCGCCAGGGTTAGCTAGACCCTTAAACACTATCAAGGTGAATGGCTAGGGATCCACTATGAGGCCTTTACAAAGTTCCACTAGCTTCCGAAAACCCTCTACAGTTTATGGGAAGAGCACTTGCAAGAATCCCCCGTCTGACCGCCATCGCAGCAAATCAACCCGAGAACCTCCTTGCATGCAACTCCCCTACTGCCCTTGCCCCTTTCGGGTAAGGTAGTCTTCCACTAGCTTTCCTAATTAGTCAGCCAAGGGGTCCCATTCCTCCCTTGTGGTGGCACGTGTTTCTCAAGTTAAGCTCCATGTTCCAATTAACAATAATATAATGGTCTTGACATGAATATAAATAGAATAACAAAATAACTGGAACATGGATATAAAGAAATAATTATCCCAAAACCATATAAAGCAATAGCAAAAACTACCCATGTGATTCAGGGGTAAACAAGGTAGTGAGATAAACAATCTAGGGTGACCTATCGGATCCCATCAAAATTAAACCTATGCATGGTAAATGATTATAAAGAACATTATTGGGTAACAAAAGTGAATCAAGGGCACAACTTGCCTGGCACTTGAGATTCCAGGTACCAACTTGCCTTTTAGATGACACGTGTCCTCGCGCTAGTTGTAGCAATACAAACAAACATGGTATAGATAAAATTAACATCACACCAAACATAAGAATATACTGCATAATAATGATCTACGCGTTGCTACGAGACTAACTCAACTTGAACAGATCAAATCGGAGTCATAGATTTTAAGTTATGAATTTCGAGAGATTCTATATGTTTTGTACAAGATTAAATAAGATATAAATTTTAATGTGACTTTCATGTGAAAACAGTGGTACTAAATGATAAACATTAATATTACAAAATTATAGCAATTGAAATGGACTAATTTAGACTTCATATGAATTTTCTATGGCTTATACAAAATTCTAGCAATTATTTACACATTAAAAATCATTTTCTATCCATTTATCTGATTTCCTAACTTCCTGGGCTGGGCGCACTAATTTAGAGAAGTGCAGGGGTCTAAATCACAATTTACCTAAGACTCAGAACTAACCCTGCGCGGATGGCGGGTTTATTCCCTAGAAACTCAGGGGTTCATATGAAAGATCACCAGCCGAAGGGGGTATTGGACGATCGCAGCCATTTATTCACTATCGGATGGTTGCGAATAGATCGAAATCTTTAATGAACCGGTACGCTTCACTGGCCGCGAGATTTGAATCCTAGGGTCCCAATTCTATGAATCCCCAAACCCATCACGTTCGCCCGACCAGATCCGGACGGCATAGATTGAATCTGTGAAAAGGTGCAGCTAGACCTAATCAAAGTCGCCCGCATCTGATCAAACGGCCAGGAGTTTGTCTTCTCCTGTTCTCCCCCAACGCTGCGACGGCCACCGCGTTGGCCACGGCGGCGACCTCGCTGGAGGAAGGCAAGGCTGTGCTCCAGGGTTCCAAACTCAAATTTGACAGGCGCAACACGATCTAGAGACGAAGGCAATTTAATAGGGAGGAGAATCTCACCGAAATAGTGGTGTCGAGGTCCCTGACCGCGCCGAAGGGCAGATTCATGGCGGAATTCAACCTCCAGCGACGAATTGTCCTAGTCACGCCGCCTCCTTCGATGAATTGGTGGCCGTGATAGTCCCCATACCTCCAAGCGGTGCTCTTGGTCTCCCCTTTATGGCCCCTAAGCGGTGCTGCAGGTTCCAGGGCGAGGTAGGGTGGCGGCTGTTCGGCATCTGGCGCACGACAATTGAAGAACCCAGAATCCCCGATGATGCAGTCTCCCTGGCGCTGTGCTAATGCAGAGATAAAAGGGCCCAGGGCTCAGCTTTAATCCTGTGATGCGGGACTGGCTGCGCGAAGGCCACGGCGAGAGTTTCGGCGGGCGACCAGGAAGTCGTTGCATCGGCTGTGAGCTGGGGGACGATCCTGGAGTGTGGGGTCTGCCGGGCGGTGAAGCTAATCTGCAGCGTGCGAAGGGGCGTTCGGATCCACCAAATCCCGTCCGTCGTGGTCGGATTCAACGACCCGCCCGGATCCCGGCAGGAATGGCGCTGATCCGTTGGGAGAGACGGGTTTTACACCCCGAGCCCACATGGTGGTGTCTTCGTACCAGCGCTAGCATGGAGCTGAGGCTGTCGTGCGGGGTGGGCGTGGTGCAGCGGCTGCTAGGGCAGGCCCGCGCGACAGTGAAGGCTTGTGCGCGCGCGTGAGAGAGAAAGGCTGACCCGTGGGGTCCACACGTCAGCGCCGGATGAAGTGGGCAGGCGCATGGAGAATACCTGTGTGGCTGACAGGTGGGGTAGCTATGTCAGCGCTGAGGCCCGCGGGGCAGAGTGGCTGCGCGTGGGTTGGGCCGGAAGGGAAGGGAGAATCGGCCCAAGAAGCGGTTCTCTGTTTCTCTTTTTTTATTTTGTTTTGAATTCCTTTCTCAATTTCCTTTTAGATTTTTAGATTCATAAAGTTTAAATGTCATTCAAATTCAAACCTTCTGGTAGATTCGTTTTCTATTTAATCATTCGTCCTAGACATGGTATGGATAAATTTATCTATTTTTAATACTTATTTCATGATAACTAGTGCTCTCTTTCCTAAATTCTAGAATTCCCTTTTAGATTTAAAATTCCACTTTGGACTTTAATACATTTTTTACATTATTTTTATATTGTCACAAAAATGCACACAAAATAAGTCCAGCATGATGCGTGATTTGTTTGAGTGCCATTTTTTTACTTATTCATTTGTATAAGTGACGTGTCCACATGAAATAACAAGTAGAGATAACACACTTACATATATACATGAATTTCATTTCTCCTTTTAGATTTTCTTACAAAGTAGGTATTACACTCCTATTGGGGGCCTACCTTGTCGAAGATCTTCACATCACCTCATCTTCGACTTGAGAAGGTGTGTTTCAAGCAAAACACGAAGTAACAATGAAGCAAACCTTTGTCAGGAGCAGTGTGCAAGCTAGAAGGAGAATATGTAGACCTTCGCACATATATAGAAGCTACGAAGGCGAATACCGAAGCCGCCAGCTTCGGCATTAGAAGGCTTCACGCACGAAGCAGATAAGAAGGCCAAGAAGATTTGTGTAGCAAGAAAGAAGAAGAAGAAAAGATGACATTGTCCATGTGTGATTTGTAAATCGTACTTGTAAACTTCGTAGGCATAACTATAATTTTTTACGAAGTTGTACCACTTCACTATAAATAGGTGAATAGTGACATACATAAATTCACCTTTTGAAGGCACATAGCTTTGTTTAGTTTAGGCTTCAAAGTACCTTTGAGCTACTGAGAGTCGCCAAGAGGGAGGTGAATAGACAAAATCTGGAAATTATAAACTTTGAACACGAACTTCACCTGAGGTTAACGTTAGAACGAGTAATAATGAAATTGGAGTGCGGAAGATAGTTCTTCTTGCCATGAATTGCCCAATTAGTGCGGATAACTTTAGGGCTAACTCAAAATGTTTTGCAAGCAAGAGAACTTAGAGAGAGGTGAGGAAGTATCAAATCGCAATGAAGATTAGCACAAAGACACATGCAATTTGTTTCTCGAGGTTCGGTTCCGAAGAACCTACTCCCCATTATTGAGGAGGCCACGTAGACCGGGTATTTTTCAACTCTTCCCTCTCTCAAATGGTCACGTAGACTGGTTGAGTGCTTCTTCTTAATCTCGATGGTCACTTAGACCTCACAAGGTTCACCACATAATTAGGTGTCTCTTGCTAGCTTTACAAGACACTAAGTCATTTATTAGTTACCCCCAAAGCATGAGGTGTACTATCTGCCAAAAATAATTATGAGGTGTACTATTTTTGCTATCTCGATACTTGTTGACTGTTTGACATTTTTTGAGGTCCTCTAGCCGATGACCTAATGTTTAGGGCATTGCTTAATTTTGTTTATGTATAAAATAGAACTAACAAATTTAGTTGAGTCCAACCTTTTGGCTTTCATGTTAAGAGTTATTTGTATAGGAAATTTGATAATTTCATTGTATGAATCAACTAGATATAAGTAAATTAGTATTAACCATATACACGCTCTTGTACACCAAATGTGGCGGACGGTCCGCGTCGCCGCGATCAGATTAACACGGGTGATTATCCTTATCTCGTGCGTGGTTTTCCATCTAATCACGTAGAGTTTGTTAACTATCGCCTAGGAACGGGTCCAGACCTTCCTTATATATATGAAGGGGTACGACTGATTGAGAACCCCCAAACACATTCCAATCGAACCAATTACTTTATTTGTCATTCCTGCCCTAGGAGTAGATGTAGCGTAGTTCTTGTCGGGGACCATAATTAGGGGTACCCCCAAGACTCCTAAAACTCGGTTGGTAAACGCCATCAGCACAAAGCTGCAAAGGCCTGATGGGCGCAATACAGGTCAAAGCTCCGCCCGCTCAAGGAACGCAATCTCGCCTCGCCCGAGCCCAGCCTCGGGCAGGAACAGTAGACCCAGGTAGATTCACGCCTCGCCCGAGGGCCTCCTCAAGCAACGGGCGCACCTTCGACTCGCCCGAGATCCAGTTCGGGCAGGCTTCATGGAGAAGCAACCTTGGCCAGATCGCCTCGCCAGCCGACCGGATCGCAGGAGCATTCAATGCAAGGATCGCCTGACACCTTATCCTGACGCGCGCTCCTCAGTCGACAAGGCCAAAGTGACCGCAGTCACTTCGCCCCTCCACTGACTGACCTGACAGGAAAACAGCGCCGCCTGCGCTGCTCCGACTGCTGTGCCACCCGCCAGGGTGAGGCTGACAGCCGCCAAGTCCGGCCTCAGGCGCCATAGGAAGCTCCGCCTCCCCCGACCCCAGGGCTCGGACTTAACCTCGACATCGGACGACGGTCTCCGCCTCGCCCGACCCCAGGGCTCGGACTCAACCTCGACCTCGGACGACGGACTCTGCCTCGCCCGACCATAGGGCTCAGACTCAACCTCGACCTCGGACGACGGTCTCGGCCTCGCTCGAGCCCAGGGCTCGGACTCAACCTCGATCTCGGACGACGGTCTCCGCCTCGCCCGACCCCAGGGCTCGAACTCAACCTCGACCTCGGACGATGGTCTCCGTCTCGCCCGACCCTAGGGCTCGGACTCAGCCTCGACCTTGGAGGAGTCACCGCCTCGCCCGACCTTGGGCTCGGACCAACCACGCTACAGGGGGCCCATCATTACCCTACCCCTAGCTAGCTCAGGCTAAGGGGAACAAGACCGACGTCCCATCTGGCTCGCCCCGGTAAAACAAGTAATGATGGCACCCCGCGTGCTCCGTGACGGCGATTCTCAGCCCCCTACGGAAGCAAGGAGACGTCAGCAAGGACCCGACAGCCCAAATAGCTGTGCTTCTACAGGGTTTAAGCGCTCCTCCGACGGCCACGACATCACATGAACAGGGCACCAACACTTCTCCGACAGCCACGCCGGCGTGTACATAGGGCTCTGGCTCCTCTCTGCTAGACACGTTAGCACTCCGCTACACCCCCCATTGTACACCTGGGCCCTCTCCTTACGTCTATAAAAGGAAGGTCCAGGGCCCTCGTACGAGAAGGTGGCCGCGCGGGAGGACGGGCTGACGGACAGGCTCTCTCTCTCTCTCTCCCTCGCGAACGCTTGTAACCCCCTACTGCAAGCGCATCCGCCCTGTGCACAGGACAACATGAGCCGCGGTTCCCCTTATTGTTTTCCCCCTTGTGTTCCGTCTCGCACCGACCCATCTGGGCTGGGACACGCAACGACAATTTACTCGTCGGTCCAGGGACCCCCCGGGGTCGAAACGCCGACAGTTGTCGTGCCAGGTAGGGGCCTGCTACGTGTTGACGAACAGCTTCCCGTCAAGCTACAGATGGGTAGTCTCCATCAACCTCTCCAACCTGGGACGCTGCTCCGTTTCGAGAGTCTCGAGTTCATGTCCCTCGACGGCAGTTATAACATGGTACTCCTTCCTCCGTCGCGCGACAACGACAATGGCGGCCGCCAGCCCGCCCGCCGTTGGCGGAATCGATGACGTCTTCCCCGCGTGGCGGAAGAACAGCATTCGGATCTGTCCCGTCACCTTCCCCATCGACGGAGGAGGCGGGGCAACCATGGCCAAGCAGGAGGCGGCACCTCGTCGGCTGTCGAGGGAGTCGACGACGTCGGCGCCCCAACGGGGGACACGTCGGGCGTCGACCTCGCGTCTGAGATGAAGACGGGTGTCGTTTCCCCACAACACGCCAACCCCAAGCGGACGGATGACGCCAGCACGCTCGCGAAGGACCTACTGGGCGTTAGTGTAACACCCGGATTTAAAGGACAAAGCCGGGTGCATCTCATACATGCGCCAAAGAAGACAACATATATAATAACAGAGTGTATAGAGATAAATGTCATAAACATCAGAGTATTTATTACATAGCAGAAGACTTATTACAAAGTAAAAGAATAAATGTAAAACGAACTAAGGATCGTCGGCGCCAATGTCGACTGAGAAACGCCACCTAGATCAGATCAAACTCCTCAATGTTAGGCGGCTCCTCTTCGACCACCTGCTCTTCTCCTGTGGGGGGGGGGGTGTGAGACAACAAGAGTGAGCTCACATACGTTTATAGCTCAACAAGTCATGGGGAATAATGTGGGATGAACTCACCAAAGGTGGGAGTTCATGAAGTGTAAGGCTGATCAATGAAATAAAGGCTGAAGCTGAGCATTGCTTTTATAAGTTGGTCAAAATTTTATTAGCAGTTACTAAGTGTAAGTAAATATCAATCCATAGTAATAATAAGTAAAAGTAATAATAATAAAATAATCCCAAATGCAATGAAATGACAGGTTAAGTTTAAGTTCCATAATTTAATCATGTGAGTGTCCGAGCCGCTCATGACCGTGAGCACGGCTAGTATACCAGTTTTACACTCTGCAGAGGTTGCGCATCTTTACCCACAAGTCGTGTTACCCATTTGCCACGGAGTTGATCAGACTCCATACACCTCTACCTAGGAAGCGAGGCAGGGTACCACTACGAGGCCTTTACAAAGTTCCACTAGCTTCAGACTACCCGCTACAGTTTATAGGAAGCTCCAGTGCAGGGTTCTTGCCGACCGCCATCGCAGCAAAATCAAACAAGGACCTCCCTACACTGACCACTCCCCTACTGCCCTTGCCCCTTTCGGGTAAGGTAGCCCTCCACTAGCTTTCCTAGTTAATCAGCCAAGGGCGTCCCATTAAACCCTTGTGGTAGCACTATTTTCCCGGGTGGTTCTCCATGTTCCCATTAACATAATGATCTTAACATGAACAATAAAGAATAAAACAGATAATAAGAAGTATAACAATGAGTGCTGAATATCTCTATACCCAATCCACATAAAGCAATAGCATGTACTACCCAAAACTTTAGTAGTAAAACCAGTGGTGAAGCAAGGTATAAAGATAGTCAAATCTAGGGTATTCTATTGGGTCCCATCAAAATTAACCTATGCAGATCATTATGAATAATAAGAACATGAATGGGTAAAAAAAAAGTGATCAAGGGCACAACTTGCCTTCAATGAGCTCCTGCTCAGCTACTTCTACTTGTTGAACCTCAGAATCCTGTGTAGCCTGCCCGTCTACTCGCATCAACACAATACATACATAGTATAGCAAAAATTAACATCACATCAAACATGCAAATATAATATACAGTAATAAACTAGACATTAAAATATGATCACAAGAACTGGAATCATTAAATTTGGAGTTATATATTTTAAGTTATGCATTTCCAAAGATTTTATGCATTTAATATAGGGTTAAGTGAGAAATAAATTTTAATGTGTATTTCATGTGAAAACAGTGGTACTAATAGATAGACAATAATTTTATGAAAATTTAGGAACTGGAATGGTCTAATTTGGAGTTCATATGCATTTACTATGAATTAAACAAGTTTTAACATTTATTTATGCACTAAAAATTAATTTCTGATATTAATTTCTGATTTTCAAAGTTCTCTGGATTGGGCCTCAAATACTGAGAAGTGCAGGGGCTCTGGCGCAAGAAACCAGAGACACAGAGCACAATCCCAAGGGACGGCGGGTTCTATTATCTAAAAGTATAAGGTCTCTTTTGAATAAGTGCCGAAGCGAAGGGGTATGGGGTGATATAGGCCGTCAGATTAGAAATCCAAGGCCCAGATCAGATCCAGCCTTAAGTGAACCGGTACGCTTTGCCCACGGTTGGATCATTATCCAACGGCCCACGGAGCACCACGCCATCACTAAATCCGACTCGTACGCCCGAGATCCAACGATGCAGATCAAAGCTACGCCTATCATTACGTGGGCCAGATCCGGACCGTTCAGATCTGATCCAAGGGCTAGGATCGGATCACGATATTATAAACCCGCGAGCGCTCAGAGCCGTCCGATCTGGATTGATGGCCCAGATCCAATCCGTCGAAGGGGTATCCCTCTATCTAATCTGCACCGTTCAACGAGGATCGGACGATCAGGGTGTTTTCTCCCCAATCCTCAGTTAGCGACGGCGGCGCCGCCCCGCACGCTCGGCGGAGCACGCCGGCGAGGTTTGCAATCGGCCGTTTCCGAGCGCTAAATACGAATTGGACCGAGCTACAAGTAGAGACAGGAAAGACGAACTGAAGGGTGGACTTAATACCTTGGTTTGGAACGGTGGCGGCACTGACCAGGCGATCGCGCGGCCCGCGGCGGTTCCCTGGCGACGACGAGCGATTTCCACCCCCGAGAAGTCCCTCAGCGTCGGCCGAAGCTTCGTCTGGCTGCCCCACAATGTCGCCGAGCCACCCCGGTTCCAGCACCCCCTCCTTTCACCCTCGGATCAATCCGGCAGACCACGGACTCTCCCTCTCTCGCGCTCCTTCTCGTCTGGCGGCGGCTCACGATTCGGAGGTGGACACGGTGACTGGTCCCCACGGTGCGTGCTACTTATGGTCAGGTGGTGAGGAGCTTGCCTGGTCGACGGGCCGCAACGGGAGGCGCGAATCTCTCGAAATCCGTTGAGCTCGCCCGCGAACCTCGCGGGGACGACGGGTCCGACCAGTGGGACCCACGTGTAAGCGAGCACGAAAGGCACATGGTGAGAAGGGGGCCCGCGAGGTCAATGGGAGAGCGAGGCGCGGGCGCAAGGGAGCGATAGCCAAGTGGGTCTGTTTTGTCATAGACACACGGTTAGCGCGTCGTCGCGGTACCGTAGCTGGCAACTGGGCCCCGCGGAGCGGTGAGAGGGGCGCGCGATAGGAAATAGACGGCTGACGCGCGGGTCCCGCCTGGAAGAGGCACGACGCAGAATGTGGGCTGGCTTGCTGGTGTTTCGTAACTGGGCCGAAATCAGGCAGAACGGCCCATGAAGCCCTTTAATTCTTTTCCATTTTTACTTTCATTTCTTCTCTCCATTTCCAAGTTAAATTTGAATTCAAACTTAAATTCAAACTTCTATGGCTCATCACTTCAACTTATATTTGTGAAATTAGGGATATTAATTCTGAATATATTTATTTATATATATTATCTATATTTTTTTATATCCCTTCTCTCTTTCTTATTTCCAAACTCTAATTTCCATTTAGGGTTTGATCCAACCTTTAGAATTATTATCTCTTTGTTGTTATCCTTATTATTTTATTTAATGTGCAAACATATAAAACTCCAACATGATGCATATTCTTTTTATCATTTGTTTTAATTCATCTCCAACTTTCATGTATGCTCTTTTTATGATGCAAATATGGCACATAAGATAAGGAATTCACTATATAATCCTTTTATACAATTTTGAGTATTACAAATCCTACCCCCCTTAAAAATAATCTCGTCCTCGAGATTTAGGAAGATCTAGGGAAAAGGTGGGGAAAATCTATACGAAGCTCTTCTTCTCTTTCCCACGTTGCTTCATCTTCACCGTGGTGACTCCATTGTACTTTGCACATCTTTATCACCTTATTTCTCGTAACTTGAGTCAAAGTGTCCAAAATTTTGATGGGGTACTCAGCATAAGTCAGGTCATCTTGAACACTAAGGTCCTCCAGTGGTAGCTGCTCCTCAGGTACCCTGAGGCACTTCTTCAGTTGAGACACATGAAATACATTATGTACATCTGATAGGTGATCGGGTAACTCCAGTTGATATGCAACCTCACCCACTCGCTTTAAGATCAAGAAAGGCCCAATGAAGCGAGGGGACAACTTTCCTTTAACTTTAAATCTCCTCATACCCCGGAGTGGTGACACCTTCAAGTAGACAAGATCACCCTCCTTAAACTCCAGTAGTCTTCTCCTATTGTCAGCATAGCTCTTTTGCCTGGACTGTGCAATTCTCAAATTTTCTCTTATCATTCAAACTTGTTCTTCTGCCTCTTGTATAAGTTCAGGTCCAAAGAACTATCTTTCTCCAGTTTGATCCCAATACAGGGGAGTCCTGCATTTTCTGCCATATAGAGCCTCAAACGGTGACATCTTCAAACTGGCCTGGTAGCTATTATTATAAGAAAACTCAGCATAGGGTAAGCTCTTCTCCCAACTGCCACCATGTTTAAGAGCACAAGCTCTTAACATATCCTCCAGTACTTGATTTGTCCTCTCTGTCTGTCCATCAGTCTGGGGATGGTAGGCTGAACTAAAATTCAACTTTGTATCCAAGCTCTCATGCAACTTCTTCCAAAATCAAGAAGTAAATTGTGATCCTCGATCAGACACGATCTTCTTAGGCACTCCATGTAGACACACTATCCGAGTCATATACAATTCTGCTAGCTTGGCTCCCGTGTAATTAGTCCTCACAGGTATGAAATGAGCCACTTTTGTTAATCTGTCCACAATTACCCAAATAGAGTCATATCCTGCTGGAGTGCGGGGTAGTCCAACAATAAAATCCATACCAATTTCTTCCCATTTCCACTCGGGTATCTTCAATGGGTGCAATAGTCCAGCGGGTCTTTGATGTTCAGCCTTAACTCTTTGACACACATCACACTTAGCCACATGAGCAGCCACATCTCTTTTCAGTCCATACCACCAATACTTTTGCTTCAAATCTTGATACATCTTAGTGCTACCAGGGTGGATGGAGTAATCAGAATCATGAGCTTCTTTTAATATAGCCTCACGGAGGCTATCGATCTCTGGAACACATATCCGATCTTTGAACCATATAGTACCTTGCTCATCCTCCGTGAATTCCGGAACTCTTCCTTCAGTAATAAGATCCTTAATCTCTTGGATTTTAGCATCACCAACCTGACCTTTACGAATCTCTTGCTCCAAGGTAGGTTCCAATTCAATGGTGACTCCTTCAGTGTGTGTAACAATTCCCAAGTTGAGTCTCTCAAAATCTTTTGCTAATTCATCGGGTAGCTGGACAACGAAAGCGGAGTGAACATGTTCTTTCCGACTCAAGGCATCTGCGACCAAATTCGCCTTGCCTGGATGATAGTGAATCTCCAAATCATAATCCTTAATAAGCTCCAACCAACGGCGTTGCCTAAGGTTGAGATCCTTCTGAGTGAATATATACTTCAAACTCTTGTGATCCGTGTATACTTGGCACTTAATTCCCATAATGTAGTGTCTCCAAATCTTAAGTGCATGCACAACGGCAGCTAGTTCCAAGTCATGAGTGGGGTAGTTCAGTTCATGCTTCCGCAACTGACGAGATGCATAGGCAATCACATGACCTTCTTGCATAAGCACACATCCAAGTCCTTGGCCACATGCATCACAATAAATGTCAAATCCCTTCTGCAGATCTGGCATAACCAATACTGGTGGCGACATTAGTCTCTCCTTCAATTGATCAAAGCTTTCTTGGCACTTCTCATCCCACTTGAATTCTCTTCCTTTCTCCAAAAGCGATGTCATAGGCTTGGCAATCTTAGAGAACCCTTCAATAAATCTCCGATAATAGCCTGCGAGTCCCAAGAAGCTACGAATCTCAGTAACTGTAGTGGGCACTCTCCACTCCATTATCTCCTTCACTTTAGCAAGATCCACTGCTATTCCTCCATTAGAAATAATATGTCCAAGGAATGGCACCTTGTCAATCCAAAACTCGCATTTACTGAACTTAGCGTAGAGTTGATTATCTCGTAGCTTCTGTAGCACCAACCTTAGATGTTGTTCATGATCACTTTCATTCCTAGAATAGATAAGAATATCGTCGATGAACACCACGACAAATCTGTCCAAATACTCCATAAACACTTTGTTCATCAAATTCATGAAATAAGCTGGTGCATTGGTTAATCCAAATGACATAACAGTAAACTCATATAATCCATATCGAGTCGAGAATGCTGTCTTGGGAATATCCGATGGTCTAATCCTCATCTGATGGTACCCCGATCGGAGATCAATCTTCGAGAACACCCTAGCACCCCTCATCTGATCAAATAAATCCTCAATACGGGGCAACGGATACTTATTCTTCACCGTGACATCATTAAGAGATCTATAATCCACACACATCCGTTGCGATCCATCCTTCTTCTGCACAAATAACACCGGTGCTCCCCAAGGTGAGGAACTTGGACGAATGTAACCAGCCTCTTGTAACTCCGTCAACTGCTTCTTAAGTTCCTTCAACTCCTCTACGGACATTCTATATGGCCGTTTTGAAATAGGGGCGGTTCCAGGTAAGAGATCAATAACAAACTCAACTTCTCTATCAGGTGGCATCCCTGGTAACTCCTCTGGAAAGACATCCGGAAAGTCTCTAACCACCCGGATGTTGTCACCAACAAACTCCTCAGGCATAAAGAACATTGCACGCATGGATGAGGAGGTTACTGCAATATTAACTTGAAATCTTTCTCCTTTAGTGGTAGTGAGTTCCACGGTACCTCTACCACATGCTATAACGGCCTTTGCCTTTCTTAGCCACGACATACCAAGGATCAGATCTATACTGCTTGACTCTAATATTATAGCAGTAGCTCCAAAATCTCTACCCATAATGGTTAATGTCAATCTACGTGTCATTTGATTCGCCTCAACAGGCCCTTTAGGTGTAATTACTATCAGGGGTTTTCTCATATTTAGCAGTGGTATTTCATTTGTGTTGGCATAACGAGCAGACATGAATGAATGTGTAGCACCAGAATCAAATAATATTGTTGCAGGAATTGCATTAACATAAAACATACCAATTACGAGGTCCCCACCATCAGGAGTATCATCAACGCTGACTTGATTCACCCTGGCTATAGAATATCCCTTGCCAGGGGTCTGTTGCTTGTTCTGAGCTGGAGTAGTAGCAATCCTCTGTGGGCAGACATTTGCATAATGACCAGTCTTCCCACACTTGAAGCACGTAGTGCCTGGACTCTGTCCTGCAAACTTCGTCGGGGTGCCAGTGGGAGTAGCCTGTCGAGGAGGTGGAGTCCTCAGTGGTGATTGCTGAACTGGGCGTGGTCCTCCCGGTCGAGTCGGTGTACCCTGTGGTGAACTGTAGCGAGGACGAACACTGCTGCTACCCTGTCCCTGTGAGATAGCCTTCCTCTTCAAATCACCCAGTTGAACACGCTTGTGTTCAATAGCAAGAGCCTTATCCAGTAGCCTCTGAAATGAGGGAAAGGTGTGTGCAACCAGTGCATATTGCAAGGGTCCATTAAGTCCTTCAATAAAGTGCTCCTGCTTCCTTTCATCCTCAGCAACTTCCTCCGGAGCATATCTCGACAGCTGAATAAATTTGTCCCTGTACTCGCTGACCGACATGTTGCCTTGCTTCAATGCCAGAAACTCCTTCTTCTTGATCTTTATCATCCCAGCTGGAATATGGTAGTTCCTGAACTGCGTACTGAACTCTGCCCAAGTAATAGTATCAGCAGCATCGTGGGCAGCAGTATAAGAATCCCACCAGTCAGCAGCAGGACCAGTCAGACGTCCAGAAGCATATAAAACCTTCTCCCGGTCAGTGCATTGTGCAATGTTGAGCATCTTCTCAATTGCTTTCAGCCAATCATCTGCATCAAGTGGATCTGGCGAACTGGCGAAGGTCGATGGCTTATGACTCATAAACTCCCGGTGCTTATCACGAGGTGGAACTGGTGGTGGTGGTGGAGGCAATGGCACTTGTTGCTGTTGTTGCTGTTGTTGAAGTTGTTGTTGCAGCTGCTGTTGTTGTGCCCTCCTTTCTTGGCGTATCTCATCTCTCTCCTGGCGCAGCTCCTGGCGTATATCTTCTCTTTCCTGACGCATCTCTTGGCGTTCTTGCTGCATCTGGGCACGCATATCAGCCATAGTGTCCGCCATTTGCTGCATCACCGCCATCTGAGCAGCAACCAGTGGGTCAACTCCGCCTGGTGGAGGGTTAGGAGGATTCATCTCTGCTGGCTGTGGCTGAGGTTGTCTATATATCCTTCGAGTGTGTTGATTAGGAGGCAGATCAATTCCACCACCCCTCCTGGTATTGACCATCTGAGTTAGACACATATAGTTAGAGAATAGTAGACAAGGCAGTAATTACAAATCATGTTACTTTGGGGGATTTATTAGCTAAGCAGTTTAATGTTTTACCTACCATAGCTAATTTATTACCTTATAGTGGTACATACTAAGATGTCCATCTATAATAATTCAGTCAATCAAAGAAGCAAATCAGGCATTTAGCATCAGCACAATCAACCAACACATTTTTTTTAAGAAAATAGTTTTAAATTTTGTCTCGGGTTCCCTAACTCTTAAGAATGTCATAGGGGTAGGGATTCCAAGGTTTGAAATCCATCTTGTCTTAGAATAGAGAAGATAAGAATGATCAGAGTAGAGCAGTAGAAGGTGAGGCAGGATCGAGATAAGTGTAGAAAGCATCAGAGTAAGGTGAGTATAGAAGGATTTAGAATAAGGTAAGTAGGTAAGTGTAGTCCATTTCTATCTAGGTTTCGTCCTACAGTCAACATTTCCTCTGATACCACTTCTGTAACACCCGGATTTAAAGGACAAAGCCGGGTGCATCTCATACATGCGCCAAAGAAGACAACATATATAATAACAGAGTGTATAGAGATAAATGTCATAAACATCAGAGTATTTATTACATAGCGGAAGACTTATTACAAAGTAAAAGAATAAATGTAAAACGAACTAAGGATCGTCGGCGCCAATGTCGACTGAGAAACGCCACCTAGATCAGATCAAACTCCTCAGTGTTAGGCGGCTCCTCTTCGACCACCTGCTCTTCTCCTGTGGGGGGGGGGGTGTGAGACAGCAAGAGTGAGCTCACATACGTTCATAGATCAACAAGTCGTGGGGAATAATGTGGCATGAACTCACCAAAGGTGGGAGTTCATGAAGTGTAAGGCTGATCAATGAAATAAAGGCTAAAGCTGAGCATTGCTTTTATAAGTTGGTCAAAATTTTATTAGCAGTTACTAAGTGTAAGTAAATATCAATCCATAGTAATAATAAGTAAAAGTAATAATAATAAAATAATCCCAAATGCAATGAAATGACAGGTTAAGTTTAAGTTCCATAATTTAATCATGTGAGTGTCCGAGCCGCTCATGACCGTGAGCACGGCTAGTATACCAGTTTTACACTCTGCAGAGGTTGCGCATCTTTACCCACAAGTCGTGTTACCCATTTGCCACGGAGTTGATCAGACTCCATACACCTCTACCTAGGAAGCGAGGCAGGGTACCACTACGAGGCCTTTACAAAGTTCCACTAGCTTCAGACTACCCGCTACAGTTTATAGGAAGCTCCAGTGCAGGGTTCTTGCCGACCGCCATCGCAGCAAAATCAAACAAGGACCTCCCTACACTGACCACTCCCCTACTGCCCTTGCCCCTTTAGGGTAAGGTAGCCCTCCACTAGCTTTCCTAGTTAATCAGCCAAGGGCGTCCCATTAAACCCTTGTGGTAGCACTATTTTCCCGGGTGGTTCTCCATGTTCCCATTAACATAATGATCTTAACATGAACAGTAAAGAATAAAACAGATAATAAGAAGTATAACAATGAGTGCTGAATATCTCTATACCCAATCCACATAAAGCAATAGCATGTACTACCCAAAACTTTAGTAGTAAAACCAGTGGTGAAGCAAGGTATAAAGATAGTCAAATCTAGGGTATTCTATTGGGTCCCATCAAAATTAACCTATGCAGATCATTATGAATAATAAGAACATGAATGGGTAAAAAAAAGTGATCAAGGGCACAACTTGCCTTCAATGAGCTCCTGCTCAGCTACTTCTACTTGTTGAACCTCAGAATCCTGTGTAGCCTGCCCGTCTACTCGCATCAACACAATACATACATAGTATAGCAAAAATTAACATCACATCAAACATGCAAATATAATATACAGTAATAAACTAGACATTAAAATATGATCACAGGAACTGGAATCATTAAATTTGGAGTTATATATTTTAAGTTATGCATTTCCAAAGATTTTATGCATTTAATATAGGGTTAAGTGAGAAATAAATTTTAATGTGTATTTCATGTGAAAACAGTGGTACTAATAGATAGACAATAATTTTATGAAAATTTAGGAACTGGAATGGTCTAATTTGGAGTTCATATGCATTTACTATGAATTAAACAAGTTTTAACATTTATTTATGCACTAAAAATTAATTTCTGATATTAATTTCTGATTTTCAAAGTTCTCTGGATTGGGCCTCAAATACTGAGAAGTGCAGGGGCTCTGGCGCAAGAAACCAGAGACACAGAGCACAATCCCAAGGGACGACGGGTTCTATTATCTAAAAGTATAAGGTCTCTTTTGAATAAGTGCCGAAGCGAAGGGGTATGGGGTGATATAGGCCGTCGGATTAGAAATCCAAGGCCCAGATCAGATCCAGCCTTAAGTGAACCGGTACGCTTTGCCCACGGTTGGATCATTATCCAACGGCCCACGGAGCACCACGCCATCACTAAATCCGACTCGTACGCCCGAGATCCAACGATGCAGATCAAAGCTACGCCTATCATTACGTGGGCCAAATCCGGACCGTTCAGATCTGATCCAAGGGCCAGGATCGGATCACGATATTATAAACCCGCGAGCGCTCAGAGCCGTCCAATCTGGATTGATGGCCCAGATCCAATCCGTCGAAGGGGTATCCCTCTATCTAATCTGCACCGTTCAACGAGGATCGGACGATCAGGGTGTTTTCTCCCCAATCCTCAGTTAGCGACGGCGGCGCCGCCCCGCACGCTCGGCGGAGCACGCCGGCGAGGTTTGCAATCGGCCGTTTCCGAGCGCTAAATACGAATTGGACCGAGCTACAAGTAGAGACAAGAAAGACGAACTGAAGGGTGGACTTAATACCTTGGTTTGGAACGGTGGCGGCACTGACCAGGCGATCGCGCGGCCCGCGGCGGTTCCCTGGCGACGACGAGCGATTTCCGCCCCCGAGAAGTCCCTCAGCGTCGGCCGAAGCTTCGTCTGGCTGCCCCACAACGTCGCCGAGCCACCCCGGTTCCAGCACCCCCTCCTTTCACCCTCGGATCAATCCGGCAGACCACGGACTCTCCCTCTCTCGCGCTCCTTCTCGTCTGGCGGCGGCTCACGATTCGGAGGTGGACACGGTGACTGGTCCCCACGGCGCGTGCTACTTATGGTCAGGTGGTGAGGAGCTTGCCTGGTCGACGGGCCGCAACGGGAGGCGCGAATCTCTCGAAATCCGTTGAGCTCGCCCGCGAACCTCGCGGGGACGACGGGTCCGACCAGTGGGACCCACGTGTAAGCGAGCACGAAAGGCACATGGTGAAAAGGGGGCCCGCGAGGTCAGTGGGAGAGCGAGGCGCGGGCGCAAGGGAGCGACAACCAAGTGGGTCCGTTTTGTCATAGACACACGGTTAGCGCGTCGTCGCGGTACCGTAGCTGGCAACTGGGCCCCTCGGAGCGGTGAGAGGGGCGCGCGATAGGAAATAGACGGCTGGCGCGCGGGTCCCGCCTGGAAGAGGCACGACGCAGAATGTGGGCTGGCTTGCTGGTGTTTCGTAACTGGGCCGAAATCAGGCAGAACGGCCCATGAAGCCCTTTAATTCTTTTCCATTTTTACTTTCATTTCTTCTCTCCATTTCCAAGTTAAATTTGAATTCAAACTTAAATTCAAACTTCTATGGCTCATCACTTCAACTTATATTTGTGAAATTAGGGATATTAATTCTGAATATATTTATTTATATATATTATCTATATTTTTTTATATCCCTTCTCTCTTTCTTATTTCCAAACTCTAATTTCCATTTAGGGTTTGATCCAACCTTTAGAATTATTATCTCTTTGTTGTTATCCTTATTATTTTATTTAATGTGCAAACATATAAAACTCCAACATGATGCATATTCTTTTTATCATTTGTTTTAATTCATCTCCAACTTTCATGTATGCTCTTTTTATGATGCAAATATGGCACATAAGATAAGGAATTCACTATATAATCCTTTTATACAATTTTGAGTATTACAGTTAGGCTTGTACTTGAGACAGCGGTGTAGTCCGTCGCCGACGCGACTTCGCCACCACCCGTCGATCAAGAGGTACCGTCCGTTTTCCACCCTTTGCCTTTTAGATTCAGCTTCGACCCACCAAGCGACCCCGCTTCGGTGGACGCTTTCATAAAGGCATATCTGAACCTTCCGGGGTATCATATGTGGTCAACCTGGGACCGATTGACGGCTGTCTCGACCTACGGGCCCCCGGGTTCTGAGGAAGATGACGAGCCCGACTCTGGTTGGGATTTCTTCGGGCTCTGTGCTCCCAGTGCCATGCGGGACTTCATGACCGTATGTGACTACTGCCTCTCCGATTGCTCTGATGATAGCCACAGCCTCAGCGACGAGGACTGTGGCCCAAGTCGTGAATGTTTCCACGTTGATCTAGGGGGTCTCGACGAAGGCAACCACCTTGGTATGCCGGAGGACGGCGATCCCCCTAGGCCTGCGCCTTGCGTTGACATCCTTCGGGAGCTAGCTATGGTCCCAGTCCCTGCGGGGGGTCAGGACGCACAGCTTGAGCAAATCCGCGAGATGCAGGCCAGGCTCGACGAGGAAGCAGGACAACTTGTGCAGCTCCGGCAGAACATCGGGTAGGAGTGGGCAGGCCGAGCACCAGCCGTAGAAGCGCGTCATCCACCCTAGGACGTCTAGCACCGCATCGCTGATGATACTAGGGAAAGGCTGCCCCCGGCTTCCAGTGGGATCGGCCAAAACCTGGCTGTAGCAGCAATACTACTCCGAGCGATGCCGGAACCATCCACCGCTGAGGGGCGGTGTATCCAGGGAGAACTCAAGAATCTCCTGGAGGATGTCACGGTCCGACGGGCCGAAAGCTCTGCCTCCCAAAGGCAGGGGTACCCCCCGGAGCATCGCGCCGCGACTTCCCGATTCATGAGGGAAGCCTCGGTCCACACCGGGCGCACGCGGGACACAGTGCCTGCGGCCCCGGGTCGCCTCGGCCACGAGCACCACCGCCGTGACCGTCGAGCCCACCTCGACGAGAAGGTGCACCGAGGCTACCACCCCAAGCGTGGGGGACGCTACGACAGCGGGGAGGATCGAAGTCCCTCGCCCGAACCACCCGGTCCGCAAGCTTTCAGTCGGGCCATACGACGGGCGCCGTTCCCGACCCGGTTCCAGACCCTGACTACCATCACCAAGTACTTGGGGGAAACAAGGCCGGAACTGTGGCTCGCGGACTACCGGTGTGACGGAACCTCCCAAGTCATTAGGCCCACCTACAGTTGTCCTTGTCCAACAGACATCAGACAACCCTGTAGATGTTCCTGAATCACTTGACAAGTTCGGTATCTTTTCTTACCTCTCCAGGAACGTTTCACCCGTCTTGCAGACATTACAGAACATCGGAGATATCAAAATGCGGAAGTGATTACACAAACTTACATTTATTTAAAAAGTAAGATCAAGTTGCTTATTACAAACTAGAAATATAAACGAGTGCTGAGTAGTATTATTACATAACCAAGGGAGGCAAAACTCCTCCCAAAAAGTCTTTACATAAAAGTTTCTTATGGAGGACCATGTCCTCCCGCATCTTCACTCTTGTTTTTCCTCATGAGGAACCACCTTGGTATAGAAGCAACAGAAATCTGCTACTTCCTCACCTAAAAACAACGAGGGAATAAACCCTGAGTATGGAATTACTCAGCAAGTCTTACCCGACTAAAGAAAAGACTCTCAAGGGTATGCTGGTTATAAGGGAGTCAAGGTAAGGTATCTCAAGATCAATGACTCTGTTGTTGCATAAATGCTTACTAAAAGTGGATCCTTAAAAATCCAGTTTTATTGTCAAGTTAGGTAAACTTACCTACATCTAGAGTTCTTTCTAACCTAGTTCAAACACTTATCTTGAACTAGCCAAGTTCTTAATTCTTCCTTCATCTTCACTGGATTGCTACGTGTAAGTCAGTGACCAAGTCTTCATAACCGCGAAGGTACGGCGATCCGAATCGATTATACTCAGCTGAGGATCTCCAATCACACGACATATGTAGCACTTAACCCTTGCATATGTCAACCCGCCACCAGGGTTCTTAAGACCAGATCAGGTTCACGCAAACCGAGAGCACAGATACACCACCGTCCAGCCTCTTGCTACAGAGGGTACACGCTACTCTCGCCACCGCTCCACGCCCATTTCATGTTATCTTATTCTAGCCTTAGTCTGCCCGAGGCAAGGCTTACCCATGACGAGGCATGTGACCAGTTAAAGGGTCCTCGGTCAGCAGGCCTACATCGAGATGGTCCTTAATCGACTCAGACGGAGACACTACACCGAGACTCTCTTCTCGTGCAAGTCACCCGCCCGGTCTCAGCTTAATCATTTAAACCCAAAAACTTGGTACCTAGCAGAGGTACATCTTTTCCGATGTTGAACCCATCACGGCCGTGGTGGATTCACCATCAAGTTTTATTTTCAAAAACATCCCTCCCACTTTGCCAATCATCTTTTGTAAAACAAAACCTTTTGTTTTTGCTAAAGCAATACTAAGCATAGTAAATCTTTTTGTAAAAACAAGGTTTCAAGGAAAGTGATCAAAGATCAAGGAAGTTAATGCAGGAATTGTTTAAGCACTCAACTCCTATCACCTAATGCATCAATCAAGTGAGAAAGATTTTAAAAACATCAAGGGAGGTGGCAAATGCACCGAGGCTTGCCTTCGTTAGTAGGTGAGTCAGGCTTAGGCCCGTAGATGTCAAAGTAGAGACAAGATCCTGCCCGAGAGTCCGAAGGTGGTGGTGCCTTCTCCTCACTCACTTCAATTTCTTCTTCGTTTTCTAAACATAACCACATATATGTATATAAGAATGAATGCCATGTAATGCTCATGAGAGTGCAAAGATAATAAAAACTTATTATCTAAGGTCTTGAATACAATTTTCCTTCACGGAACTCCGAGAACTTAGGGTTTCCGAAGTCAGTAAAGGAGTTCATAGAGCAGGGGTGGGGGTTTTGGGTTCTAGTTATCAAACAAGGTCCAAATCAACCCAAACTCTACCCAAGGCTTCTAAATAATGTATAGGACTCATATAAAAAGTTTGGACATTTTTGGAATTACCATATGGTTTTTAAAAATCCAGAACTAATACTTAAAACTACTTTAAATACCTTAAAATTCCTTAGTTAACCTAAAAATCATGAAACTATTTTTATTAAATATTATAGAAAATAATAAGTCTAGGAAAATTGGTTTCACAATTTTAGGATTTTTCTACAATTTTCTATAGATTTCTAAAGTTCTACTGAAAAATAAAAGGAAAAAGATTGAATAGTGTTGGGCTGATTCTAGCCCAGCCGGCCCAGTACCAGGGGGAAACGCGCGCGCGCGCCCGCGCCCTGGTGACTTTACACAGAGACCCTCGGGTTTTCGGCTAACTGGGAACGAGTTCAGTTACTATTTAAATCAGTCACTGACAACTTGCACCGAGGTCCCTGAGGTTCTATTTTCCTACCCCGACTGGTCCACGACGGCGCTCAACACGGAGAGCTCAACTCCGACGAGCTAGACCGGCCGGAGGGAGCTAAGACCGGCGCCCAGCTTCGGACTAAACCCAATTAAAGACCCAGAGAGGATTTTCCCCAACTTAATTGCACTAATGATCAAGTGGTTCGCTCTAGCCATGGTGACCGCGAGAACTATAGCAAGACTGCCGTGTACCCGACGACCAGAGGCTACTCCGTGCAATTGAGTGGGTCGATGGGCATCACAGGCATACGAGAGCACCTAAACACGGTTTGAAGTGGGCAGAGTTTTACCAGAACAGGCTGACCATGGCGAGCTTGGTTCAACGGTGGCAGAAACTTGATTTGGGGAAAACAAGAAATTCGGACACTCTGGTGATCGATTGCTAGCAATTTCTGGTGACTGGGTAGCTGATGATCTTGCGGAACTGGTGGAGGGCTCAATTTATAGAGAGAGCAAGCAGTGGTGATCAATTCGGCCGAGCTGTGCTGGCGGCCGGAGATGAAGAAGAAGCTTGGCGCAGTGATTTCGTGTCCACCGTCGTGGCAGCCTCCCCGGCGACGATGGGACAGCAGTAGGGAGCCACGGCGACGCGGTGGAAAGGCAAAGCCACGTGGTGCAAGGCTGGGAGACGGTGGTTCACCAGCGAGCATATCAGCTCAAGCCGCGGGGTAGAGGGGAAGTACGGGGGGGATCATCGGAGTGGAGGCCAGCTCACCGGCGGCGATGATTTACACACCCCGCAATGTTATCCATCTACCCCGAGCGCGAATCCTTATGCCAGCGACACGAAACACGGTGAGGGAGCGATCATCGACGGTGAACTGTTCTGAATCTGAATAGTTACTGTACCATGAGCTTCTTTCATTTAGTCGACCTGACAGTCACAGTTTAGGCTTGATTTTCTCACAAACTTATATGGCAACATACTCCATGCTCTGCAGCAAAGTTGGAGAGCTATATACCATCTACAATTCGACTATAGGGGTTGAACTCATTTGAGCACTAGATCAAGGTTGAATTCACACCCAAAGTTGGCTCTGTTACACTGAAAATCTGAATCTCAGAATGGAACCAGCCTGACAGCCAAACTTTAGGCTTAATTATCTCTGGATTTTTTTTAAGAACTGAGCTCACACTATTAAGCAAAGTTGTCCTCCTATAATTGGTCTACAACTTTGATGTGGTGACCTAGGACAAAAACCCTACGATTAAAAAGTTACAAGGCTCCAAAGTTGAGCCCTCAACTCTGAAATCCAGACTTAGAGTGAATTCTCAATTGGGGTCCTTTTTGCAAATTAATCCAAAACTTAGGGTTTGGCTTGTAAATTCACATATGAGTGACCCAAATGACTTAAGATACTTATTTAACTTGGTTTTTGCACTTTAGTCCAAAAGTGGACTAATTTTGCACATAAGCCCCCTAGGGTTTGGTTTTAGGGTTTTCCAGGGTTCAAATGGGGTACTTGGATATCCCAGGGGTATGAATGTAATCCAAGTTTATTTTTGGGAGTATTTTATGACTATTTCCCTAAAGCTTTTAGGTTTTCTCAACTTGGGCTAGGTTTTATCCCTTTAATCCCTATTTAGGATTAAGTTCCCTATCTAGGGGTCTATTTGCAAAATGCTATAACAATACAACTTGTTTGAAATTTTTACCTAGTGAATGCACTCTAGGTGTGTCAAACATATGCAATACCAATGTTTATGATGTCATGCTCAAGTTTTAGTTGTAGTAACACCAGGGGTGTTACATCCTTCCCCCCATAAAAGAATCTCGTCCCGAGATTAAAAGTCCTAGGGTGAGTAATGGAATAGGAAATGTGTCACATTTTTATTTCCTTATTTCTGGTACAAGGCAGGGGGTGGTGTGGGGTTCACTCCTTTATTACAATAACTATACACACTTTACAAATTACATGAGGCTAAAAAGCCTGGGAAATTCTTATCTAAAAAGTCTTGAGTTTCCCATGTAGCCTCTTCTTCAGAATGTTGGTTCCACTTTATCTTATAGAACTTGAGAGTTTTTTTCTCCGGGTAACCCTGTCCTTTTGATCCAAGACTCGAATAGGGTGCTCAGAATATGTCAAGTCTGGTTCAAGGACAACATCTGTCACTTCAATGGTTCGATCTGGTACCCGAAGACATTTCTTCAATTGTGACACATGGAACACATTATGTACAGCAGACAAGGTTTCGGGTAGTTGAAGTCGATATGCCACTGGCCCATATCTTTCAAGTATAGGGAATGGACCAATGTACCTGGGTGCAAGCTTCCCTTTTATCCCGAAACGCGATACACCCTTTATTGGTGAAACCTTTAGGTAGACATAGTCCCATTCAAGAAAATATAAGGGCATTCGCCGTTTGTCTGCATAATTCTTCTGACGAGCTTGAGCTTTCTTCATATTATGAATTATTTTCTGAACCTTTTCTTCAGTTTCTTTCACCATATCAGGCCTGAAGAAGTACCTTCCACCAGGTTCAGACCAATTTAGCGGAGCACGACATCGTCGTCCATATAAAGCTTCGAAAGGTGCCATCTTGATACTTTCTTGATAGCTATTATTATATGAAAACTCCGCCAAGGGCAAACATTCATCCCATTTCTGTGAGAAGTCCAGAACACATGCCCGCAGCATATCTTCGAGTATTTGATTAACCCTCTCAGTTTGCCCACTGGTTTGTGGATGATAGGCCGACCTGTGGAGCAATTTGGTACCCAGGGACTTATGAAGTTCTTCCCAGAATTTGGATACGAATTGAGGTCCACGATCCGACACTATAGTCTTCGGAATCCCGTGCAAACTGAGGATACGAGCAATATACAATTGGGCATAAACAGCAACTGGGTGCACTGTCTTGACGGGTAGAAAATGAGCAATTTTCGTAAGCCGATCAACAATAACCCAGATAGAATCATACCCTTTTGCGGTCCTAGGTAATCCCACGATGAAGTCCATACTTATGTCTTCCCATTTCTAGGTTGGTATTGGTAGAGACTGTAATGGACCAGCAGCTTTCAGATGTAGGGCCTTGACACGTCTGCAGGTGTCACATCTAGCCACATAGCGTGCAATCTCGATCTTCATTTTTGTCCACCAATAATGTTGTTTCAAGTCTTGGTACATCTTAGTGCTTCCGGGATGAATAGAATAGCGACTAAGATGTGCTTCATCAAGAATTTGCTGGCGGATCTCTTCATTCTTAAGCACCACTATGCGGTTATTAAACCATACAATACCTTGATCATCTTCTTTAAAACATTTGGCTTTTCCAGCTCTTATCTTCTCACGAATGTGTTTCATACCCTCATTATCCTTTTGAGCATCAATTATCCTTTGCAAGAGGACTGACTCAAGCTTTAGCTGATTCAGGGTTCCTTGTTGGACCATTCCTAGGTTTAGCTTCTCCATCTCCTGACATAAGGTATTATCAGAGGTCTTCACTGTAAGACATTGACAGGAAACCTTACGGCTCAGTGCATCTGCCACAACATTGGCCTTGCCTGGGTGATAATGAATTTCCAGTTCATAGTCCTTAATAAGCTCAAGCCATCGCCTTTGTCTCATATTCAATTCTGACTGGGTGAAGATATACTTCAAGCTTTTATGGTCTGTATAAATATGACAGATATTTCCCAGCAGATAGTGACGCCAAATCTATAGGGCATGAACCACAGCAGCTAGCTCCAGAGCATGAGTCTGATAATGTTCCTCATGACGGCGTAATTGCCTTGAAGCATACACAATTACTCGGCCTTCTTGCATTAACACACAGCCGAGTCCACTACCTGATGCATCACAATATACATCAAAAGGTTTAGTGATATCCGGTTGAGCCAATACCGGAGCAGTGGTTAATAATGTCTTAAATTGTTCAAAAGCTTCATTACACTTAGAAGACCAATTGAATTTAATATCATTCTTCAATAAACTTGTGATTGGCTTCACAAGCTTAGAAAAATCTGGTATGAATCTGCGGTAATATCCCGCCAGTCCAAGGAAACTTCGGACTTGATGAACAGTGGTTGGGGGTTTCCACTCCAAAATGTCCTTGACTTTGCTGGGGTCTACCGCAATCCCCCTGGCAGATAGAACATGTCCCAGAAACTGAATTTCCTCCAGCCAAAACGCGCATTTGCTGAACTTGGCATATAACTGATGTTCCCTTAGGCGCGTTAACACGATCCGTAAATGTTGAGCATGCTCATCCTCATTCTTTTAATATATTAAAATATCGTCAATGAAGACCACCACAAACTTGTCTAGCTCGGGCATGAATACCGAGTTCATCAAATATGTGAAGTGGGCCGGAGCATTTGTTAACCCGAAAGACATTACCAGGTATTCAAACAACCCATACCGTGTAGTGAATGCGGTCTTTGGTATATCCTCGGGCCGAATACGGATCTGGTGATAGCCCGATCTGAGATCAATTTTGGAGAATACCCTCGCCCCGGTCAGTTGATCAAACAGAATGTCAATCCTCGGAAGAGGGTACTTGTTCTTGATAGTGACCTCATTCAGGGGTCGATAATCCACACACATTCGTAAAGTTTGATCCTTCTTCTTGACGAATATGGCTGGACAACCCCATGGCGACGAGCTCGGCCGGATGAATCCTTTCTCAAGTAGATTTTGTAATTGAATCTTCAATTCTGCCAACTCATTCGGAGGCATACGGTACGATCTTCGAGAAATGGGAGCCGTACCGGGCTTCAACTCAATTACAAACTCTACATCCCTTTCAGGTGGCAATCCCGGCAAATCCTCGGGAAAGACATCGGGAAACTCGCATACTACCGAAATATCCTTGATTTCCGGTATAATAGCTTCATAAACTCTGCCAGTAGTTTTGGTTGAAATGGGGATAGGCAAAAGAATTTCTTCTTGATTATAACTCAACCCGATAGTTCTTTGATTAGTGTTGAGGGTTGCTTTATGTCTGGCCAACCAATTCATACCCAAAATGACATCTATATCTTGGCCTTTCAGAACGATCATATTGGTAGGAAAGTCCCGTTCGGCCAATGTTACGGGCACTTGATAGGCCACTTCTCTAGTAAAGATTTGTCCCCCAGGTGAGTGAATTTTAAACCCCTCTTTTGATTCATGGCATGAAATGTGATGTTGCTCCACAAATTTCTTGCTAATAAATGTATGCGAAGCACCAGAATCAAAGAGAATGACTGTAGGATGATTGGCCACGAGGAACATACCCATCATTACCGGCTCCCCGTCCGGTGTAGTGGCCACTTGTGTATAATAGATGCGTCCCGTCTTCTTGGTATTTTTGCCCTTAGTATTTCCCTTGACTTGAGATGAATTCCCAGATCCTTGCTGATTATTTGACTGGTTCTGCTTGGCATAGGGGCAATCTTTGATGAAATGCCCAGACTTGCCACAATTGAAACATCCAGTTGAGGAGCTGGGCAAAGCAGGGAATCGAGTGCCTAGGGCACCCGGCTGACTTGGGGGAGTGGGGGCATTATTGGGACGAATAATTATTGGCTGCTTAAAAGGGAAGGAGTGTGGACGAGAGCGATTCTGGTTAGAAGGCCGGAGAACAAACCGTTGCCTTTTACCGGGCCCTGACTAGGCCTGTCTCCTCCAAATCCCTTAGATTTTCCAACACCCGCATACTTTGCTTCTACTGCCAATGTTGTACTGACAGCTCTTCCATAAGTAAGATCTATGCAGGATGCTATTTTTCTTTGCAGTCGATCATTTAAACCTCTCATAAAACAATTCTTCTTTTTCAGATCAGTGTTCACTTGATCGATTGCATATTGCGACAGATGATTGAACTTATTGAGATACTGATTAACAGTATCCCCTCCTTGCTTTAGCTTCATGAATTCTTCTTGCTTCATGTGTAGAACACCTTCGGGTATATAATGCTCGTGGAAGGCCACCTTGAATTCTTCCCAGGTTATTTGATGATTGGCCGGTTGAACGGCCACGAAATTTCCCCACCAGGTACTGGCAGGGCTGCGTAGTTGCTGGGCTACAAATAAAGGCTTTTGGGTCTCCGAACAACGTAGAAGTCCAAATTTTTGCTCAATAACCCGAATCCATTCATCGGCTTCTAACGGGTCTTCAGCTTTAACAAACAAGGGTGGACGTGTCTCTGAGAAGTCCAAGTAAGAAGTTTCGCGGGGGCCCTGTTGATAACCCCGCCCACCTTGCTGCTGGAACTGTTGGCCCGCCATCTCTCTCAGAAAACGGGTATTATCAGCGGTCGCATTCACTAAGTGGCAATCGCCTCAGCCAGTGTGGGAGGAACAGGAGGTGGATTTGGAGTAGATTCCCTTCCACTGGAGGTTCCAGCTGCATCCTAGGATCGGGTCTTGGACGACATCTGTGGCAACAAACATTTGAACGCAAATATAATATGCCAAAGACAAAACCATCCAATTTACATTACCAAAAAGAGTAATGTACAAACTCAATTTTACAACAGGATACATTACCCAGTATACAATAGCATTACCTGCTATATAATAATATAACCTACAATACACTACTTCTATTTCTACTACTATACCACTATTCCTGCTTCTGGTTGTTCCTGGCAGCCTCGTCGTCGGGTGTGGGAGACCATTCATCGACCATCCTCATAGAAGGAGGGGGCTTAAAAAGGTCTAGCTCACCACCAAGCGCTTCTCCCACAACGTGCGAGGGTCCGGCTTCCGACCCGACAGGATCCATAGGGGCACTGGGATGTAGTTGCGAATACAGTACATGGACTTCCTCATGTAGGGTATTACAATACGCCTGTAGGTTGTCAATGGCAGAACTAAGTTCTTCGACTCGGGCTCGAGCCTTTGCTGCCTTAGCCCAAGCCACTGAACGAGACTGTACCGCCCAGTCGAGCGCTAAATCCCGATCAGCAAACTGATCCTGCAGACGGGGATGTAACTCCTTAATTCGTTTATCCTGTCGCCATCCGCGACCCACATGCTGGTCCTGCGTTGCAGTTCCGTTTGAAGCTGATTCACGCGGGCTTCGAGATCCCCAATTGGATCATTGCTTCCGCTACTACTATCCTCATCCCGCGGGGCAAGTTGATGACGAGGTACTCCAATTGGGCCTATTGACTTACGTGCGGTCTTCCTCGTGCGCGGCGGCATTTCTCTAGGGGGAAAATTTTATTAGTATAATTCTTAGCATGATGCATGTGTAATTACAGAATCAACCTTAGTTGATTCATACCTTCTATACATTGCACTCTTCCTATCTGGTCTTTCATATAGATTCTTCATATATGGGGGATAAGAATAGAAGAAATCTTTCTAGGTGAGTTTTTAGAAAATCCTTTTGAAAATGCCTCATAATATCTATGAAGAAGGGCTACGCTCCGATACCAGCTGTGACGGAACCTCCCAAGTCATTAGGCCCACCTACAGTTGTCCTTGTCCAACAGACATCAGACAACCCTGTAGATGTTCCTGAATCACTTGACAAGTTCGGTATCTTTTCTTACCTCTCTAGGAACGTTTCACCCGTCTTGCAGACATTACAGAACATCGGAGATATCAAAATGCGGAAGTGATTACACAAACTTACATTTATTTAAAAAGTAAGATCAAGTTGCTTATTACAAACCAGAAATATAAACGAGTGCTGAGTAGTATTATTACATAACCAAGGGAGGCAAAACTCCTCCCGAAAAGTCTTTACATAAAAGTTTCTTATGGAGGACCATGTCCTCCCGCATCTTCACTCTTGTTTTTCCTCATGAGGAACCACCTTGGTACAGAAGCAACAGAAATCTGCTACTTCCTCACCTAAAAACAACGAGGGAATAAACCCTGAGTATGGAATTACTCAGCAAGTCTTACCCGACTAAAGAAAAGACTCTCAAGGGTATGCTGGTTATAAGGGAGTCAAGGTAAGGTATCTCAAAATCAATGACTCTGTTGTTGCATAAATGCTTACTAAAAGTGGATCCTTAAAAATCCAATTTTATTGTCAAGTTAGGTAAACTTACCTACATCTAGAGTTCTTTCTAACCTAGTTCAAACACTTATCTTGAACTAGCCAAGTTCTTAATTCTTCCTTCATCTTCACTGGATTGCTACGTGTAAGTCAGTGACCAAGTCTTCATAACCGCGAAGGTACGGTGATCCGAATCGATTATACTCAGCTGAGGATCTCCAATCACACGACATATGTAGCACTTAACCCTTGCATATGTCAACCCGCCACCGGGGTTCTTAAGACCAGATCAGGTTCACGCAAACCGAGAGCACAGATACACCACCGTCCAGCCTCTTGCTACGGAGGGTACACGCTACTCTCGCCACCGCTCCACGCCCATTTCGTGTTATCTTATTCTGGCCTTAGTATGCCCGAGGCAAGGCTTACCCATGACGAGGTATGTGACCAGTTAAAGGGTCCTCGGTCAGCAGGCCTACATTGAGACGGTCCTTAATCGACTCAGACGGAGACACTACACCGAGACTCTCTTCTCGTGCAAGACGCCGTCCCGGTCTCAGCTTAATCATTTAAACCCAAAAACTTGGTACCTAGCAGAGGTACATCTTTTCCGATGTTGAACCCATCACGGCCGTGGTGGATTCACCATCAAGTTTTATTTTCAAAAACATCCCTCCCACTTTGCCAATCATCTTTTGTAAAACAAAACCTTTTGTTTTTGCTAAAGCAATACTAAGCATAGTAAATCTTTTTGTAAAAACAGGGTTTCCAGGAAAGTGATCAAAGATCAAGGAAGTTAATGCAGGAATTGTTTAAGCATTCAACTCCTATCACCTAATGCATCAATCAAGTGAGAAAGATTTTAAAAACATCAAGGGAGGTGGCAAATGCACTGGGGCTTGCCTTCGTTAGTAGGTGAGTCAGGCTCAGGCCCGCAGATGTCAAAGTAGAAACAAGATCCTGCCTGAGAGTCCAAAGGTGGTGGTGCCTTCTCCTCACTCACTTCAATTTCTTTTTCGTTTTCTAAACATAACCACATATATGTATATAAGAATGAATGCCATGTAATGCTCATGAGAGTGCAAAGATAATAAAAACTTATTATTTAAGGTCTTGAATACAATTTTCCTTCACGGAACTCCGAGAACTTAGGGTTTCCGGAGTCAGTAAAGGAGTTCATAGAGCAGGGGTGGGGGTTTTGGGTTCTAGTTATCAAACAAGGTCCAAATCAACCCAAACTCTACCCAAGGCTTCTAAATAATGTATAGGACTCATATAAAAAGTTTGGACATTTTTGGAATTACCATATGGTTTTTAAAAATCCAGAACTAATACTTAAAACTACTTTAAATACCTTAAAATTCCTTAGTTAACCTAAAAATCATGAAACTATTTTTATTAAATACTATAGAAAATAAGAAGTCTAGGAAAATTGGTTTCACAATTTTAGGATTTTTCTACAATTTTCTATAGATTTCTAAAGTTCTACTGAAAAATAAAAGGAAAAAGATTGAATAGTGTTGGGCTGATTCTAGCCCAGCCGGCCCAGTACCAGGGGGAAACGCGCGCGCGCGCCCGCGCCCTGGCGACTTTGCACAGAGACCCTCGGGTTTTCGGCTAACTGGGAACGAGTTCAGTTACTATTTAAATCAGTCACTGACAACTTGCACCGAGGTCCCTGAGGTTCTATTTTCCTACCCCGACTGGTCCACGACGACGCTCAGCACGGAGAGCTCAACTCCGACGAGCTAGACCGGTGCCCAGCTTCGGACTAAACCCAATTCAAGACCCAGAGAGGATTTTCCCTAACTTAATTGCACTAATGATCAAGTGGTTCGCTCTGGCCATGGTGACCGCGAGAACTATACCAAGACTGCCGTGTTCTCGGCGACCAGAGGCTACTCCGTGCAATTGAGTGGGTCGATGGGCATCACAGGCATACGAGAGCACCTAAACACGGTTTGAAGTGGGCAGAGTTTTACCAGAATAGGTTGACCACGTCGAGCTTGGTTCAACAGTGGCAGAAACTTGATTTGGGGAAAACAAGAAATTCGGACACTCTGGTGATCGATTGCTAGCAATTTCTGGTGACTGGGTTGCTGATGATCTTGCGGAACTGGTGGAGGGCTCAATTTATAGAGAGAGCAAGCGGTGGTGATCAATTCGGCTGAGCCGTGCTGGCGGCCGGAGATGAAGAAGAAGCTTGGCGCAGTGATTTCGTGTCCACCGTCGTGGCAGCCTCCCCGGCGACGATGGGACAGCAGTAGGGAGCCACGGCGACGCGGTGGAAAGGCAAAGCCACGTGACGCAAGGCCAAGAGACGGTGGTTCACCGGTGAGCATATCAGCTCAAGCCGCGGGGTAGAGGGGAAGTACGGGGGGGATCATCGGAGTGGAGGCCAGCTCACCGGCGGCGACGATTTACACACCCCACAATGTTATCCATCTGCCCCGAGCGCGAATCCTTACGCCGGCGACACGAATCACGGTGAGGGAGCGATCATCAACGGCGAACTGTTCTGAATCTGAATAGTTACTGTACCATGAGCTTCTTTCATTCAGTCGACCTGACAGTCACAGTTTAGGCTTGATTTTCTCACAAACTTATATGGCAACATACTCCATGCTCTGCAGCAAAGTTGGAGAGCTATATACCATCTACAATTCGACTATAGGGGTTGAACTCATTTGAGCACTAGATCAAGGTTGAATTCACACCCAAAGCTGGCTCTGTTACACTGAAAATCTGAATCTCAGAATGGAACCAGCCTGACAACCAAACTTTAGGCTTAATTATCTCTGGATTTTTCTTAAGAACTGAGCTCACACTATTAATCAAAGTTGTCCTCCTATAATTGGTCTACAACTTTGATGTGGTGACCTAGGACAAAAACCCTATGATTAAAAAGTTACAAGGCTCCAAAGTTGAGCCCTCAACTCTGAAATCCAGACTTAGAGTGAATTCTCAATTGGGGTCCTTTTTGCAAATTAATCCAAAACTTAGGGTTTGGCTTGTAAATTCACATATGAGTGACCCAAATGACTTAAGATACTTATTTAACTTGGTTTTTGCACTTTAGTCCAAAAGTGGACTAATTTTACACATAAGCCCCTAGGGTTTGGTTTTAGGGTTTTCCAGGGTTCAAATGGGGTACTTGGATATCCCAGGGGTATGAATGTAATCCAAGTTTATTTTTGGGAGTATTTTATGACTATTTCCCTAAAGCTTTTAGGTTTTCTCAACTTGGGCTAGGTTTTATCCCTTTAATCCCTATTTAGGATTAAGTTCCCTATCTAGGGGTCTATTTGCAACATGCTATAACAATACAACTTGTTTGAAATTTTTACCTAGTGAATGCACTCTAGGTGTGTCAAACATATGCAATACCAATGTTTATGATGTCATGCTCAAGTTTTAGTTGTAGTAACACCAGGGGTGTTACAACCGGCTGGTCTGCCAGCTGGGTGGAACGGACGATGACAACCTCATCATCCGCAACCTCCCCCTGTTCCTCTCCGACGCCGCCCGAGCCTGGCTTGAGCATCTGCCTCCTGCGCAGATCTCCAACTGGGACGACCTGGTCAAAGCTTTTGCCGCCAACTTCCAGGGCACATACGTGCGCCCTGGGAACTCCTGGGATCTCCGAAGCTACCGCCAGCAGCCGGGAGAATCCCTGCCGGACTACATCCGGGGATTCTCGAAGCAGCGCACCGAGCTGCCCAACAACACCGACTCAGATGTCATCGACGCGTTCCTCGCCGGCACCACTTGCCGCGACCTGGTGAGCAAGCTGGCTCGCAAGACTCCCACCATGGCGAGCGAGCTGATGGACATCGCCACCAAGTTCGCCTCTGGTCAGGAGGCGGTCGAGGCCATCTTCCGGAAGGACAAGCAGCCTCAGGGGCGCCCACAGGAAGACGTCCCTGAGGCGTCCGCTCAGCGCGGCACGAAGAAGAAGGGCAAGAAGAAGTCACAAGCGAAACGCGCCGCCGCCGACGCAGATCTTGTCGCCGCCGCCGAGCACAGGAACCACCGGAAGCCTCCCGGAGGGGCCAACCTGTTCGACAAGATGCTCAAGGAGTCGTGCCCCTATCATCAAGGCCCCGTCAAGCACACCCTTGAGGAGTGCGTCATGCTTCGGCGCTACTTCCACAAGGCCGGGCCACCGGCGGAAGGTGGCAAAGCCCACGACAACGAGACAAGAAGGGAGGCGACAAGGCAGAAGAGTTCCCTGAGGTCCACGACTGCTTCATGATCTATGGTGGGCAAGTGGCGAACGCCTCGACTTGGCACCGCAAGTAGGAGCACCGGGAGGTCTGCTCGGTGAAGGTGGCGGCGCTAGTTTACCTAGACTGGTCCGACAAGCCAATCACCTTCGACCAAGGCGACCACCCCGACCGTGTGCCGAGCCCGGGGAAGTACCCGCTCGTTGTCGATCCCGTCATCGGCAACATCAGGCTTACCAAGGTCCTCATGGACGGAGGCAACAGCCTCAACATCATCTACGCCGAGACCCTCAGGCTCTTGCAGATCGATTTGTCCACGATCCGAGCCGGTGCGGTGCCCTTTCACGGGATCATCCCCGGGAAGCGCGTCCAACCCCTTGGGCAACTCGATCTGCCCGTCTGCTTCGGGACTCCCTCCAACTTCCGAAAGGAAACCCTCACATTCGAGGTGGTCGGGTTCCGAGGAACCTACCACGCAGTGCTGGGGAGACCATGCTACGCCAAGTTCATGGTCGTCCCCAGCTACACCTACCTCAAGCTCAAGATGCCGGGGCCCAACGGGGTCATCACCGTCGGCTCCACGTACCGACACGCGTACGAATGCGACGTGGAGTGCGTGGAGTACGCTGAGGCCCTCGCCGAGTCCGAGGCCCTCATCGCCGACCTGGCGAGCCTCTCCAAGGAGGTGCCAGATGCGAAGCGCCACGCTGGCAACTTCGAGCCAGCAGAGGCGGTTAAGTCTGTCCCTCTCGACCCCAGCAACAACGCCTCCAAGCAAGTCCGGATCGGCTCCAAGCTCGACCCCAAATAGGAAGCAGTGCTCGTCGACTTTCTCCGCGCAAACGCCGAGGTTTTTTGTGTGGAGTCCCTCGGACATGCCTAGCATACCGAGGGATGTCGCCGAGCACTCGCTGGATATCCGAGCTAGAGCCCGACCCGTGAAGCAGCCCCTGCGCCGATTCAACGAAAAAAAGCGCAGAGCCATAGGCGAGGAGATCCACAAGCTGATGGCTGCAGGGTTCATCAAAGAGGTATTCCATCCCGAATAGCTAGCCAACCCTGTGCTTGTGAAAAATAAAGGTGGGAAATGGCGGATGTGTGTAGACTACACTGGTCTAAACAAAGCATGTCCGAAGGTTCCCTACCCTCTGCCTCGCATCGATCAAATCGTGGATTCCACTACTGGGTGCAAAACCCTGTCATTCCTTGATGCCTACTCAGGGTATCACCAAATCAGGATGAAAGAGTCCGACCAGCTCGCGACTTCTTTCATCACACCCTTTGGCATGTACTGCTATATTACTATGTCATTCGGTTTGAGGAATGCAGGCGCGACATACCAAAGGTGCATGAACCACGTGTTCGGTGAGCACATTGGCCGAACGGTCGAGGCTTACGTCGATGACATCGTAGTCAAGACGAGGAAAGCCTCTGACCTCCTCACTGACCTTGAAACGACATTCAAGTGTCTCAAGGCGAAAGGCGTAAAACTCAATCCCGAGAAGTGTGTCTTCGGAGCCCCCCGAGGCATGCTCTTGGGGTTCATCGTCTCCGAGCGGGGCATCGAGGCCAACCCAGAGAAAATCACGGCCATCACCAACATGGGGCCTATCGAGGACTTGAAAGGAGTACAGAGGGTCATGGGATGCCTTGCGGCTCTGAGCCGTTTCATCTCACGCCTCGGCGAAAGAGGCCTGCCCCTGTACCGCCTCTTAAGGAAGACCGAGCGCTTCACTTGGACCCCCGAGGCCGAGGAAGCCCTCGGGAACTTAAAGGCGCTCCTTACAAGCGCGCCCATCCTGGTGCCCCCCGCTGCCGGAGAAGCTCTCCTAATCTATGTAGCCGCAACCACTCAGGTGGTCAGCGCCGCGATCGTAGTCGAGAGACGAGAAGAAGGGCATGCATTGCTCGTCCAGAGGCCGGTCTACTTCATCAGTGAGGTACTGTCCGAGACCAAAATCCGCTACCCGCAAATTCAGAAGCTACTGTACGCGGTAATTCTGACGCGACAAAAGTTGCGACACTACTTCGAGTCTCATCCGGTGACTGTGGTGTCATCCTTCCCCCTGGGGGAGATCATCCAGTGCCGAGAGGCCTCAGGTAGGATTGCAAAGTGGGCGGTGGAGATCATGGGCGAGACAATCTCGTTCGCCCCTCGGAAGGCCATCAAGTCCCAAGTCTTGGTGGATTTTGTGGCAGAATGGGTCGACACCCAGCTTCCAGTAGCTCCGATCCAACCGGAACTCTGGACCATGTTTTCGACGGGTCGCTGATGAAAACATGAGCGGGCGCGGGCCTGCTCTTCATCTCACCCCTCGGAAAGCACCTCCGCTACGTGCTGCGCCTCCATTTCCCGGCGTCCAACAACGTGGCCGAGTACGAAGCTCTGGTTAACGGGTTGCGCATCGCCATCGAGCTAGGGGTTCGGCGCCTCGACGCTCATGGCGACTCGTAGCTTGTCATCAACCAAGTCATGAAGAACTCCCACTGCCGTGACCCGAAGATGGAAGCCTACTGCGACGAGGTTCGGTGCCTAGAAGACAAGTTCTACGGGCTCGAGCTCAACCATGTCGTCCGACGATACAACAAGACTGCGGACGAGCTGGCTAAAATAGCCTTGGGGTGGACAACGGTTCCCCCGGACATCTTCTCCCGAGACCTACATCAACCCTCCGTCAAGACCGACGACACGCCCGAGCCCGAGAAGCCCTCGGCTCAGCCCGAGGCACCCTCGACCACCGAGGGTGAGGCACTGCGCGTCAAGGGGGAGCGGAATGGGGTCCCGCCTAATCGAAACTGGTAGACCCCGTACCTGCAATATCTCCACCGAGGAGAGCTCCCCCTCGATGGAGCTGAAGCTAAGCGATTGGCGCGGCGCGCCAAGTCGTTCGTCTTGCTGGGTGACGAGAAGGAGCTCTACCACCGCAGCCCCTCAGGCATCCTCCAGCGATGCATATCCATCGCCGAAGGTTAGGAGCTATTACAAGAAATACACTCAGGGGCTTGCGGTCATCACGCTGCACCTCGAGCCCTCGTTGGAAACGCCTTCCGACAAGGTTTCTACTGGCCAACCACGGTGGCCGACGCCACTAGGATTGTACGCACCTGCCAAGGGTGTGAATTCTACGCAAGGCAGACACACCTGCCCGCTCAGGCCCTGCAAACAATACCCATCACCTGGCTGTTTGCTGTGTGGGGTCTGGACCTCGTTGGTCCCTTACAGAAGGCGCCCGGGGGCATCACGCACCTGCTGGTCGCCATCGACAAGTTCTCCAAGTGGATTGAGGTCCGACCCCTAAACAACATCAGGTCCGAACAGGCGATGGCATCCTTCACCAACATCATCCATCGCTTTGGAGTCCTAAACTCCATCATCACCGACAACGACAACCAGTTCACCGGCAGAAAGTTACTGGACTTCTGCGAGGACCACCACATCCGGGTGGACTGGGCCGCCGTAGCTCACCCCATGACGAATGGGCAGGTACAGCGTGCCAACGACATGATTCTACAGGGACTTAAGCCGAGGATCTACAACAACATCAACAAGTTCGGCAGGCGATGGATGAAGGAACTCCCCTCGGTGGTATGGAGTCTGAGGACGATGCCAAGCCGAGCCACGGGCTTCACGCCGTTTTTTCTAGTCTATGGGGCCGAGGCTATCTTGCCCACAGACTTAGAATACAGCTCCCCGAGGACGAGGGCATACAACGAACAAAGCAACCGAACAAGCCGAGAAGACTCACTGGACCAGCTGGAAGAGGTCGGGACGTGGCCTTACTACACTCGACGCGGTATCAGTAGTCCCTGCGACGCTACCACGCTCGAGGGGTTCGGTCCCGAGACCTCCAGGTGGGCGACTTGGTGCTTCGGCTACGACAAGACGCCCGAGGGCGCCACAAGCTCACACCTCCCTGGGAAGGGCCATTCATCATCGCCAAGATTTTGAAGCCCGGAGCATACAAGCTGGCCAACAGTCAAGGCAAGGTCTATAGCAACGCTTGGAACATCCGACAGCTACGTCGCTTCTACCCTTAAGATGTTTTCAAGTCGTTCATATACCTCGTTCTCTTTACATACACAAGTAAAGTCTAACCATCAAGGAAGGGTCAGCCTTGCCTCGGCAAAGCCCGACCCTCCCTCGGGGGCTAGAAGGGGGGAACCCCCTCTGCGTCAAAATTTTCCTCGAAAAAAGTCTTTTGGCCAGAACATCTTTCGCGCTTTTTGACTACTTCGATAGTGGGATCCTGAAAACGACAGAGTACACGTAAGCGGCAAGGCCGACCGAGCTGAGGGACTCCTACGCCTCCGGGATACGGATACCTCACTCATCACCTTCTGCGATAAGTAACTCACGATCGGATAAGCGATTCTACTGACCGAACAAGTCTTAACGATCGAAAACTTTTCTGCCGAAACGATTTTTCGTGCATTCTCGACTATATCGATAACAGAATCCTGCGGACGAGTAAGAGTACACGTAAGCGGCGAGGCCGACCGAGCCGAGGGACTCCTACGCCTCCGGGATACGGATACCTCACTCATCACCTTCCGCGATAAGTAACTCTCGCTCGCACAAGTAATTCTGCTACCGACAAACAAGTCCTGATACTCGAAACAAAGGGAAAAGAAACGCAGCTTTATAACACGACAATGATATGTTTGGGCCTCGGCGGCCGCAAAAAACATACGCACACTACAGACAAACTGTTCCTGCAGGATCAGACATCAATAGGGGGAGCAGCAGCACCCTCGGCATCGTCTCCACCTTCGGCGGAATCTGACCCGGCCTCGGACGGCAACACGGGCGAAGGATCTCCACCTCGAAGGAAGATGTCAGCACTGCGCCTGGGCCATCGCCGCCAGGGTCTCCTCCAGGAACCCAGCCCAAGCAGACGGCTTGACCGGCTGCTCCGTAGCCTTAGCTAGCTGTCCCCCGAGGACACCAGCCCGGCTCATGGCCTCGGCAGCCCGACTCCGGGGTTCGTCCCGCCAGTGGACGACCCGGCCAGGCTCCGACCACCACTGCTACGCCTCCTCGGTCTGGGCCAACGAAGCCCTTTTTCGAGCCAACTCCGCCTCTGTCCATGCTGACACTGCTGCCTCCGGCTCCGGCTCATCGCAGAGCAGCCGAGGGTTCCTTAACTAAGCGAGAGAAGCCTTGAGCGGCAAGGCCGACCGAGCCGAGGGACTCCTATGCCTCCGGGATACGGATACCTCACTCGTCACCTTCCGCGCAGGGCAACTCACACTTGGTTAAGCGGTTCAGCTAGCTGACAGGCGAGTCCTGGTGTTCGAAATGAGGAAGCAACACGGCTTTACGCCCAAATACACAGATGTTCAGGCCCCGACAGCCGCAATGGACATACACCGGCACTCAAGGTGCCATTACAGATGGGACTCCGGTTCCATTCCCACGGGTACGAACAACCCCCCACATCGGAGGGCCCGCGGGACGACGAACTCCAAGCGGCTGCCCCGCGAACCACTCGTCTCGTCGCATTAACTCCGCGACAGGGCAGGCGACACCTTTGGCAGGCGAAGCGGGCGACGCTCCACCTCCGCCATAATGACCGCGTCAAAAAAGGTGCGCCACATCGTTCAATTTTGTATCCTTTTCCTCTTCCCCTTTCTCTCTCTTGCTACAGGGACCGGGAAAGGGGATACTCCGAAAGGGATCCTTCTCTGTGAAGGAAGCGGCCCCGAGCCCTCCTACTGATCAGAGTTTGAAGGCTGGCCCCTCGGAAGGGTTCGACAGTCGCCTCAGAGCACTCGGGCTCCGCGCCCACTACTGATCAGAGGTTCGAAGGCTGGCCCCTCGGAAGGGTTCGACAGCCGCCCCAGGCCACTCGGGCTCCGCGCCCACTACTGATCAAGGGTTCGAAGGCTGGCCTCCGAAGGGTTCGACAGCCGCCTCAGAACACGCAGAGCGAGGGATGACTCTGGGTACGTCCGATACATCGCCGAGGCTCGGGCTACGTTCCCGAGGTACCCTAGGACATTTCTGAGACCAGCAGGAGCGATTCTGTAACGGAATCCCATCAGAGGGAGGCATCGAGCCCTCGGACCCTATCAAACGGGACCGGGTCCGGCAAATCACCTGCAGGTACTTTTGGAGCGCGCCTCTGGGCCACTAGCCGACCCTTATCGAACGGGGCACGGGCGTCCACTCGGATCACCCATTAGCAACTCACTGGAGACACCATGTTCGGCGCCCTCCGAGGGCAACATGGTGCTTTCCCCCTCCTCCTTGCGGAAAGGCGACGAAGGGGCGTATGAAAAAAGCCGAGTCAGTCCTTGACCGTCCTCTCGCCCTGCGTGGAGGCTCGGGGGCTGCTCTCGCAAACCCGGCTCCGGCCAAAACCGTTGACAGCGTCAACATACCAGCCCGAGAACTCGGAACCTGACTATGCACCCGGGCAATGACCAGTTCGCATGAGGGAACAACTAGACCGGTCGAGGCATCACGAAAAGCATTAAGACCTCGAAGGAGTCAAACCACTCCTCCGAGGCCTCGGGGGCTACACCCGGCGGGTGCGCTCGCGCTCATCCACCGGAACAAAATGCAACCGAGAAAGGTCGGTCCCCTTGCAAAAAAGTGCGACAAAGCCTCCAAGCGAGTGCCAACACTCCCTTCGAGGCTCGGGGGCTACTGTCAGGGACCATAATTAGGGGTACCCCCAAGACTCCTAAAACTCGGTTGGTAAACACCATCAGCACAAAGCTGCAAAGGCCTGATGGGCGCAATACAGGTCAAAGCTCCGCCCGCTCAAGGAACGCAATCTCTCCTCGCCCGAGCCCAGCCTCGGGCAGGAACAGTAGACCTAGGCAGATCCACGCCTCGCCCGAGGGCCTCCTCAAGCAACGGGCGCACCTTCGACTCGCCCGAGATCCAGTTTGGGCAGGCTTCACAGAGAAGCAACCTTGGCCAGATCGCCTCGCCAGCCGACCGAATCGCTGAGAGCACCTAGAGGGGGGGGTGAATAGGTGATCCTGTAACACTTCAAAACTTAAGCCACAAAACTTGGTTAATTGTTAGCACAATAATTGCCAAGTGGCTAAAGAGGAATCCTCAACAAAACACAATAACCAACAAAGATCAATCACAGGGATGGCACGGTGGTTATCCCATGGTTCGGCCAAGACCAACGCTTGCCTACTCCACGTTGTGGCGTCCCAACGGACGAGGGTTGCAATCAACCCCTCTCAAGCGGTCCAAAGACCCACTTGAATACCACGGTGTTTCGTTTGCTTTACTCAATCCCGTTTGTGAGGAATCTCCACAAATTTGGAGCCTCTCGCCCTTACACTTGAAATTCACAAAGAACACGAAGCAAGGGAGGGATTAGCAACGCACTCAAGACAAGAAATCACAGTGACACCACGCACACAAGTCGCAACGAGAGCTCACAACACAACTCAATGAGTTCACCACTCAACTAGAGCTCTAATTGCTATCGCAAAGAATCAAAGGCGCGGAATCGATGTCTTGGTGCTTAGGAATGGTTAGGAGATGCTTGGTGTCCTCCTCCATGCGCCTAGGGGTCCCTTTTATAGCCCCAAGGCAGCTAGCAGCCGTTGAGAGCAATCTTGGAAGGCTGATCTTGCCTTCTGTCGACTGGCGCACCGGACAGTCCGGTGCACACCGGACATGTCCGGTGCCCGATTTGTTTCCATAAACAGCGCAGTCGACCGTTGGCAGCCTGGGAGCCGTTGGTGCACTTGACATGTCCGGTGCACACCGGACAGTCCGGTGCCTTCTTCTAGCCGTTGGCTCGGCCACGTGTCCCACGCAGATTGCGCGGCCGACCGTTGGCCCGGCCGACCGTTGGCTCACCGGACAGTCCGGTGCACACCGGACAGTCCGGTGCACACCGGACAGTCCGGTGGATTTTAGCCGTACGCCGTTGATGGTTTCCCGAGAGCGACGAGTTCGCCTGTGAGCGGCCCACCGGACAGTCCGGTGCACACCGGACAGTCCGGTGAATTTTAGCCGTACACCGCCGTCGAAGTCCCGAGAGCAGCCACTTTACCCAAGCCAGCCTGGCGCACCGGACACTGTCCGGTGCACCACCGGACAGTCCGGTGCACCCAGACTGGGCAGACTTTGGCTGCACGAGCCATCTCTTCTCCAACTCGATTTTTTTTGTTTCCACCACTTAGACACAATACATTAGTCCATAAAACAATGTACTAAGTCTGAGAAACATACCTTTATTCTTGATTTGTACTTTGTCCACCATTTTACTATTAGGCACCTGTGTTGGGCACTAAATCACCAAAATACTTAGAAATGGCCCAAGGGCACATTTCCCTTTCAATCTCCCCCTTTTTGGTGATTTATGCCAACACAACATAAAGCAAGTAGAACAAGTACAAAATCACTTCAAATAAGAACTCAATTTATTTTGATTCAAATTTGACATATATGGATCACTCTATGCCACCACTTGGTTTGTTTTTGCAAATCAAACTCAAATTCCTATCTCTAAGTCAAAACCACTTGTAGAGACATAAAGAGAGGTTTTCCAAAGAAATTTGATCAAGGATTTCAAAAACTCCCCCTTTTTCCCACAATCAACACTTCTCCCCACAAGAGGCCAACTTTTGACATAAGAGACAATAAAAGAGTATTGACAAACCAAAAACTCTAATCTACTATTTTCAAAATTTCTCAAGTGGTAGCTGATCCATCTATTGCTTTGGCCTTTATTTTCTCCCTTGGCATCAAGCACCAAAACAGGATCAATCTTGGCCCTTAAACCCCATTGCCTCACCAAAATCTTCAAATAAGAGCAAATGGGCAATAAGAGTATAAAGATGAACTTGGAAAAGTTACTCTTTTCATCGGAGTGCAGTGGAAGTCTTGCATGGTCCAAGTCCACCTTTTCCCTTTCAATCCTCCTTTGAGGCTAAAACAATCAAACTCAAGTACATGGTTAGTCTCAAAGGGTCAAGTTGTAGCACAGCTCCCCCTAAATATGTGCATCACTTGCAAAACGGACTTGTGAGGTCCAGGGAGTGTTTGTACAACTTGAGCACCACAATAAGCAACAAAATGCATAATGAACATGATCAAAGGCATAAACACATGTATGCTATAATTCAATCCAAGTTCCGTGAATCTAAGATATTGAGCTCACTACGCAGCCTGCAAAAGGTCTTCTCATCTAGAGGCTTGGTAAAGATATCGGCTAGCTGGTTCTCGGTGCTAACATGAAACACTTCGATATCCCCCTTTTGCTGGTGGTCTCTCAAAAAGTGATGCCGGATGTCAATGTGCTTTGTGCGGCTGTGCTCAACAGGATTTTCCGCTATTCGGATAGCACTCTCATTATCACATAGGAGTGGGACTTTGCTCAGATTGTAGCCAAAGTCCCGGAGGGTTTGCCTCATCCAAAGTAATTGCGCGCAACACTGTCCTGCGGCAACGTACTCGGCCTCAGCGGTGGATAGGGCAACGGAAGTTTGTTTCTTAGAATTCCATGACACCAGGGACCTTCCTAAGAATTGGCACGTCCCCGATGTACTCTTCCTATCGACCTTACATCCAGCATAGTCGGAATCTGAGTACCCAATCAAGTCAAAGTTAGACCCCTTTGGATACCAGATCCCGAAACAAGGCGTAGCGACTAAATATCGAAGAATTCGCTTCACAGCCACTAAGTGACACTCCTTAGGATCGGATTGAAATCTAGCACACATGCATACGCTAAGCATAATATCCGGTCTACTAGCACATAAATAAAGCAAAGAACCTATCATGGACCGGTATGCTTTTTGATCAACAAACTTACCTCCTTTGTTGAGGTCGGTGTGTCCGTCAGTTCCCATCGGCGTCTTTGCGGGCTTGGCATCCTTCATCCCAAACCGCTTTAGCAAGTCTTGCATGTACTTCGTTTGGGAGATGAAAGTGCCGTCCTTGAGTTGCTTCACTTGGAACCCAAGGAAGTAGTTCAACTCGCCCATCATCGACATCTCGAATTTCTGCGTCATCACCCTGCTAAACTCTTCACAAGACTTTTGATTAGTAGAACCAAATATTATGTCATCGACATAAATTTGGCATACAAAAAGATCACCATCGCAAGTCTTAGTAAAAAGAGTTAGATCGGCTTTCCCAACCTTGAAAGCATTAGCAATTAAAAAGTCTCTAAGGCATTCATACCATGCTCTTGGGGCTTGCTTAAGTCCATAGAGCGCCTTAGAGAGCTTACACACGTGGTCGGGGTACCGTTCATCCTCGAAGCCAGGGGGTTGCTCCACGTACACCTCCTCTTTGATCGGCCCGTTGAGGAAAGCGCTCTTCACATCCATTTGGTACAACCTGAAAGAATGGTGAGCGGCATATGCTAGCAAGATACGAATTGATTCTAGCCTAGCCACAGGAGCAAATGTCTCCTCAAAGTCCAAACCTGCGACTTGGGCATAACCTTTTGCCACAAGTCGAGCCTTGTTCCTCGTCACCACCCCGTGCTCGTCCTGTTTGTTGCGGAACACCCACTTGGTTCCCACAACATTTTGCTTGGGGCGAGGCACCAGTGTCCAAACTTCATTGCGCTTGAAATTGTTGAGTTCCTCCTGCATGGCCAACACCCAGTCCGGCTCTAGCAAGGCCTCTTCTACCCTGAAAGGCTCAATAGAAGAGACAAAGGAGTAATGCTCACAAAAATTAACTAATCTCGAGCGAGTAGTTACTCCCTTGCTAATATCACCCAATATTTGGTCGACAGGATGATCCCTTTGGATCGTCGCTCGAACTTGGGTTGGAGGTGCCTGAGGTGCTTCTTCCTCTTCAACTTGAACATCCTGTGCTCCCCCTTGATCATGCGCCTCCACTTGAGGTACCTGTTCGTCATCCTGGGTTGGGGGATGCACCATAGTTGAGGAAGAAGGTTGATCTTGCTCCAGTTGTTCCTGAGGCCGTACATCTCCAATCGCCATGGTGCGTATCGCGGCCGTTGGAATGTCTTCTTCATCTACATCATCAAGATCAACAACTTGCTCTCTTGGAGAGCCATTAGTCTCATCAAATACAACGTCGCTAGAGACTTCAACCAAACCCGATGATTTGTTGAAGACCCTACACGCCTTTGTATTTGAATCATAACCTAATAAAAACCCTTCTACGACTTTGGGAGCAAATTGGAATTCCTACCCTTCTTCACTAGAATGTAGCATTTACTCCCAAATACACGAAAGTACGATACATTGGGTTTGTTACCGGTTAGCAGCTCATATGAAGTCTTCTTGAGGAGGCGGTGAAGGTAGACCCTGTTGATGGCGTGGCAAGCCGTGTTCACGGCTTCCGACCAAAAGCACTCGGGGGTCTTGAACTCTCCAAGCATAGTCCTCGCCATATCAATGAGCGTCCTGTTCTTCCTCTCTACCACACCATTTTGCTGAGGTGTGTAGGGAGCGGAGAACTCGTGCTTGATCCCCTCCTCCTCAAGGAACTCCTCCACTTGAAGATTCTTGAATTCGGACCCGTTGTCGCTCCTTATCTTTTTCACCTTGAGCTCAAACTCATTTTGAGCTCTCCTGAGGAAGCGCTTGAGGGTTCCTTGGGTACCAATTGAGAGCACCTAAGTGAAGCGGGAAAAGTCATCAACAATAACTAGACCATACTTACTTCCTCCTATGCTCAGATAGGCGACGGGTCCGAAGAGGTCCATATGCAGCAGCTCTAGAGGTCTTGACGTGGTCATCACATTCTTGCTGTGATGAGCTCCCCCCACTTGTTTACCTGCTTGACAAGCTGCACAAGGTCTATCTTTTTCGAAATGAACATTGGTTAGACCTATTACGTGTTCTCCCTTTAGAAGCTTGTGGAGGTTCTTCATCCCCACATGTGCTAAGCGGCGATGCCACAACCAGCCCATGCAAGTCTTAGCCATTAAGCATGCATCTAGACCGGCCTCTTCTTTTGCAAAATCAACTAAGTAAAGTTTGCCGTCTAGTACACCCTTAAAAGCTAGTGAACCATCACATCTTCTAAAGACAGACACATCTACATTTGTAAATAAACAGTTATATCCCATATTACATAATTGACTAACAGATAGTAAATTATATCCAAGACTCTCCACTAAAAACACATTAGAGATAGAATGCTCATTTGATATTGCAATCTTGCCTAAACCTTTCACCTTGCCTTGGTTCCCATCACCGAAAATGATTGAATCTTGGGAATCCTTATTCTTGACGTAGGAGGTGAACATCTTCTTCTCCCCCGTCATATGGTTTGTGCATCCGCTGTCGATAATCCAGCTTGAACCCCCAGATGCATAAACCTGCAAGACAAATTTAGGCTTGGGTCTTAGGTACCCAACTCTTGTTGGGTCCTACAAGGTTAGTCACAATTTCCTTAGGGACCCAAATGCAAGCTTTATCGCCCTTGCATTTTGCCCCTAATTTCCTAGCAACTATCTTCCTATCCTTTCTACAAATAGCAAAGGAAGCATTCAAAGCATGATAAATTGTAGAGGGACCATTCATAACTTTCCTAGGAGCATGAGCAAAATTCTTTCTAGGCACATGATGAATATTTTTCCTAGGCATATCTCTACAGTGCATATAGGAAGAACTAGAAGCATACATAGCATAAGAATCATAGGCATGTGAGTCAAAAGCATTACAATTCCTATGAGACTGTCTTCTATCATTGTACATAAAAGCATGGTTCTTTTTAGTACTACTTGCCATAGGGACCTTCCCTTTCTCCTTGGCGGAGATGGGAGCCTTATGGCTTGTTAAGTTCTTGGCTTCCCTCTTGAAGCCAAGTCCATCCTTAATTGAGGGGTGTCTACCAATCGTGTAGGCATCCCTTGCAAATTTTAGCTTATCGAAATCACTTTTGCTAGTCTTAAGTTGGGCATTAAGACTAGCTACTTCATCATTTAATCTCGAAATTGAAACTAGGTGTCCATTACAGGCATCAATATCAAAGTCCTTACACCTAGTGCAAATCATAACATGTTCTATACAAGAATTAGATTTATTTGCTACTTCTAATTTAGCATTTAAATCATTGTTAACACTTTGTAAAGTAGAAATGGTTTTATGACACGTAGATAGTTCATAAGAGAGCATTTCATTTCTTTTAACTTCTAAGGCATAGGATTTTTGTGCCTCTACAAATTTGTCATGTTCATCATACAACAAATCCTCTTGCTTTTCTAAAAGCCTATCCTTTTCATTCAAGGCATCAATCAATTCATTGATTTTATCAATTTTATTTCTATCCAATCCCTTAAACAAGCTAGAGTAATCTATTTCCTCATCACTAGATTCGTCTTCACTTGAAGAAGCATAAATAGAGTCTCGAGTACATACCTTCTTCTCCCTTGCCATGAGGCATGTGTGACGCTCGTTGGGGAAGAGAGATGACTTGTTGAAGGCGGTGGCGGCGAGTCCTTCATTGTCGGAGTCGGACGAGGAGCAATCCGAATCCCACTCCTTGCCAAGATGTGCCTCGCCCTTTGCCTTCTTATAGTTTTTCTTCTTCTCCCTCTTGTTCCCTTGATCCTGATCACTATCATTGTCGGGACAGTTAGCAATAAAATGACCAAGCTTACCGCATTTGAAGCATGAGCGCTTCCCCTTGGCTTTGGTCTCGCTTGGCTGTCCCTTGCGACCCTTAAGCGCCGTCTTGAATCTTTTGATGATGAGGGCCATCTCTTCATCATTAAGTCCGGCTGCCTCAATTTGTGCCACCTTGCTAGGTAGCGCCTCCTTGCTTCTTGTTGCCTTGAGAGCAAGGGTTTGCGGCTCGTTGATCGGACCATTCAAGGCATCGTCCACGTACCTCGCCTCCTTGATCATCATTCGCCCGCTAACGAATTTTCCAAGGACTTCTTCGGGCGACATTTTGGTGTACCTAGGATTCTCACGAATATTATTCACCAAATGAGGATCAAGAACGGTAAAGGACCTTAGCATCAGTCGGACGACGTCGTGGTCCGTCCATCGCGTGCTTCCGTAGCTCCTTATTTTGTTGATAAGGGTCTTGAGCCGGTTGTATGTTTGAGTTGGCTCCTCGCCCCTTATCATCGCGAACCGTCCAAGCTCGCCCTCCACCAACTCCATTTTGGTGAGCAAGGTGACGTCGTTCCCCTCGTGAGAAATCTTGAGGGTGTCCCATATTTGCTTGGCATTATCCAAGCCGCTCACTTTGTGGTATTCATCCCTGCACAAGGAAGCTAGAAGAACAGTAGTAGCTTGTGCATTCTTATGTATTTGCTCATTAATGAACATGGGACTATCTGAACTATCAAAGTGCATTCCACTTTCTACAATCTCCCATATACTAGGATGGAGAGAGAATAGGTGAGTACGCATTTTGTGGCTCCAAAATCCGTAGTCCTCCCCATCAAAGTGTGGGGGCTTGCCGAGTGGAATGGAGAGCAGATGTGAATTTGAACTTTGCGGAATACGAGAGTAGTCAAAAGAAAAGTTCAAATTAACCGGTTTCCTTCTCTCGTAGTCGTTGTGGTCGTCGTCCTTTTGGGAAGAAGTAGACTCATCGCTGTCGTCGTAATAGACGATCTCCTTGATGCGCCTTGTCTTCTTCTTCCCTTCCTTCCGTCTATGGCTCGAGCCGGAGTCGGTAGGCTTGTCGTCCTTCGGCTCGTTGACGAAGGATTCCTTCTCTTTGTCGTTGATCACGATACCCTTCCCCTTAGGATCCATCTCTTCGGGCGGTTAGTCCCTTTGTGAAGAGAACGGCTCTGATACCAATTGAGAGCACCTAGAGGGGGGGTGAATAGGTGATCCTGTAACACTTCAAAACTTAAGCCACAAAACTTGGTTAATTGTTAGCACAATAATTGCCAAGTGGCTAAAGAGGAATCCTCAACAAAACACAATAACCAACAAAGATCAATCACAGAGATGGCACGGTGGTTATCCCGTGGTTCGGCCAAGACCAACGCTTGCCTACTCCACGTTGTGGCGTCCCAACGGACGAGGGTTGCAATCAACCCCTCTCAAGCGGTCCAAAGACCCACTTGAATACCACGGTGTTTTGTTTGCTTTACTCAATCCCGTTTGCGAGGAATCTCCACAAATTTGGAGCCTCTCGCCCTTACACTTGAAATTCACAAAGAACACGGAGCAAGGGAGGGATTAGCAACGCACTCAAGACAAGAAATCACAGTGACACCACGCACACAAGTCGCAACGAGAGCTCACAACACAACTCAATGAGTTCACCACTCAACTAGAGCTCTAATTGCTATCGCAAAGAATCAAAGGCGCGGAATCGATGTCTTGGTGCTTAGGAATGCTTAGGAGATGCTTGGTGTCCTCCTCCATGCGCCTAGGGGTCCCTTTTATAGCCCCAAGGCAGCTAGGAGCCGTTGAGAGCAATCTTGGAAGGCTGATCTTGCCTTCTGTTGACTGGCGCACCGGACAGTCCGGTGCCCGATTTCTTTCCATAAACAGCGCAGTCGACCGTTGGCAGCCTCGGAGCCGTTGGTGCACTTGACATGTCCGGTGCACACCGGACAGTCCGGTGCACACCGGACAGTCCGGTGCCTTCTTCTAGCCGTTGGCTCGGCCACGTGTCCCGCGCAGATTGCGCGGCCGACCGTTGGCCCGGCCGACCGTTGGCTCACCGGACAGTCCGGTGCACACCGGACAGTCCGGTGAATTTTAGTCGTACGCCGTTGATGGTTTCCCGAGAGCGACGAGTTCGCTTGTGAGCGGCCCACCGGACAGTCCGGTGCACACCGGACAGTCCGGTGAATTTTAGCCGTACACCGCCGTCGAAGTCCCGAGAGCAGCCACTTTACCCAAGCCAGCCTGGCGCACCGGACACTGTCCGGTGCACCACCGGACAGTCCGGTGCACCCAGACTGGGCAGACTTTGGCTGCACGAGCCATCTCTTCTCCAACTCGATTTTTTCTGTTTCCACCACTTAGACACAATACATTAGTCCATAAAACAATGTACTAAGTCTGAGAAACATACCTTTATTCTTGATTTGTACTTTATCCACCATTTTACGATTAGGCACCTGTGTTGGGCACTAAATCACCAAAATACTTAGAAATGGCCCAAGGGCACATTTCCCTTTCAATCGCAGGAGCATTCAATGCAAGGATCGCCTGACACCTTATCCTGACGCGCGCTCCTCAGTCGACAAGGCCGAAGTGACCGCAGTCACTTCGCCCCTCCACTGACTGACCTGACAGGAAAACAACGTCGCCTGCGCTGCTCCGACTGCTGTGCCACCCGCCAGGGTGAGGCTGACAACCGCCAAGTCTGGCCTCAGGCGCCATAGGAAGCTCCGCCTCGCCCGACCCCAGGGCTCGGACTCAACCTCGACCTCGGACGACGGTCTCCGCCTCGCCCGACCCCAGGGCTCGGACTCAACCTCGACCTCGGACGACGGACTCCGCCTCGCCCGACCCTAGGGCTTGGACTCAACCTCGACCTCGGACGACGGTCTCCGCCTTGCCTGACCCCAGGGCTCGGACTCAACCTCGACCTCGGACGACGGTCTCCGCCTCGCCCGACCCCATGGCTCGGACTCAACCTCGACCTCGGACGATGGTCTCCGCCTCGCCCGACCCCAGGGCTCGGACTCAGCCTCGACCTCGGAGGAGTCACCGCCTCGCCCGACCTTGGGCTCGGACCGACCACGCTACAGGGGGCCCATCATTACCCTACCCCTAGCTAGCTCAGGCTACGGGGAACAAGACCGGCGTCCCATCTGGCTCGCGCCGGTAAAACAAGTAATGATGACACCCCACGTGCTCCGTGACGACGGCGATTCTCAGCCCCCTACGGAAGCAAGGAGACGTCAGCAAGGACCCGACAGCCCCGACAGCTGTGCTTCTACAGGGTTTAAGCGCTCCTCCGACGGCCACGACATCACATGAACAGGGCACCAACACTTCTCCGACAGCCACGTCGGCGTGTACATAGGGCTTTGGCTCCTCTCTGCTAGACACGTTAGCACTCCGCTACACCCCCATTGTACACCTGTGCCCTCTCCTTACGTCTATAAAAGGAAGGTCCAGGGCCCTCGTACGAGAAGGTGGCCGCGCGGGAGGACGGGCTGACGGACAGGCTCTCTCTCTCTCCCTCGCGAACGCTTGTAACCCCCTACTGCAAGCGCATCCGCCCTGGGCGCAGGACAACACGAGCCGCGGTTCCCCTTATTGTTTTCCCCCTTGTGTTCCGTCTCGCGCCGACCCATCTGGGCTGGGACATGCAGCGACAATTTACTCGTCGGTCCAGGGACCCCCGGGGTCGAAACGCCGACAGTTCTAGTTATATCTTTTCGTATATCCACCTCCACCCTTATTCAACTCTACGTCGTCTAGATCCATCTTGGATGGACTGCCGACCCCAAGACGACCCTAGGACCTTATCCCTTCTGGGGGCAAGATCTAGTTGTCTACTCAAGATCTCTTTCTCCAATTGATCTCTTAAATTTTAGACGACTCTACGTCGTCTGGGGACGCTCGGTTGACCTATCGACCCGGAGCACCCTAAAATCTCCCCTAGGGCGAGATCTAGATTTCAGCGAGGAGAAAAACGACCCTGCGCTAGCGTCGATCGTCCGGTCCAGAGCGCGGACCGTCCAGCGCAACGCAGGGAAGGCGCTGCTCCTAAGCACTGGTCGCGAACCGTCCGGCCCAGAGCCGCGGACCGTCCGTCTGCCCAGATCGACACCAACACACGCCATATATTTGAAACTACTTATGGGTCAATCTATTGCATTTCTAATTTGTTAACCACATTATGTCCATCTTAATTTTCCCTAAAAGATCTGCGATGTGTTACTTAGTTATGTACTTATATGAGAACATATGTGCCATTCCTCTTTAATTGTATGAGTTGGCTTTGAACTTGATATTTTTCAGGATGGTTTCTTCTCTGAACTGATCGACCTCAACGGTGTTGAATATGTTGTCCTGCTACCACAGTTTTGCAATGCTTGTTAGGCTATCTCCAGCAACGTCCCCTAAATTCTATCTCCTAAACGAATATTCTCTGTCCTATACAGCACGCTCTAAAAGATTCTATTCTCTATATATTTTTCATCTCCAATAACGTCCCCTAAATTCGGTCCTCTATATCTATAGTGTACCGGATTTTATAATACACATTGTTTTTACATGTCACTTATAGAAAAATTAATTAACTTATGTTGTGAAATAAAAATACTTCTTACAATATATTTTCATTTTATATACAAATTACTCATCGATCATATTATTTACAAAAAATGTATTATGTATTTCCTATCATCATATTATTTGCAAAAAAATGTATTATGTATTTCCTATCATACGCACGGAAACAAAAAATCATTCATGTGATCCAAGAATTAATTAGAAACTAATTAATTTTTAAAACCGACTACAACCAAGCAATAGCAGACAAATTTGCATGGCATCTGCACGGCATCTGACAAGCGCAGGAGAAAAAGTAGAGAGAGGAAGAGGCTGGACTGCATGTAAGAGCAGGATAGCGGATGAACAAGTACGCTCTGACTTTAGCGCTCGTCAAAGTTATCCGCTATTTTACGGTTCCATTTACAGGTTGCTGCTGGAGGCGATAGCGGACGTTTCATCCTCTAAATTTAGAGTACAGGACCTTTTAGCGTTCGTTGCTGGAGACTGCCTTATCCGGCTGGCTCTAGTTGGCTCTAGTATCAGACATTTACCCCTACGAGATCTTGATAAGGATGCAGCTGTCTGTCTACAGAAACAGTGGTGGTTTGCAGGCTATTATGAACATCAAGCTGAAGAAGTTAGCAGAGATGGATGAAGAAGTGGTTCTTGCATCTGGCATCTCATGTACAATACTCAGAACTTCTCTGTGAAGCACTCATGGTGGCGAGAGAGGTTTCGGTTTTACTGAGGTCTCAGCACGAAAACCCAGCTTACCCCAGTGCATATTAATTATAGCGCAGTTTCTTTTCCCAGGATTCAGTGAAGTGAACTATATGAATATCATGCAATTAGCAGGACACACATTTAGACACTATTGCGTTCATAGATGTCTGATATAGGTTGCACTCTGCAGTTGGACTGAACCTTTGACCCCTTATTGCTTATCAATTCATTATCTTGTACTATACTGCAGTTCAAATTGTGTCACAATTTCATTAAGGGCTGATTTGGTGACAAGAGGATCACGTGGGGATTGGAGGGGATTCAGAAAAAAATGAACTAATTTACTCCTCAATCCTCTCCAATCCTCTTGTGATCTCGGGTCACCAAATCAGCACTAAAGCCTTTAATCATCCACGAGTATTTCAGGTACACATGTATCTAGCGTTTCTGCAATACTGTTTGCTGGTTAGTTTGAAGATCAGACGATCGAGTTATCACTTCAGGGCAAGATAAGTCTCAAGTCAATGGGTGTCGTCTTTATCCAGAAAATTTTGAACTCTGTATGTAGTATTCAAAATCTACCTAGATGACCGTTTTGAAGAATTAGGCCAATTCATAGAACAGGCCACTATGGTTGCCTTCGGAATAGGAGTACAAGAAGAGGAAGTCAATGGCACATGGTTTTTGCAGGACATGTACACACAACTGTAAATTTTTATACAGAAAAGTGTGTTGACTTGATGGATACAAGAGTTTCTGCCAAAGTTAGGCAATAACTTTTGCGAAAGGGCTTATACCAATCCTTCTTTATTTGTTCTCACTTATAAGGGACCCTCCTATCATTTGATTATTCGTTTCTTCAACGTATGCATCACGCCAAACTCGTTAATTATTCTTTTCGTGTAAAGAAATGTAGAAAATTAGTAGATTATAAGATTAATTTGATAATGCAGAATAAAACATAAAACTTAGATCTACTGACAGATAATATTCATGATATTAGAACATAACAGTTCTAAACTAACTTAACAAGATTAACGCATAAAAGAAAAATCGACTACGGATTTAACCATAAGACGTCATCGCAATAAACTTAAGATGCAAATTTACTTACATGTGATTTCCACGAGTGATGGTGAGGAACCCGAGCGGACGTGCGCGAAGCATTTTCCAGAAATCTGATTCGCCGACACCCATGCAGGTCGTCAAAACGTTGGCGTTGGTTCGGAGACACCACTCTCCTTTGATCTGCTGCACGACAGGCGAAGGGACGATGGAACAGAGAAGCGACGGCTCAGAGATAAGAGAACGAGGAGGCGAGTCGGTTGATATTCATGTGTGTCCTCCGACTGAATGACGCCTACCCTTTATAGATGGGTTGCTGCAACCTTCTTGATTTGATCTGCTAAATTTTAGGAACCGTCCTTTAGAATCTCTTTATGTGCAACCGCCCGGAGATCTCGCACGTAACGTGTCTATTACTCCCGGTTGACGTGACAGTCTAGTTGTGGTATTTGATAACAAATAAACAAAATACAAAAATCAAACAGTCGTTTAGAACACATCGCGACGTGATCGCGTATCATCACAAGTCACACGAAAAAAGTGAAACGCGAGCGGTCGTGCATGTGGCAACATCAATAACGCTTTATTTGTCTCATGTGAAGAGTAGAGAACACTCACACATATAAGTTGGTTCTCTCCTACCTAGATGAGTAATATGGGAGTAAATCTACGTGTCATTTCTACATAACATCTTGACTTCCTTATTGAATTGGGGCACATATTAGTGGGCCTAATTCCAACCAGAAATAGTTAAGTTATTTTCACATTCTACGTGTGATCATCATTGAGTCCTTGGTTAGAAACTTGTTCTTTCGTAGGAGAATCGGAAGGGCAGGAAATATTAGTGTTAGAAAGTTAGGCATTTTCAGTTTTAATTTAATCCAGAAAAACAGTGCGATATATGTGATGACATGTATGTGCATGTGTGTATAACTACTCGCATAAGCAGTAAACAGCAATGAAACATGCACAAATACGAAGAACAGAGTGTACCCAGCGGAGGGACCGATGCTCAAGGCATCAGTGGCTCCATTCACACGAGACATCTCGTGTGTTTGTTCGATGTAGCCGTACGAAATCGGTGCAGGAAGATGTACGCTGTGCAGTCCCTCGAACGGTCGCCGGGATGTCGGTGCAGGAAGATGTACGCTGTGCAGTCCCTCGAACGGTCGTCGGGAAGAAGAACAGCAGCACGCGTCAACTCGGGAAGGCGACGAACAGCAAGCTGTGGACGAAGCAGCTGGACAAACAGATCACGCGAGCAGTCGCGAAGACGCTCCCCAAAAATCTGATCGCCCGCACACCCGTGCAAGTGTATCTCTGCGGTCGGTGATTTCGGAGGCCTGCTCTCCCACTCTCTCTGTGCTCGCAGAAGATGGGACGGGAATGTGTTGTTTGCAATTCGCGTGAGATAATTTGCGTACCTGGAAGAGCTCTCCCTCTCCATTCTTATAGGCGGTCAGAAGGAGGGAGAAGAACAACGGACAGAAACGGTCGCGCATTAGAACTGGAAACTGACGACAGTAACTGACGTCCGTTACTAGCCATAAGACAGGAAACAGACGGTTATCATGACGGTCATCGCTCCAGGCAAAATGCGCAACCGTTTGAAAGGAATATTCGGAGCAAGGTCCGATCTACCACGAGCCACGAGCAACGAGCCACGGCCACGGCCCGGCCCGGCCGGCGGCGGCGGCGGCGCGCGCGCGCGCGTGTGGCAGTCCTTCATCCTTTTCTCAACTTCTCAATAGATGCACCAATGGTCCACCTATTTAAGTTGATTGATTTGTCCTTTGAACTTCCAATATGGTACTAAATAATTAGTACACCATAGCATTAAAGTGGGCCATTAGCATTGACTATTATTGAATATTAATTTGGGCCAAGCCCACATTAATCCAACAATCCCCACCAAATGCTAAGTCACACTAAAAGCTCTCATCATCTCAAACGTTTGATATACTGGTGTTTCGATGGAGACTGTTAAGTTGAACATCCACCTAGAACTTAGACTACACTTGACCACAACTGCACAATGGACTAGGCCTTGAATTGGCAGTTTTGCGTGGAATGAGTTTCATCTAAACTCTTTACCAGTACTAGATTGCTGAACGCATCCCCTCTGGTTGGAGCATATAAGTCAAACTCCATAGCCTTTCATGGGTATCTAGAAACCACACAGATCTCATAAACTGTGACTAGCAGTTAACCCATATAGGTATGTTCCTCTAAAGATGTTCTGTAGGACAACATCTTTGCTTCACAAAGCCACTTGGAACATATTAAGGTGTAAACACCAACCTACCTTACAGTAAGGAAAGATATGCATCTGAAATGAGCCTTATTAAGGGTCTTTCCTCTCAGTCTACCACTAGCTTGTTTCACCATTCTAATTCACGGGATCTCCGATCACATAGAACAGGTTACCACTATGATAAACTTTAGGTGGGTCTCATGCCCATCTCACTTGATGCACTATCTATCACACTACGTGATAGCCCCTTAGTAAATTGATCTGCCAGATTTTTAGACGTATGGACATAATCCAACGCTATTACTCCGGAGTTTCTCAATTTCCTGACAGATTTCAAACGCCTCTTTATGTGCCTTGTCGACTTCATATTATCCTTAGAACTGTTTATCTTAATTATCACAGTCTGATTATCACAGTTCATGGAAATAGCCGGCACAGGTTTTTCAACCACCGGTAAATCCATAAGGAGTTCACGAAGCCACTCAGCCTCAACTGAAGCGGTATCTAATGTTGTGAGTTCTGCTTCCATAGTCGACCTCGTTAAGATGGTCTGCTTGCAAGACTTCCATGAAACAGCACCACCTCCAAGTGAAAACACATATCCACTTGTGGCATATATCTCATCAGCATCACATATCCAGTTTGCATCACAATAACCCTCCAGTACTGTTGGGTACCCGGTATAATGGATGCCTAAACTCATAGTACCCTTTAGATAGCGCAAAACTCTCTCAAGAGCACGCCAGTGATCATCTCCCGGATTTGAAACAAATCGACTAAGTTTGCTCATACCAAATGAGATGTCAGGCCTCGTAGCGCTAGCTAAATACATGAGTGAACCAATTATTTGGGAATATCTCAATTGATCCCTAGCTATCCTTCGATTTTTCTTTAATAGCTTACTAGGATCATAAGGCGTTGGAGCAGGTTCACATTCGCTAAAACCAAAGCGACTCAAAACCTTTTCCACATAATGGGATTGCACAAGTGTGATCCCACCAATGCCTTCTCTCAGTAGCTTAATGTTAAGAATAACATCAGCTTCTCCCAAATCTTTCATTTCAAAATTATTAGACAGAAAGTATTTTGTCTCTTTAATCACATCAAGACTCGTCCCCAAGATTAGAATGTCATCAACATATAGGCATAAAATTACTCCCTCGCCCCCACCATACCGATAGTATACACACTTGTCTGCTTCGTTCACAACAAAACCGGCAGATGTCAAAGTTCTATCGAACTTTTCATGCCATTGCTTAGGTGCTTGTTTTAGGCCATATAAAGATTTCAATAATTTACACACCATGCCTTCTTGACCGTTTGCTACAAACCCAGCTGGCTGCTCCATGTAAATTTCCTCATCTAGCTCTCCATTTAGGAATGCTGTCTTAACATCCATTTGATGGACGAGAAGACCATGAGAGGCAGCCAAAGAAAGTAGCACACGAATTGTGGTCAATCGAGCCACAGGTGAATAAGTATCAAAGAAATCCTCACATTCCTTCTGTGAATAGCCTTTAATTACAAGCCTCGCCTTGTACCTTTCAATAGTACCATCAGGCCTAAGTTTTTTCTTGAACACCCATTTACTTCCAATGGGCTTACACCCATAAGGACGCTCAACTACCTCCCAAGTTGCATTAGACATAATAGAATCCATCTCACTCCTTATTGCTTCCTTCCAAAAGTCAGCATCAGGAGAGGAATATGCCTCTTCAATGGTACTTGGTGTGTCATCCACAAGATATACAATGTAATCATCACCAAAGGACTTTGCAATCCTTGGTCTCTTACTCTTTCGAGTTGATACATTGTCATTTTCCACATGATTATGTATATGGGATTCCTCAGTGTGTTCTACCAGAATAAAATGCTCATGGGGTATCGTTGGTTCATCATTAGACGTATCATGTGTAGCTTTCATGGGAAATTCGTCCTCAAAAAACGTAGCATCTCTGGACTCCATAATTGTACCAACCAACATGTCCGGTACTCTAGAGTTTATAATTAAAAACCTATATCCAATGTTGTGGAAAGCATACCCAAGGAAAACACAATCAACAGTTTTCGGTCCTAATTTGCGCTTCTTGTTAATTGGCACATTCACTTTAGCCAAACAACCCCAGGTGCGCAAATAGGAGATATTTAATTTCTTCTTTTCCCATTCCTCGAATGGTGTGATTTCTTTGTTCTTTGTGGGAACTTTATTCAGGACATGACACGTCGTCAAGATCGCCTCACCCCACCATTCCTTAGATAGCCCTGAAGTCTCTAACATGGCGTTAACCAAATCAGTTAGAGTACGGTTCTTTCTTTCAGCAACCCCATTGGATTGTGGTGAGTATGGCGGTGTCCTCTCATGAATAATACCATGTTCCACACAAAAATCAGAAAAATCACCCGAAAAATATTCTCCACCACGATCAGACCTTAACCGTTTAATTTTCCTCTCGAGTTGATTTTCAACTTCAGCTTTGTAGGTCTTAAAATAATGCAAAGCTTCATCTTTTGATTTTAAGAGATACACATAACAAAATCTAGTAGAGTCATCGATAAAAGTAATAAAATATCGCTTGCCTCCTTTAGTCAATATTCCGTTCATCTCACATAAATCGGAATGTATTAAGTCTAGTGGTGCCAAATTCCTCGCCTCCGCAGCCTTGTGAGGCTTGCGAGGTTGCTTAGATTGCACGCACACCTGGCACTTAGAACCTCTGACTAAATCAAATTTCGGGATTAAATTTAAATCTGCTAACCGCGAGACACAACCAAAATTGATATGACAAAGTCGTGAATGCCAAATATACGACTCATTCGAAACAACATTGTTCACAGACTTATTACACGCATCATGCAAAGATAAGCGGAACAAGCCTCCGCTGTCATAGCCTTTTCCAACAAACGTTCCATACTTAGACAGTATACATTTATTAGACTCAAAGACAATTTTGTAGCCATCTCGACACAATTGAGAGCCACTAACTAGATTCTTTTTGATGGAGGGGACATGCTGCACGTTCTTCAATAGCACCGTCTTTCCCGAAGTAAACTTCAGAATGACTGTACCAACACCAAGAACACGCGCATGTGATCCGTTCCCCATCAGCAAGGCTCCAGTCCCTTTGCACTGATAAGAAGAAAATAAAGAAATATCAGCACACACATGAATATTAGCACCGGTATCAGCCCACCACTCAGGGGATTGACACACTGAAAGAACAGTAGGTAAAAGATTACCATACCCCGATGTTCCTTCTGCAGTCTCGCTAACAACCATGTTTACTGTTTTCTTCTCTTGAGCTGGTTTTTTCTCTTGCTTAAATTTGCGGTCTGGACAAACGCTTGCCCAATGATCAGTACTCCCGCAAACAAAGCAACCAGCTCCTTTGTTCTTCTTTTTGAACGAGGCTGCCTGCTTGGGCTTCGTGGCATTCTGTTGCTTGTTCTTCTTTTTATTATTATGTGATGCATTGGAGTTCTTCTTTTGTACCATATTGGCACTAGAAGTCTCAACTCCTTTTCCACGAGTGTCTTTTGCTCTCGCCCTCTCCTCAACATCAAGAGAATCAATAAGCTCAGCCATACTAAACTCTTGTCTCTTATGTTTTAGAGTGGTAGCAAAGTCCGTCCAAGAAGGTGACAGTTTAGCGATAATACCGCCGGCCACGAACTTGTCAGGCAAGACACATGGGAATTGTTCGAGTTCTTTAGCCAGTGCCTGTATTTCATGAGCCTGTTCAACTACAGGACGATTTTCCACCATCTTATAGTCAAACAGCTGCTCCATGATGTACAGCTCGCTACCAGCATCAGAAACACCAAACTTCTCATCTAATGCATCCCATAACTCTTTTGCAGATGTGCACGTTAGATAAGAATCAACATACTTGTTGGCAAGAGCGCCAATCACGGCGCCTCGAAACAGGTTATCGGCAACGTCGAACATTCTCTCCTCTTCAGGAGTGAACTGTTCGGGTTTCCCCTGTGCGGCGTGATAGCAGTTCATTGCGGTCAACCACAGTATCATCTTACTACGCCATCTCTTGTAAAACGTCCCATCAAAAGGTTCACTTGGTTTTAACGCAGCAGCAAAACCACTAACAGAAAAATGCCTAATATCAGATTTTTGGATTGTTAGAAAGTTAGGCATTTTCAGTTTTAATTTAATCCAGAAAAACAGTGCGATATATGTGATGACATGTATGTGCATGTGTGTATAACTACTCGCATAAGCAGTAAACAGCAATGAAACATGCACAAATACGAAGAACAGAGTGTACCCAGCGGAGGGACCGATGCTCAAGGCATCAGTGGCTCCATTCACACGAGACATCTCGTGTGTTTGTTCGATGTAGCCGTACGAAGTCGGTGCAGGAAGATGTACGCTGTGCAGTCCCTCGAACGATCGCCGGGATGTCGGTGCAGGAAGATGTACGCTGTGCAGTCCCTCGAACGGTCGCCGGGAAGAAGAACAGCAACACGCGTCAACTCGGGAAGGCGACGAACAGCAAGCTGTGGACGAAGCAGCTGGACAAACAGATCACGCGAGCAGTCGCGAAGACGCTCCCCAAAAATCTGATCGCCCGCACACCCGTGCAAGTGTATCTCTGCGGTCGGTGATTTCGGAGGCCTGCTCTCCCACTCTCTCTGTGCTCGCAGAAGATGGGACGGGAATGTGTTGTTTGCAATTCGCGTGAGATAATTCGCGTACCTGTAAGAGCCCTCCCTCTCCATTCTTATAGGCGGTCAGAAGGAGGGAGAAGAACAACGGACAGAAACGGTTGCACATTAGAACTGGAAACTGACGACAGTAACTGACGTCCGTTACTAGCCATAAGACAGGAAACGGACGGTTATCATGACGGTCATCGCTCCAGGCAAAATGCGCAACCGTTTGAAAGGAATATTCGGACCAAGGTTCGATCTACCGCGAGCCGCGGCCCGGCTGGCGGCGGCGGCGGCGCGCGCGCGTGTGGCAGTCCTTCATCCTTTTCTCAACTTCTCAATAGATGCACCAATGGTCCACCTATTTAAGTTGATTGATTTGTCCTTTGAACTTCCAATATGGTACTAAATAATTAGTACACCATAGCATTAAAGTGGGCCATTAGCATTGACTATTATTGAATATTAATTTGGGCCAAGCCCACATTAATCCAACAATTAGTACTTGCTAAAATTTGCCACTACAAAAAAAATGATATTTTTAAGATCCAAAACTCTTAATTTATGAGAACAGTTAGTCTTACACGAGAAAGCGAAATTACATGTTAACTGTTTCTGAGCTAATTCCAAGTTAAACCTGCGATGGTGTAGCTTTGTGGCACCAAAAATAGTCAACACAATTTATGACGATTCTGTTTCTTAATATTTTTTTAGCAACCCTTGTAGTTTTATTTTGATTTGTTCCTGAAACTATATCCTCAATTATAACCGATCCATTATCATTGATAATAGGTATCTCGATGATTATAATAAATGACGGAGGATCATACTTTAGTGTAGGAGGAGCAGAAGTTACCTCACCTCTTTTTTAACTGGGCATGTGCTCCGTCCTTCCCAAATTAAAATTCATTTTAACCATTTCATAGATTCATACAATAATTAATATATGTGTTATATGTATATATGTCATCTATCATCATTAATTTGAACGTAGACTAGTGCTAAAACGACCTCTAATTTGGCACAAAGGAAGTATAAATTTGACTTTAGTCTAGGAGTCAAATTTCTTATGTAATTTCTCAAATTTGACTTGGACAGCTAAAACTTGACCGGCTATTGACCAATCGGTTGAACATTGGATCTTGAAGATTACAACTGATAGGATCGTTAATGTCACCTAGAACACAACCAATTCTCACGCGAAAGATGCGATGAACAACAATATAGAGAGGAATAAAAAGATAATAGATATATTTTAACTATTGGATGTTAGATGCCTCGATCCGCCATAATCATCTCATGTGGTGTTATGACAGTAGAAAACTACTCCAACACGCGTTAACTACTCCAACACGCGTTGGGCAAGTTGTCAATTAAAAATCTGATTTAGAAATGAATCGATTCAGAAAACCATCAAAATTCGACTTAACTAGCCACCAAAGTCACCTAGACCAGGTTTCATGAAGGAAGTCGTCCGCTTTATCCGATCCGATAGAGAAAACTGGTTTGGTCAGGTTTTGAGGACAACCTAAGACTATCCCCGACAGGATGCCAATTCGCATACGGAATGTAACTCTTGCAACGTTTGCATACGCATTTAGAAAAACCGCCAGCGTCAAGCAGTCCGCAAATGCGCATGCACTCCCGCAGATGAGAGAGAATCGCGTGAAAAAGGGCAACTGGGACGCCGAGCAATTTAATACGACTACGTAAAATGCCCATCCACGACGATCTGCTGGGATGGCCTAAACCAGTAGTAGAGGCTGGCTAGGTATAACAAGTCAGTTTGGCTGACTTTGAGAAGTCAGCTCAGCCAGGTTCAGTTATAAACCTAGCTAACTTGAGTAAGGTTCACACCACATCTCTTTCTTTAACTAAAACTAGGTATGTACCCATGCGTTACCACGAGAGTAAAAAAATAGTATAAAATATATATACGAAACGACATACATCACTTTGATATGCAAAATATGTATAGCAAAATACGCCGTAATATTATTATAAATACGCTGACCTAAATAGATCGAACTGATGTTGAACAAACATTATCAATATCACACAAATTCTCTAAAGAGTCAATATAAACTCTTTAATGATAGGTAAAGCATCCCTAGTTCGATGCTCGTGTATTGTAACGGTATACATATTATTGATAAAATGTTACTGCATAACGATTATATGAAAACTAACAAAAATATATTATTATCGACCTTAATATCTCATACAAATCAAATTATACGCTAAAACAAAAAGTGCTTGTTACTGTACATAACAAGCAAGAAACGATTGGTGTGTATAATGTTGCTATACACTATGTTCAAAAGGTAAAAGAGAAATCATCAAAACACAAGATCGAGATACAATACTAACTGAAAGCACCAAGATAGCACCAAGATGCAAATGGGTTTAAAAGTCAAAAGATAAAGTAGCACCAACTTAATTTTATATATCTAAAACCTTTATATGGAAACTAAAAAAAGATGGTAGCCAATTTTAGATAAAGAACACCAATATGCAATTTTTCATCTGAACAACTACACCTCCATTAGAATAGCCCTCCTCTCTAATAATGCTAAATATCTCAATAAACACACCCTCAAATACAACAAATTTTTAATTTTCTGAAAAAGAGAGAATTAAAGTCAATTTAATAAAAAGATACCAATAACATAACAAATGGACGTCTAGTATTAGACAGGTTTTATAAATATTTATTCAATAATATTGACATGTTGGAACACCAATGCAAACATGGCATTTATGATACGACAACTAAAATAACGGGAGAGAAAAATGATCATGACCACACATCATAGGCATGTATGCCCTTAAAAAAAGCAACAAGCTTTCCAAGTTACTACAAGAGCCAGAGATCGACTAACATAAACGAGCACATGAGCTCAACATATCGCTAAGAAAAAACAGTGATGTAATCTCATTCAGTATACAAAATAGAAGGATCCTTTGCATTGCAGTCACTGAGCATCATTCACCAAAACTCCAAAAAACATCCTGACAGCACCAACGGCCTTCAGCCCCTGCTAAACAGCCACATGAAGGTTCAGTTCAGGCAGGGAAGCAAGTACAATACCAGGGAGATTAAGCATAAACAAAGACAAGTAGTGTTACCTCACTTAGTCTCTCCCTCATTGTTAAGCATGAAGCGAGGGAATATAGCATGGACATCATCGACAGCATCCTAACCAAGAATTTAGCGATAGAATATTAGTGTTGGAATTTGTCGGTGTTTCGGACCCGGGGGGTCCCTGGACCGACGAGTGAAATCGCTGCGTGCCCCTGCCCAGATGGGTTGGCGCGGGATGGAACACAAGAGGTGGGAGAAGCCTTGTATTATTCTGCACCAGGGGTGCCGCTCGTAGTAGGGGTTACAAGCGCGTCGCGTGAGGGAGAGTGAGGTAGAGAGTGGGAGCCTGTTCGTCCGCTCCTTCCCTCGCGCGAACCCCCCTCCACGATGGGCATGGACCTCCCTTTTATAGACGTAAGGAGAGGGTCCAGACGTACAATGGGGGTGTAGCTATGCGCTAACGTGTCCGGCAGAGAGATGCCCTAGCCGCGAGTACATGCCATCGTGGCGGTCAGGGGAGAGCTTGAGCCCTGTACACGTGGTAGCGTGGCCGTCGAAGAAGCACCTGAACCCTGTAGGAGCACAGCTGGCAGTGCGGCAAGGATTCTGCTGACGTCTCCTTGCTGCCGTAAGGGGCTGAGAGCCACCGGCGTCATGGTTGCATGCGCGACACCATCATTACCCGTCGTCGGGGTAAGCCAGATGGGACGCCGGTCTTGTTCCTTGTAGCCTGAGCTGGCTACGGATAGGGTAATGATGTACCCCCTGTTGGCACGGTCGGTCCGAGCCCAAGGTCGGGCGAGGCGGAGACTTCCCTTGAGGCCGAGGCCGGGGTCGGGCGAGGACGCGATTCCTCTCGAGGCCGAGGTCGAGGCCGAGTCTAGGGGTCGGGCGAGGCGGAGACCTCCTCCCAAGGCCGGAGCCTGAGGTCGAGGCCGAGTCCGGGGGTCGGGCGAGGCGGAGACCTCCTCCCGAGGCCGGAGCCTGAGGTCGGGCGAGGCGGAGCTTCCTGTTGCGCCCGAGGCCGAACTCGGTGGTTGATCGTGACTTGTTGTCAGTCTTTGCCTAGGTGGTTGGCACGGCAGTCAGAGCGGGGCGAGCGGCGCTGTTTTCCTATCATATCGGCAGTAAAAGAGAGGGGCGAAATGACTGCGGTCACTTCAGCCTGGCCGACTGAGGCGCGTGTGTCAGGATACGGCGTCAGGCGTCCCCTGCATTAAATGCGCCTGCGAAGCGGTCGGTTGGTGAGGCGGTCCGGCCAAGGTTGCTTCACAATGAAGTCTGCCTGAGCCGGGCTTCGGGAGAGCCGAGGAGGTGCCCGCTGCCTGAGGAGGCCCTCGGGCGAGACGTGAACTTGTCTGGGACTACTGCTCCAGCCCGAGGCTGGGCTCGGGTGAGGTCGCGTCCCTTGGGTAGACGAAGCCTTGACTTGAACCGCGCCCCTCAGTTGGTCTGAGGGTGTTTACCAGCCGTGATTAGGAGCGTTGGGGGTACCCCTAATTATGGTACCCGACAGTAGCCCCCGAGCCTCAAAGAGAGTGTTGGTACTCGCTTGGAGGCTTTTTGCCGCATTTTCGGTGAGGGGACCGGCCTTTCTCGGTTTTGCTTTGTTCTGGTGGGTGCGCGCGAGTGCACCCGCCGGGTGTAGCCCCCGAGGCCTCAGAGGAGTGGTTTGACTCCTCTGAGGTCTGAATGCTTTTCGTGGTGCCTCGGACGGTCTGATCGTTCCCTCATGCGGTTTGGCCGTAGCCCGGGTGCATGGTCAGGTTCCAAGTTATCAAGCTGGTTTGTTGACGCTGTCAACAGTTTGGCCGTAGCTGGGTGCGAGAGCAGCCCCGAGCCTCTGCACAGAGCGAGAGGACGATCAAGGACTTTCCCGACTTTTATCATACGCCCCTGCGTCGCCTTTCCGCAAGGAGGAGGGGGGAAAGCGCCATGTTGCCCTCGGAGGGCGCCGAACATGGTGTTTCCGGTGAGCTGCTAACGGGTGATCCGAGTGGACGCCCGTGCCCCGTTCGTTAGGGGTCGGCTGGTGGCCCAGAGGCGCGCTCCAAAAGTACCTGCGGGTGATTCGCCGGACCCGGACCCCTTCGACAGGGTCCGAGGGCTCGATGCCTCCCTCCGGTGGGATTCCGTTACAAATCGTTCCCGCCGGTCTCGGAAATGTCCTAGGGTACCTCGGGAGTGTAGCCCGAGCCTCGGCCATGTATCAGACGTACCTAGAGTCATCCCTCACTCTACGTGCTCTAGGGCGACTGTCGAACCCTTCCGAGGGGCCAGCCTACGAACCCCTAATCAGTAGTGGGCACGGAGCTCGAGTGCTCTGGGGCGGCTATCGAACCCTTCCGAGGGGCCAGCCTTCGAACCCCTAATCAGTAATGGGCTTGAAGCCCGCTTCCTTCGCCGAGAAGGATCCTTTCCGAAACATCTCCTTTCCCGGTCCCTGTAGCGAGAGAGAGAGAGAGAGGAGGAGGAGGGGAAGGATATGTATTTAAATAAGGTGGCGCACTATTGGGGACCATAATTAGGGGTACCCCCAAGACTCCTAATCTCAGCTGGTAACCCCCATCAGCACAAAGCTGCAAAGGCCTGATGGGTACGATTAAGCCAAGGCTCGGTCCGCTCAAGGGACACGACCTCGCCTCACCCGAGCCCAGCCTCGGGCAAGGGCAGCCGACCCCGGAAGATTCACGTCTCGCCCGAGGACCCCCTCAAGTGGTGGACACACCTTCGGCTCGCCCGAGACCCAGTCTTCGCCAAGAAGCAACCTTAGCCAGATCGCCACACCAACCGACCAAATCACAGGAGCATTTAATGCAAGGATGGCCTGACACCTTATCCTGTCACGCGCCCTTCAGTCGACAGAGCCGAAAGTGACCGCAGTCACTTCGTCGCTCCACTGATCGGCCTGACAAGAAGACAGCGCCGCCTGCGTCGCTCCGACTGTTGTGCCACTCGACAGAGTGAGGCTGACAGCAGCTAAGTCCGGCCTCGGGCGCCATAGGAAACTCCGCCTCGCCCGACCCCAGGGCTCGGACTCGGGCTCGGCCCCGGAAGACGACGAACTCCGCCTCGCCCGACCCCAGGGCTCGGACTCGGGCTCAGCCCCGGAAGACGACAAACTCCGCCTCGCCCGACCCCAGGGCTCGGACTCGGGCTCGGCCCCGGAAGACGACGAACTCTGCCTCGCCCGACCCAGGGCTCGGACACGACCTTGACCTTGGAAGACCGACTCGACCCCGACCTCGGAGGAGCCTCCGCCTCGCCCGACCCAGGGCTCGGACCGACCACGTCACAGGAGGGGCCATCATTACCCTATCCCTAGCTAGCTCAGGCTACGGGTAACAGGACCGACGTCCCATCTGGCTCGCCCCGGTAAACAGATAATGATGGCGACCTGTGTGCTCCATGACGACGGCGACTCTCAGCCCCTTACGGAAGCAAGGAGACGTCAGCAAGGACTCGACAGCCCCGACAGCTGTCCTTCCACAAGGCTCCAATGCTCCTCCGACGGCCACGACATCACATGAACAGGGTGCCAAAACCTCTCTGGCTGCCACGACGGCATGTACTTAGGGCACTAGCTCCTCTCTGCTAGACACGATAGCGCACTGCTACACCTCCTATTGTACACCTGGACCCTCTCCTTACGCCTATAAAAGGAAGGTCCAGGGCTCTCTTACGAGAAGGTTGGCCGCGCGGGAGGACGGGACGACACGTAGGGTCCCTCGCTCTCCCACGCGGACGCTTGTAACCCCCTACTACAAGCGCACCCGACCTGGGCGCAGGGCAACACGGAGGCCGCGGGTTTCCCCTTTGTCTCCCTCTCTTCTACCCCCCTTCGTGCTCCGTCTCGCGCCGACCCATCTGGGCTGGGACACACGGCGACAATTTACTCGTCGGTCCAGGGACCCCCCGGGGTCGAAACGCCGACAGTTGGCGCGCCAGGTAGGGGCCTGCTGCGTGTTGACGAACAGCTTCCCGTCAAGCTCCAAATGGGTAGTCTCCAGCAACCTTTCCAACCCGGGACGGTGCTCCGTTTTGGGAGTCTTGAGTTCATGTCCCTCGACGACAGCTACGACATGATACTCGTTCCTCCGCCGCGCGACGGCGACAATGGCGGCGACAACCCGCCCGCCGGCGACGGGATCGACGACGTCTTCCCCACGAGGCGGAAGAACGACGTCCGAGTTTGTCCCGTCACCTCCCCCACCGGAGGAGGAGGAGGCGGGGCAACCGTGGCCAAGCAGGAGGCGGCACCTCGTCGGCTGTCGAGCGAGTCGACGGCGCCGGCGCCCCGACGGGGGACACGTCGGGCGTCGACCTCGCGTCTGAGACGAAGACAAGCGCCATTTCCCCGCAACACGCCAACTCCAAGCGGACGTACGACGCCAGCACGCTCGCGAAGGACTTGCTGGGCGTCACCCTCATGCCTAAGATGACGGTGCAGTCCGCCCCTGACGTGACAACGTCACCACCTGCCGACCAAGAGATACCGACTGATTCCAGTCTCATGCCTTTTGGATTCGGCCTCGACCCACCAAGCGACCCCGCTTTGGTGGAAGCCTTCATAGAGGCATGCACCAACCCTCCGGGGTATCATATGCGGTCACCCTGGGACCGGTTGACGGCCGTCTCGACCTACGGACCCTCGGGTTCCGAGGAAGATGACGAGCCCGACTTTGGTTGGGATTTCTCCGGGCTCGGTAACCCCAGTGCCATGCGGGACTTTATGACCGCATGCGACTACTGCCTTTCCGATTGTTCCGACGGTAGCCGCAGCTTCGGCGACGGAGACTGCGGCCCAAGTCGTGAATGTTTCCACGTCGATCTAGGGGGTCCCGACGAAGGCAACCATCTTGGTATACCGGAAAACGGTGATCCCCCTAGGCCTGCGCCTCGCGTTGACATCCTTCGAGAGCTAGCTGTGGTCCCAGTCCCTGCGGGGGGTCAGGACGCACAGCTCGAGCAAATCTGCGAGATGCAGGCCAGGCTCGACGAGGGGGCATGAACACTTGAGCCGCTCCGCCGGAACATTGGGCAGGAATGGGTAGACCAAGCTCCGGCCGGAGAAGCGTGTCATCTGCCCTAGGGCATCCAGCTCCGCATTGCCGACGACGTCAGGGCAAAGCCACCACCGGCTTCCAGTGGGGTCGGCCAGAACCTGGCTGCGGCAGTGATACTTCTCCGCGCAATGCCGGAACCATCAACCATCGAAGGGCGGCGGATCCGGGGAGAGCTCAAGAATTTCTTGGAGGATGTCGCGGTCCGACGGGCCGAGAGGTCTGCCTCCCGAAGGCAGGGATACCCCTCGGAGCACCGCGCCACGACTTCCCGATTCGTGCGGGAAGCCTCGGTCCACACCGGGCGCACGCGCAACACAGCGCCTGCAGCCCCGGGACGCCTCGGCAACGAGCACCACCACCGCAACCATCGAGCCCGCCTCGACGAGAGGGTGCGCCGAGGCTACCACCCAGGCGTGGGGGACGCTACGACAGCGGGGAGGATCGGAGTCCCTCGCCCGAACCACCCGGCCCGCAGGCTTTTAGCCGAGCCATACGACGGGCGCCGTTCCCGACCCGGTTCCGAACCCCGACTACCATCACAAAGTACTCGGGGGAGACAAGGCCGGAACTGTGGCTTGTGGACTACCGGCTGGCCTGCCAACTAGGTGGAACGGACGATGACAACCTCGTCATCCGCAACCTCCCCCTATTCCTCTCCGACTCTACTCGGGCCTGGCTGGAGCATCTGCCTCCGGGGCAGATCTCCAACTGGGACGACCTGGTCCAAGCCTTCGCCAGTAATTTCCAGGGCACGTACGTGCGCCCTGGGAACTCCTGGGATCTCCAAAGCTGCCACCAGCAGCCGGGAGAGTCTCTCCGGGACTACATCCGGCGATTCTCAAAGCAGCGCACCGAGTTGCCCAACGTCATCGATTCGGATGTCATCGGCGCGTTCCTCGCCGGCACCACCTGCCGCGACCTGGTGAGCAAGCTGGGTCGCAAGACCCCCACCAGGGCAAGCGAGCTGATGGACATCGCCACCAAGTTCGCCTCTGGCCAGGAGGCGGTTGAGGCCATCTTCCGGAAGGACAAGCAGCCCCAGGGCTGCCAGCCGGAAGATGTTCCCAAGGCGTCCGCTTAGCACGGCACCAAGAAGAAAGGCAAGAAGAAGTCGCAAGCGAAACGCGACACCACCGACGCGGACCTTGTCGCCGCCGCTGAGTACAAGAACCCTCGGAAACCTCCCGGAGGCGCCAATCTATTCGACAAGATGCTCAAGGAGCCGTGCCCCTATCATCAGGGACCCGTCAAGCACACCCTTGAGGAATGCGCCATGCTTCGGCGCCACTTTCACAGGGCCGGGCCACCTGCGGAGGGTGGCAAGGCCCACCACGACGACAAGAAGGAGGATCACAAGGCAGAGGAGTTCCCCGAGGTCCGCGACTGCTTCATGATCTACGGTGGGCCAGTGGCGAACGCCTCGGCTCGGCACCGCAAGCAAGAGCGTCGGGAGGTCTGCTCGGTAAAGGTGGCAGCGCCAGTCTACCTAGACTGGTCCGACAAGCCCATCACCTTCGACCAGGGCGATCACCCCGACCGCGTGCCGAGCCCGGGGAAATATCCGCTCGTTGTCGACCCCGTCATCGGCAACGTCAGGCTCACCAAGGTCCTCATGGACGGAGGCAGCAGCCTCAACATCATCTACGCCGAGACCCTCGAGCTCCTGCAGATCGATCTGTCCTCGGTCCGGGCCGGTGCGGCGCCTTTTCACGGGATCATCCCCGGGAAACGCGTCCAACCCCTCGGACGACTCGATCTGCCCGTCTGCTTCGGGACTCCCTCCAACTTCAGAAGGGAAACCCTCACGTTCGAGGTGGTCGGGTTCCGAGGAACCTACCACGCAGTACTGGGGAGGCCATGCTACTCCAAGTTCATGGCCGTCCCCAACTACACCTACCTCAAGCTCAAGATGCTGGGCCCCAACGGGGTCATCACCGTCGGCCCCACGTACCGACACGCGTACGAATGCGACGTAGAGTGCGTGGAGTACGCCGAGGCCCTCGCCGAATCCGAGGCCCTCATCGCCGACCTGGAGAGCCTCTCCAAGGAGGCGCCAGACGTGAAGCACCATGCCGGCAACTTTGAGCCAGCGGAGACGGTTAAGTCTGTCCCTCTCGACCCCAGCAATGACGCCTCCAAGCAGATCCGGATCGGCTCTGAGCTCGACCCCAAATAGGAAGCAGTGCTCGTCGACTTTCTCCGCGCAAACGCCGAAGTTTTCGCGTGGAGTCCCTCGGACATGCCTAGCATACCAAGGGATGTCGCCGAGCACTCGCTGGATATCCGAGCTGGAGCCCGACCCGTGAAGCAACCTCTGCGCCGATTTGACGAAGAAAAGCGCAGAGCCATATGCGAGGAGATCCACAAGCTGATGGCCGCAGGGTTCGTCAAAGAGGTATTCCATCCTGAATGGCTTGCCAACCCCGTGCTTGTGAGAAAAAAAGGAGGGAAATGGCGGATGTGTGTAGACTACACTGGTCTAAACAAAGCATGCCCAAAAGTTCCCTATCCTTTGCCTCGCATCGATCAAATCGTGGATTCCACTGCGGGATGCGAAACCCTGTCTTCCCTCGATGCCTACTCAGGGTATCACCAAATCAGGATGAAAGAGTCCGACCAGCTCGCGACTTCTTTCATCACACCTTTTGGCATGTACTGCTATGTTACTATGCCATTTGGTTTGAGGAATGCGGGTGCGACGTACCAAAGGTGCATGAACCATGTGTTCGGCCAACACATTGGTCGAACGGTCGAGGCTTATGTCGATGACATCGTAGTCAAGACGAGGAAAGCCTCCGACCTCCTTTCCGACCTTGAAACGACATTCCGGTGTCTCAAGGCGAAAGGTGTAAAACTCAATCCCGAGAAGTGTGTCTTCGGAGTCCCCCGAGGCATGCTCTTGGGGTTCATCGTCTCCGAGCGGGGCATCGAGGCAAACCCGGAGAAAATCGCGGCCATCACCAACATGGGGCCCATCAAGGACTTGAAAGGCGTACAGAGGGTCATGGGATGCCTTGCGGCTCTGAGCCGTTTCATCTCGCGCCTCAGCGAAAGAGGCCTACCTCTGTACCGCCTCTTAAGAAAGACCGAGTGCTTCACTTGGACCTCCGAGGCCGAGGAAGCCCTCGGGAACCTGAAGGCGCTCCTTACGAACGCACCCATCTTGGTGCCCCCGCCGCCGGAGAAGCCCTCTTAATCTACATCGCCGTTACCACTCAGGTGGTCAGCGCCGCGATCGTGGTTGAGAGACAAGAAGAAGGGCATGCATTGCCCGTCCAGAGGCCGGTTTACTTCATGAAAGTTGCCTAGAGGGGGGGTGAATAGGGCGAAACTGAAATTCTCAAAAATAATCACAACTACAAGCCGGGTTAGCGTTAGAAATATAATCTAGTCCGCGAGAGAGGGTGGAAAACAAATCGCAAGCGAATAAGGAGTGTGACACGTGGATTTGTTTTACCGAGGTTCGGTTCTTGCAAACCTACTCCCCGTTGAGGTGGTCACAAAGACCGGGTCTCTTTCAACCCTTTCCCTCTCTCAAACGGTCCCTTGGACCGAGTGAGCTTTCTCTTCTCAAATGTTTGGAACACAAAGTTCCCACAAGGACCACCACAAGATTGGTGTATCTTGCCTCAATTACAAGTGAGTTTGATCGCAATGAAGAATCAAAGAAAGAAGAAAGCAATCCAAGCGCAAGAGCTCGAAAGAACACAAGCAAATCTCTCTCACTAATCACTAGGGCGTTGTGTGGAGTTTGGAGAGGATTTGATCACTTTGGTGTGTCTAGAATTGAATACTAGAGCTCTTGTAAGTAGTTGAAGTGGGAAAACTTGGATGACTTGAATGTGGGGTGGTTGGGGGTATTTATAGCCCCAACCACCAAACTAGCCGTTTGGGTGCAGGCTGTCTGTCGTATGGTGCACCGGACAGTCCGGTGCGCCAGCCACGTCACCCGAACGTTGGGGTTCCGACCGTTGGAGCTCTGACGCTGGGCCCGCCTGGATGACCGGTGGCGCACCGGACATGAACTGTAGGGTGTCCGGTGCGCTAGCATGGGCGTGCCTGCCCTCTGCGCGCGCTCTGCGTGCGTTGGCGCGCATTTAATGCGCTGCAGGTAGCCGTTGCCCCGCAGTTACACCAGACAATCCGGTGAATTATAGCGGAGCAGCCGAAGCGAATTCCCGAGACTGGCGAGTTTGGAGCCGCGTCCTCTTGGAGCACCAGACACTGTCCGGTGTACACCGGACAGTCCGGTGAATTATAGCGCGCCGGCTCTGAGAATTCCCGAAGGTGAAGAGTTTGAGGTCGACCTTCCCTGGTGCACCGGACACTGTCCGGTGCACCAGTCCAGCGTGCCTTCGGTTGGCCCTTGCTCCTTTGTTTGAACCCTTTCTCTTGATCTTTTTATTGGCTTATGGTGAACCTTTGGTACCTATAGAACTTATAAACTTGGGCAAACTAGTTAGTCCAATTATTTGTGTTGGGCAATTCAACCACCAAAATTAGTTATAGGAAATAGGTGTAAGCCTAAATCCCTTTCAATCTCCCCCTTTTTGGTGATTGATGCCAACACAAACCAAAGCAAATATAGAAGTGCAGAATTGAACTAGTTTGCAAAATTTAAGTGCAAAGGTTACTTAGAATTGAGCCAATAAATATTACTTACTAGATATGCATGGATTGTTTCTTCATTTTTAACATTTTGGACCACGCTTGCACCACAAGTTTTGTTTTTGCAAATTCTTTTGTAAATTCTTTTCAAAAACCTTTTGCAAGATAGTCAAATGCTTTTCCTTGACTAAAACAAAAACTCCCCCTCGAATAAATTCTCCTCTTAGTGTTCAAGAGGGTTTTAAGATATCAATTTTTAAAATGCTACTTTCTCCCCCTTTAGAACACAAAGAGATACTAATTTGAAATTTTCCAATTGAAAATCATCAATTTTTAAAATTAGGGTGGTGGTGCGGTCCTTTTGCTTTGGGCTCATACTTTCTCCCCCTTTGGCATGAATCGCCAAAAACGGATACTTTGAGTGAGATATAAGCCCCTGCCTAACGACATTCTCCCCTTTGGCAAATAAAACATATAAGTGAAGATTATACCAAAGACGGAGAGTGATGCGGGGCGACGGCGAAGGATGAGTAGTAGAGTGGAGTGGAAGCCTTTGTCTTCGCCGAGGACTCCAATTCCCTTTCAATATACCTATGACTTGGTTTGAAATACACTTGAAAACACATTAGTCATAGCATACATAAAAGAGACATGATCAAAGGTATATTTATGAGCTGTGTGTGCAAATTAGCAAAAGAAATTCCTAGAATCAAGAATATTGAGCTCATGCCTAAGTTTGGTAAAAGTTTGTTCATCGAGTGGCTTTGTAAAGATATCGGCTAATTGATCTTTAGTATTAATGTATGCAATCTCGATATCCCCCTTTTGTTGGTGATCCTTAAGAAAAGATACCGAATGGCTATGTGTTTAGTGCGGCTGTGCTCAACGGGATTATCCACCATGCGGATTACACTCTCATTATCACATAGAAGAGGAACTTTGGTTAATTTGTAACCATAGTCCCGCAGGGTTTGCCTCATCCAAAGCAATTGCGCGCAACAATGGCCTGCGGCAATATACTCGGCTTCGGCGGTAGAAAGAGCGACCGAATTTTGCTTCTTTGAAGCCCAAGACACCAAGGATCTTCCCAAGAACTGGCAAGTCCCCGATGTGCTCTTCCTATTAATTTTGCACCCCGCCCAATCGGCATCCAAATAACCAATCAAATCAAATGTGGATCCCCGAGGGTACCAAAGCCCAAACTTAGGAGTATAAGCCAAATATCTCAAGATTCGTTTTACGGTCGTAAGGTGTGATTCCTTAGGGTCGGCTTGGAATCTTGCACACATGCATACGGAAAGCATAATGTCCGGTCGAGATTCGCATAAATAAAGCAATGAACCAATCATCGACCGGTATACCTTTTGATCCACGGACTTACCTCCCGTGTCGAGGTCGAGATGCCCATTAGTTCTCATGGGAGTCTTGATGGGCTTGGCATCCTTCATTCCAAACTTGGTTAGAATGTCTTGAGTATACTTCGTTTGGCTAATGAAGGTGCCCTCTTGGAGTTGCTTGACTTGGAATCCTAGAAAATACTTCAACTCCCCCATCATAGACATCTCGAATTTCTGTGTCATGATCCTACTAAATTCTTCACATGTAGATTCGTTAGTAGACCCAAATATAATATCATCAACATAAATTTGGCATACAAACAAATCATTGTCAAGAGTTTTAGTGAATAAAGTAGGATCGGCTTTTTCGACTTTGAAGCCATTAGCAATAAGGAAATCTCTTAGGCATTCATACCATGCTCTTGGGGCTTGCTTGAGCCCATAAAGCGCCTTAGAGAGCCTATAGACATGGTTAGGATACTCACTGTCTTCAAAGCCGGGAGGTTGCTCAACATAGACCTCCTCCTTGATTGGTCCATTGAGGAAGGCACTCTTCACGTCCATTTGATAAAGCTTGAAGCCATGGTAAGTAGCATAGGCTAATAATATGCGAATTGACTCAAGCCTAGCTATGGGTGCATAGGTTTCACCGAAATCCAAACCTTCGACTTGTGAATACCCCTTGGCCACGAGTCGAGCTTTGTTCCTTGTCACCACACCATGCTCGTCTTGCTTGTTGCGGAAGACCCACTTGGTTCCTACAACATTTTGATTAGGACGTGGAACTAAATGCCATACCTCGTTCCTTGTAAAATTGTTGAGCTCCTCTTGCATCGCCACCACCCAATCCGAATCTTGGAGTGCTTCCTCTACCATGTGTGGCTCAATAGAGGAAACAAAAGAGTAATGCTCACAAAAATGTGCAACACGAGATCGAGAGGTTACCCCCTTATGAATGTCGCCTAGGATGGTGTCGATGGGGTGATCTCGTTGTATTGCTTGGTGGACTCTTGGGTGTGGCGGTCTTGGTTCTTCATCCTCCTTGTCTTCATCATTTGCATCTCCCCCTTGATCATTGCCGTCATCTTGAGGTGGCTCATCATTTTGATCTTCTCCTTCATCAACTTGAGTCTCGTCCTCATTTTGGGTTGGTGGAGATGCTTGAGTGGAGGAAGACGGTTGATCTTGTGCATGTGGAGGCTCTTCGGGTTCCTTAGGGCACACATCCCCAATGGACATGTTCCTTAGCGCGATGCACGGAGCCTGTTCTTCACCTATCTCATCAAGATCAACTTGCTCTACTTGAGAGCCATTAGTCTCATCAAACACAACGTCACAAGAAACTTCAACTAGTCCTGAGGACTTGTTAAAGACTCTATATGCCCTTGTGTTTGAATCATATCCTAGTAAAAAGCCTTCTACAGTTTTAGGAGCAAATTTAGATTTTCTACCTCTCTTAACAAGAATAAAGCATTTGCTACCAAAAACTCTAAAATATGAAATATTGGGCTTTTTACCGGTTAGGAGTTCATAGGATGTCTTCTTGAGGATTCGGTGTAGATATAACCGGTTGATGGCGTAGCAAGCGGTGTTGACTGCCTCGGCCCAAAACCGATCCGGTGTCTTGTACTCATCAAGCATGGTTCTTGCCATGTCCAAGAGAGTTTGATTCTTCCTCTCCACTACACCATTTTGTTGAGGAGTGTAGGGAGAAGAGAACTCATGCTTGATGCCCTCCTCCTCAAGGAAGCCTTCTATTTGTGAGTTCTTGAACTCCATCCCGTTGTCGCTTCTAATTTTCTTGATCCTTAAGCCGAACTCATTTTGAGCTCGTCTCAAGAATCCCTTTAAGGTCTCTTGGGTATGGGATTTTTCCTGCAAAAAGAACACCCAAGTGAAGCGAGAATAATCATCCACAATAACTAGACAGTACTTACTCCCGCCGATGCTTATGTAAGCGATCGGGCCGAATAAATCCATGTGTAGGAGCTCCAGTGGCCTGTCACTTGTCATGATGTTCTTGTGTGGATGATGAGTGCCAACTTGCTTCCCGGCTTGGCATGCGCTACAAATCCTGTCTTTCTCAAAATGAACATTTGTTAGTCCTAAAATGTGCTCTCCCTTTAGAAGCTTATGAAGATTCTTCATTCCAACATGGGCTAGTCGGCGGTGCCAGAGCCAACCCATGTTAGTCTTAGCAATTAAGCAAGTGTCGAGTTCAGCTCTATCAAAATCTACCAAGTATAGCTGACCCTCCAACACTCCCTTAAATGCTATTGAATCATCACTTCTTCTAAAGACAGTGACACCTACATCAGTAAATAGACAGTTGTAGCCCATTTGACATAATTGGGATACGGAAAGCAAATTGTAATCTAAAGAATCTACAAGAAAAACATTGGAAATGGAATGATCAGGAGATATAGCTATTTTACCCAAACCTTTGACCAAACCTTGGTTTCCATCCCCGAATGTGATAGCTCGTTGGGGATCTTGGTTTTTCTCGTAGGAGGAGAACATCTTCTTCTCCCCCGTCATGTGGTTTTTGCACCCGCTATCGATGATCCAGCTTGAGCCCCCGGATGCATAAACCTACAAAACAAGTTTAGTTCTTGACTTTAGGTACCCAAACGGTTTTGGGTCCTTTGGCATTAGATACAAGAACTTTGGGTACCCAAACACAAGTCTTGGAGCCCTTGTGTTTGCCCCCAACAAACTTGGCAACTACCTTGCCGGATTTGTTAGTCAAAACATAAGATGCATCAAAAGTCTTAAATGAAATGCCATGATCATTTGATGCACTAGGAGTTTTCTTTCTAGGCAACTTAGCACGGGTGGGTTGCCTAGAGCTAGATGTCTCACCCTTATACATAAAAGCATGGTTAGGGCCAGAGTGAGACTTCCTAGAATGGATTCTCCTAATTTTGCTCTCGGGATAACCGGCAGGGTACAAAATGTAACCCTTGTTATCCTGAGGCATGGGAGCCTTGCCCTTAACAAAGTTAGACAAATTTTTAGGAGGGGCACTAAATTTGACATTGTCTCCCCTTTGGAAGCCAATGCCATCCTTGATGCCAGGGCGTCTCCCATTATAGAGCATACTTCTAGCAAATTTAAACTTTTCATTTTCTAAGTTATGCTCGGCAATTTTAGCATCTAATCTTGCTATATGATCATTTTGTTGTTTAATTAAAGCCACATGATCATGAATAGCATCAATATCAACATTTCTACATCTAGTGCAAATAGAAACATGCTCAACATTAGATGTAGAGGGTTTGCAAGATTTTAATTCTACAACCTTAGCATGTAATATATCATTCTCACTTCTAAGGTTGGAAATAGTAACATTGCAAACATCAAAATCTTTGGCCTTAGCAATCAAATTTTCATTTTCTACTCTAAGGCTAGCAAGAGATACATTCAATTCATCAATCTTAGCAAGTAAATCATCATTATCATTTCTAAGATTTGGAATTGAAACATTACAAACATTTGAATCAACCTTAGCAATTAATTTAGCATTTTCATTTCTAAGGTTGGCAATAGTGTCATGGCAAGTGCTTAGCTCACTAGATAGTTTTTGACATTTTTCTATTTCTAGAGCATAAGCATTTTTAACCTTAACATGTTTCTTGTTTTCCTTAATTAGGAAGTCTTCTTGGGAATCCAAAAGGTCATCCTTTTCATGAATAGCACTAATTAATTCATTTAATTTTTCCTTTTGTTCCATGTTAAGGTTGGCAAAAAGGGTGCGCAAGTTATCCTCCTCATCACTAGCATTTTCATCACTAGAAGACTCATATTTAGTGGAGGATTTAGATTTAACCTTCTTTCTTTTGCCGTCCTTTGCCATGAGGCACTTATGGCTGATGTTGGGGAAGAGGAGTCTTTTGGTGACGGCGATGTTGGCGGCGTCCTCGTTGTCGGAGGAGTCGGTGGAGCTCTCGTCGGAGTTCCACTCGCGACACACGTGGGCATCGCCGCCCTTCTTCTTGTGGTACCTCTTCCTTTCTCTCCTCTTGCCCTTCTTGTCGTTATCCCTGTCACTGTCACTTGATAATGGACATTTAGCAATAAAGTGACCGGGCTTACCACACTTGTAGCAAACCTTCTTGGAACGGGATTTGTAATCCTTCCCCTTCCGTTGCTTGAGGATTTGGCGAAAGCTTTTGATAATTAAAGCCATCTCCTCATTGTCGAGCTTGGAGGCGTCAATTGGTTGTCTACTCGGTGTAGACTCCTCCTTCTTCTCCTCCGTCGCCTTAAATGCCACCGGTTGTGCTTCGAACGTGGAGGGTTCATCAAGCTCGTTGATCTTCTTTGAGCCTTTAATCATACATTCAAAGCTCACAAAATTCCCGATTACTTCCTCGGGAGTCATTAGTGTATATCTTGGGTTACCACAAATTAATTGCACTTGAGTAGGGTTAAGGAAAATAAGTGATCTCAAAATAACCTTAACCACCTCGTGGTCATCCCATTTCTTGCTCCCGAGGTTGCGCACTTGGTTCACCAAGGTTTTGAGCCGGTTGTACATATCTTGTGGCTCCTCCCCTTGGCGAAGACGGAAGCGACCGAGCTCCCCCTCGATCGTTTCCCGCTTGGTGATCTTGGTGAGTTCATCACCTTCGTGCGCGGTCTTGAGTAAGTCCCAAATCTCCTTCGCATTCTTCAATCCTTGCACCTTGTTATATTCCTCTCTACTTAGAGAGGCGAGGAGAATGGTTGTGGCTTGGGAATTGAAGTGCTCGATTTGGGCCACTTCATCCACATCATAGTCGTCATCCCCTACAGATGTGTAACACCCGGCTTTAAGGAACAAAGCCAGGGGCATCTCATACATGCGCCAAAGAAGACAACATATATGATAACAGAGTGTATAGAGATAAATGTCACAATAATCAGAGTATTTATTACATAGCGGAAGTCTTACAAAATAAAAGATAAATATAACAGGATCTAAAAATACATCCTTGGCGCGAGAAATTCAACTGGGAGACGACGACCTAGACCTCTCACGAACACAGCGCACATCCACCCTGCGCCAGCTAGTGGTACCTGCTCTTGACCTGTGGGGGGTGTGAGACAGCAAGGGTGAGTTCACACATGTTCATCGCTCAACAAGTTGTGGGGAATAATGTAGCATGAACTCACCAAAGGTGGGAGATCATGAAGTGTAAGGCTTATCAACAGTAGGGGTTAAAGCTGAGCATTGCTTTTATAAGTTGGTCAAATTTTATTAGCAATTACTAAGTGTAAGTGAATACCAAGCCATAATAAAATAATAGAACAAAATCAATAAATAATCCCATGCATATGCAAATGACAAATTGAATTTAAGTTCCATAAATTAATCATCGGAGAGTCCTAAGCCAGTATACCAGTTTTACACTCTGCAGAGGTTGTACCCTTTACCCACAAGTCGTGTATCCCATGTCGCCAGGGTTAGCTAGGCCCTTAGACACTACCAAGGTGAATGGCTAGGGATCCACTACGAGGCCTTTACAAAGTTCCACTAGCTTCCGAAAACCTGCTACAGTTTATGGGAAGAGCACTTGCAAGAATCCCCCGTCTGACCGCCATCGCAGCAAAATCAACCCGAGAACCTCCTTGCATGCAACTCCCCTACTGCCCTTGCCCCTTTCGGGTAAGGTAGTCCTCCACTAGCTTTCCTAATTAGTCAGCCAAGGGGTCCCATTCCTCCCTTGTGGTGGCACGTGTTTCTCAAGTTAAGCTCCATGTTCCAATTAACATTAATGATCTTGACATGAACATAAATAGAATAATAAAAGAATTGGAACATGGATATAACAAAATATTATCCCAAAACCATGTAAAGCAATAGCAAAACTACCCAAGTGATTCGGGGATAACAAGGTAAAATGGAATAACAATCTAGGGTGACCTATCGGGTCCCATCAAAATTACACCTATGCATGGTAAATGATTATAAAGAACATTATTGGGTAACAAAAGTGAATCAAGGGCACAACTTGCCTGGCACTTGAGATTCCAGGTACCAACTTGCCTTTCAGATGACACGTGTCCTCGCGCTAGTCGTAGCAATACAAATAAACATGATATAGACAAAATTAACATCACACCAAACATAAGTATAAACTGAGTAATAATGATCTACGCATTTCTACGAGGCTAACGCAACTTGAACGGATCAAATCGGAGTTAAAACGGAGGAGATACGAATTTCCTAAGGTTTTATGTATTTGATACGAGGTTAATTAAGAAATAAATTTTAATACCATTTTCATGTTAAAACAGAGACACAGGGTGATAAACAACATTATGACAAAATTATAGAAACTGAAATGGATTAATTTGGACTTAATATGAATTTTCTAGGGATTAAACAAGATTCTGGAATTGTTTTTATATAAGAAATTCATTTTAAAAATCAATTTCTTTGATTTTACTATTGGATGGACTACGCGCCTGAAAATGAAGAAATGCAGGGGGTTTGCTATAAAACTCTTTAAGACTCAGAGAGCGCCTGGGTGGACGGCGGGTTATTTTCTTAAAAAGTCGGGGTCTCTTTTACAAAATCAGCTCAGCGAAGGGGTAAGTTCTAATCTGGACCGTCCGATCAACAATGTGTGTCGCAGATTAGATATAACTCAAACGAAACGGTAAGCGCTATTAGTCGTGGGATCCGAGATCCACGGCCATGATTTAATGAAGCTAGATCTAGTCTGAGCCTTGGGATGGCAAATCTACGGTGCCTGTTGATCGCGCGAACGGGTAAGGGAATACCTAATCTCGGCCGCCCGCGGCCGATCCGACGACCAGGGTTTCCTAGAGCAAAGCGCTATGAAGAGATTTAATCTGGATCGCACGCCCAGAATCCAACGGTCATCGTGGAGTGCCCATTTTCTCCCCCCATCCCCGACCGGCGGCGACCCATTCACGGCGGCGCCCTACGCCGTGCACCCCGTCCGACGGCCACTGGGCCCTAAATCCTATACCAACCCGTGCTACGCGCAGAGGAAGACGAGGCGAAGCTATGGGGTAGCACATTACCAGCGGGGAAGGCGGTGGCATGGCTAGTCACGGCGGCATGCGGCCCAGCGGCGGAGCTCCCACGACGATGAGCAATTGTGGTGAAGCTGGCCGACAATCATGAGCGGCACGACCACGGGCGCACCACCCCGTGTCTGGTGAAAGCCCCGGACACCTCCACGACGACAGCCACGGCCGAATTGATGTTCCCCACTGCGGCGGCACAGATGTAATGGCTAGAGAGGGGCGCTCGGGTTTGAGTGGGGGAAAATAGAGGGGAAGGGGGCTCCCACATATCCTGCGGCGAGGCCCACAACGCGAGGATCTCGCCAGCTGAAGCTGCGGGGCGGCGGTTATGGCCATCCCCATTACCGGTGACGCAGACATGGGGACCTAGTCGCGGTGGTGAGTGACGTGTGGGGCTAGTCAACAACGGGCTTGGGCAACGGATGGCACGGGCACGCTGCAACGACCCAGAGGACTCGACCAAGTTGTTGCGCGAGCGAGGGATTCAGTTCTCGCGCGGATTCCGCGGTGTTAGTTGGGGAAGAAGAAGGTCCTGACCTATGGAACCCACACAACAGTGACTAGCGCAAAGACTCCACTGCGCGTGAGCTAGCAAGCCATCAGTAGGGTCCGCCTGGCAGTGGTGGAGGATGTGCGTGTCGTTGCGATGCGACTGGATGGAGATATGACACGCGGGGCCCGCCAGTCATTGAGAACAGGCGCGGCAACGCTGAAGGTGGGTCGCGCATTGGGAAAGTGGGGGTTGGGCCAAACTGGGAGTCTGAGGCCCAGTTGGCATTTTTTTATTTTCTACTTTCTTTTATAGTAATTTTGAATCAAGTTTGAATTTCAAAGTAAGTTTCACCTTTGAGTCCATTTTAAAAATTCACACTCTAGTGTAGGAATAACATATTTTTTTATTTATTTTTATAATATTTATTTTCCTTTTCTTTTCTCTATTCTAGAATTTCTTTTTTTGAATCAATATATTTCTTGTCTCTTTATTTTTTTATATTGTCACAAAATGCATACACACAAAAATAATATCCAGCATGATGCATAATTTAATGGCATATATACTTTTATTAATTATTTATTTTTTTAATATGGTGTTCACATGTGATGATAAGTAGATTCAACACACACATAAAATTATAGGAAAAATAACTTTTCTCCTCTTCTATTATCTATTACAAATTGGGTATTACAAATCCTACCCCCCTTAAAAATAATCTCGTCCTCGAGATTTAGGAAGAACGAGGGAAAAGATGGGGAAATCTATGCGAAGCTCTTCTTCTCTTTCCCATGTAGCTTCGTCTTCTCCGAGGTGACTCCATTGAACTTTGCACATCTTTATCACTTTATTCCTTGTATCTTGAGTCAATGTATCCAAAATCTTGATCGGGTACTCCGTGTAAGTCAAATCACCCTGAACACTGAGGTCATCCACTGGCAACCGTTCCTCAGGGACACAGAGATACTTCTTAAGTTGAGACACGTGGAATACATTATGCACATCAGATAGATTATCAGGTAGCTCGAGTTTATAGGCCATCTCTCCAACTTGCCTAAAAACTCAAAAAGGGTCCAATAAAGCGAGGGGACAATTTGCCCTTGACTTTGAATCTCCTCATTCCACGAAGTGGTGACATCTTGAGGTACACATGATCACCTTCCTCAAATTCCAGTGGTCTTCTTCTATTATCAGCGTAGCTCTTTTGTCTGGTCTGAGCTACCCTCAAATGCTCCCGAATTATACAGATTTGTTCTTCTGCCTCTTGAATAAGTTCAGGTCCAAAGAACTATCTTCCTCTAGTCTGGTCCAAAAATAGAGGAGTCCTGCATTTCCTGTCATACAGAGTCTCGAACGGTGACATCTTCAGACTGGCCTGATCACTATTATTATATGAGAATCAGTATAAGGTAGACTCTTGTCCCAACTACTACCATGCTGAAGGGCATAAGCTCTCAATATGTCCTCCAATACTTGATTAGTCCTTTAAGTCTGTCCATTAGTCTGAGGATGGTAAGTCGAACCAAAATTCAACTTCGTACTCATATTCTCATGAAAGCTTCTCCAAAATCTTGAGGTAAACTGCGAACCTCGATCAGACACGATCTTCTTTGGTACTCCATCTAAACACACAATCCGAGCCATATATAACTCTGCTAGCTGAGAACCTTTATATGTAGTCTTTACAAGGATGAAGTGAGCCACTTTAGTCAATCTATCCACAATCACCCATATAGCATCATATCCTTTCTGGGTGCGAGGCAAACCAGTAATGAAATCCATACCAATCTCTTCCCACTTCCACTCGGGTATCTTTAGTGGGTGCAGTAGTCCAGTTGGCCTCTCGTGTTTAGCCTTAACTCTTTGACACACATCGCACATAGCCACATGTGCAGCCACATCTCTCTTCAATCGTACCACCAATACTTCTGCTTCAAATCCTGATACATCTTGGTACTACCAGGATGAATAGAATAATCCGAGTCATGGGCTTCCTTTAAAATAGTCTCACGAAGGCTTTCAATTTTAGGAACACATCTCTTGCCTTGAACCATATGGTGCCTTGCTCATCTTCCGTAAATTTCGGACCTCGACCTTCGATAATCAGATCCTTAATCTCTTGTATTTTAGCATCACCAATTTGTCCTTCTACGGATTTCTTGCTCCAAGGTAGGTTCCAATTCAATGGTAACTCCTTCCGTATGTGTAACAATCCCCAGGTTGAGCCTCTCAAAATCTTTTGCTAATTCATCGGGTAGCTGGACAACAAAAGCGGAGTGAACATGCTCCTTCCGACTCAAGGCATCTGCAACCAAATTTGCCTTGCCTGGGTGGTAATGAATCTCCAAGTCATAATCCTTAATAAGCTCCAACCAACGGCGTTGCCTAAGGTTGAGATCCTTCTGAGTGAATATGTACTTCAAGCTCTTATGATCCGTGTATACTTGGCACTTGGTTCCCATAATATAGTGTCTCCAAATCTTAAGTGCATGCACAACTGCTGCCAGCTCTAAGTCATGCGTGGGGTAGTTCAACTCATGTTTCCGCAACTGACGAGATGCATAGGCGATCACATGTCCTTCTTTCATGAGCACACATCCCAATCCTTGGCCACATGCATCACAATAAATATCAAATCCTTTCTGTAGGTCTGGCATAATCAACACTGGTAGTGACATCAATCTCTTCTTTAATTGATCAAAGATGTCTCAGCACTTATCGTCCCACTTAAACTCTCTTCCCTTCTCCAGAAGCGAAGTCATGGGCTTAGCAATCTTAGAAAATCCTTCAATAAATCTCCGATAGTATCCTGCAACTCCTAGGAAACTCCGAATCTCCGTAACTGTAGTGGGTATGATTCACACCAATAACTCCTTGACTTTAGCAGGATCCACTGATATCCCTCCATTTGAAATGATATGTCCAAGGAATGACACCTCGTCAATCCAGAACTCGCATTTACTGTACTTGGCGTAGAGTTGATTATCTCATAGCTTTTGTAGCACCAATCTCAGATGTTTCTCATGATCACTATCACTCTTTGAATAAATCAAAATATCGTCGATGAAAACCACGACAAATCTATCCAAATACTCCATAAACACCTTATTCATCAAGTTCATAAAATAAGCTGGTGCATTGGTTAATCCAAATGACATAACAGTTAACTCATATAATCCATATCGAGTCGAGAATGCTGTCTTGGGAATATCCGATGGTCTAATCCTCATCTGATGGTGACCCGATCGAAGATCAATCTTCGAGAATACCCTTGCACCTCTCATCCGATTAAATAAATCCTCAATGCAGGGTAATGGAGACTTGTTCTTCACAGTGACATCGTTAAGGGACCTATAATCCATGCACATCCCTTGCTATCCATCTTTCTTCTGTACAAACAGTACCGGCGCTCCACAAGGTGAAGAATTCGGACGAATGTATCCATCCTCTTGTAATTCCGTTAATTGCTTCTTAAGTTCCTTTAGTTCTTCTACGAACATTCTGTATAGCCGTTTAGAAATAGGAGTAGTCTCAGGTAAGAGATCAATGACCAACTCAACTTTAAATCTTTGTCCTTTGGAACTGGTGAGTTCTACGGTTCCCTTAGCACAGTGTATAAAGTGCCTTTGCCTTTCTTAACCATGACATACCAAGGATCAAGTCTATACTGCTCTCTTCTAACAGTACAAGGGTAGCACATATGGGTTAGGAATATAGGGTAAGAAAGGAAGAATTGTAGACAAGGCGAGTAATTACGAGAAATGTTACTACGGGGGATTTATTAGCTAAGTAGATTAGTGTGTCACCTACTAAAGCTAATACATTACCTTATGGTGGTACATGCTAAGATGTCCAACTATAATGTTTCAATCAATCAAAGAAGCAAATCATGCATTGATCATCAGAACAATCAACCAACATTTTTTATAGAGAAAATAGTTTGAATTTTTGTCTTAGGTCTCCTATCTCTTAAAAAGTTCATAAATGTAGGATTCCAAGGTATGAAATCCATCTTGTCTTAGAGTAGTAAAGGTAAGAATAATCAGAGTAGAATAGCAAAAGGTGAGGCAGGATCAAGATGAGATAAGTATAGAATGAATCAGAGTAAGGTAAGTAGGTAAGGGTTTTGTCCATTTCTATCTAGGTTTCGTCCTACAGTCAACATTTCCTCTGATACCACTTCTGTAACACCCGGCTTTAAGGAACAAAGCCAGGGGCATCTCATACATGCGCCAAAGAAGACAACATATATGATAACAGAGTGTATAGAGATAAATGTCACAATAATCAGAGTATTTATTACATAGCGGAAGTCTTACAAAATAAAAGATAAATATAACAGGATCTAAAAACACATCCTTGGCGCGAGAAAGTCAACTGGGAGACGACGACCTAGACCTCTCACGAACACAGCGCACATCCACCCTGCGCCAGCTAGTGGTACCTGCTCTTGACCTGTGGGGGGGTGTGAGACAGCAAGGGTGAGCTCACACATGTTCATCGCTCAACAAGTTATGGGGAATAATGTGGCATGAACTCACCAAAGGTGGGAGATCATGAAGTGTAAGGCTTATCAACAGTAGGGGTTAAAGCTGAGCATTGCTTTTATAAGTTGGTCAAATTTTATTAGCAATTACTAAGTGTAAGTGAATACCAAGCCATAATAAAATAATAGAACAAAATTAATAAATAATCCCATGCATATGCAAATGACAAATTGAATTTCAGTTCCATAAATTAATCATCGGAGAGTCCTAAGCCGCTCATGACCGTGAGCTCGGCTAGTATACCAGTTTTACACTCTGCAGAGGTTGTACCCTTTACCCACAAGTCGTGTATCCCATGTCGCCAGGGTTAGCTAGGCCCTTAGACACTACCAAGGTGAATGGCTAGGGATCCACTACGAGGCCTTTACAAAGTTCCACTAGCTTCCGAAAACCCGCTACAGTTTATGGGAAGAGCACTTGCAAGAATCCCCCGTCTGACCGCCATCGCAGCAAAATCAACCCGAGAACCTCCTTGCATGCAACTCCCCTACTGCCCTTGCCCCTTTCGGGTAAGGTAGTCTTCCACTAGCTTTCCTAATTAGTCAGCCAAGGGGTCCCATTCCTCCCTTGTGGTGGCACGTGTTTCTCAAGTTAAGCTCCATGTTCCAATTAACATTAATGATCTTGACATGAACATAAATAGAATAATAAAAGAATTGGAACATGGATATAACAAAATATTATCCCAAAACCATGTAAAGCAATAGCAAAACTACCCAAGTGATTCGGGGATAACAAGGTAAAATGGAATAACAATCTAGGGTGACCTATCGGGTCCCATCAAAATTACACCTATGCATGGTAAATGATTATAAAGAACATTATTGGGTAACAAAAGTGAATCAAGGGCACAACTTGCCTGACACTTGAGATTCCAGGTACCAACTTGCCTTTCAGATGACACGTGTCCTCGCGCTAGTCGTAGCAATACAAATAAACATGCTATAGACAAAATTAATATCACACCAAACATAAGTATAAACTGAGTAATAATGATCTACGCATTTCTACGAGGCTAACGCAACTTGAACGGATCAAAACGGAGTTAAAACGGAGGAGATATGAATTTCCTAAGGTTTTATGTATTTGATACGAGGTTAATTAAGAAATAAATTTTAATACCATTTTCATGTTAAAACAGAGACACAGGGTGATAAACAACATTATGACAAAATTATAGAAACTGAAATGGATTAATTTGGACTTAATATGAATTTTCTAGGGATTAAACAAGATTCTGGAATTGTTTTTATATAAGAAATTCATTTTAAAAATCAATTTCTCTGATTTTACTATTGGATGGACTACGCGCCTGAAAATGAAGAAATGCAGGGGGTTTGCTATAAAACTCTTTAAGACTCAGAGAGCGCCTGGGTGGACGGCGGGTTATTTTCTTAAAAAGTCGGGGTCTCTTTTACAAAATCAGCTCAGCGAAGGGGTAAGTTCTAATCTGGACCGTCCGATCAACAATGTGTGTCGCAGATTAGATATAACTCAAACGAAATGGTAAGCGCTATTAGCCGTGGGATCCGAGATCCACGGCCATGATTTAATGAAGCTAGATCTAGTCTGAGCCTTGGGATGGCAAATCTACGGTGCCTGTTGATCGCGCGAACGGGTAAGGGAATACCTAATCTCGGCCGCCCGCGGCCGATCCGACGGCCAGGGTTTCCTAGAGCAAAGCGCTATGAAGAGATTTAATCTGGATCGCACGCCCAGAATCCAACGGTCATCGTGGAGTGCCCATTTTCTCCCCCCATCCCCGACCGGCGGCGACCCATTCACGGCGGCGCCCTACGCCGTGCACCCCGTCCGACGGCCACCAGGCCCTAAATCCTATACCAACCCGTGCTACGCGCAGAGGAAGACGAGGCGAAGCTATGGGGTAGAACATTACTAGCGGGGAAGGCGGTGGCATGGCTAGTCACGGCGGCATGCGGCCCAGCGGCAGAGCTCCCACGACGATGAGCAATTGTGGTGAAGCTGGCCGACAATCATGAGCGGCACGACCACGGGCGCACCACCCAGTGTCTGGTGAAAGCCCCGGACACCTCCACGACGACAGCCACGGCCGAATTGATGTTCCCCACTGCGGCGGCACAGATGTAATGGCTAGAGAGGGGCGCTCGGGTTTGAGTGGGGGAAAATAGAGGGGAAGGGGGCTCCCACAAATCCTGCGGCAAGGCCCACAACGCGAGGATCTCGCCAGCTGAAGCTGTGGGGCGGCGGTTATGGCCATCCCCATTACCGGTGACGCGGACATGGGGACCTAGTCGCAGCGGTGAGTGACGTGTGGGGCTAGTCAACAACGGGCTTGGGCAACGGATGGCACGGGCACGCTGCAACGACCCAGAGGACTCGACCAAGTTGTTGCGCGAGCGAGGGATTCGGTTCCCGCGCGGATTCCGCGGTGTTAGTTGGGGAAGAAGAAGGTCCTGACCTATGGGACCCACACAACGGTGACTAGCGCAAAGACTCCACTGCGCGTGAGCTAGCAAGCCATCAGTAGGGTCCGCCTGGCAGTGGTGGAGGATGTGCGTGTCGTTGCGATGCGACTGGATGGAGATATGACACGCGGGGCCCGCCAGTCATTGAGAACAGGCGCGGCAGCGCTGAAGGTGGGCCACGCATTGGGAAAGTGGGGGTTGGGCCAAACTGGGAGTCCGAGGCCCAGTTGGCACTTTTTTTATTTTCTGCTTTCTTTTATAGTAATTTTGAATCAAGTTTGAATTTCAAAGTAAGTTTCACCTTTGAGTCCATTTTAAAAATTCACACTCTAGTGTAGGAATAACATATTTTTATTTATTTATTTTTATAATATTTATTTTCCTTTTCTTTTCTCTATTCTAGAATTTCTTTTTTTTGAATCAATATATTTCTTGTCTCTTTATTTTTTTATATTGTCACAAAATGCATACACACAAAAATAATATCCAGCATGATGCATAATTTAATGGCATATATACTTTTATTAATTATTTGTTTTTTTAATATGGTGTTCACATGTGATGATAAGTAGATTCAACACACACATAAAATTATAGGAAAAATAACTTTTCTCCTCTTCTATTATCTACTACAAATTGGGTATTACAAGATGGTACCTGTGCACCAAACTCGACAACATCCCATATACTTTTGTGGAGTGAGGTTAGATGAAATCGCATTAAATCACTCCACCTAGCATAGTCTTCACCATCAAACGTTGGTGGTTTGCCTAATGGGACGGAAAGCAAAGGTGCATGTTTAGAAACGCGAGGGTAGCGTAAGGGGATCTTACTATACTTCTTACGCTCTTGGCGCTTAGAAGTGACGGACGCCGTGTCGGAGCCGGAGGTGGATGTCGATGAAGAATCGGTCTCGTAGTAGACCACCTTCCTCATCCTCTTTTTCTTGTCCCCACTCCGATGCGGCTTGTGGGAAGAGGATTTTTCCTTCTTCACTTTGTGATGTGAAGAAGATCTTTTCTCCTTCCCTTTGGAGGAGTCCTTCCTCTTCTCCTTCCTCTTGGTGCGGGACTCCTCCGATGAAGTGCTCCCGTGACTCGTAGTCGGCTTGTCGCCGGTCTCCATCTCCCTCTTGGTGTGATCTCCCGACATCACTTCGAGCGGTTAGGCTCTAATGAAGCACCGGGCTCCGATACCAATTGAAAGTCGCCTAGAGGGGGGGTGAATAGGGCGAAACTGAAATTCTCAAAAATAATCACAACTACAAGCCGGGTTAGCGTTAGAAATATAATCTAGTCCGCGAGAGAGGGTGGAAAACAAATCGCAAGCGAATAAGGAGTGTGACACGTGGATTTGTTTTACCGAGGTTCGGTTCTTGCAAACCTACTCCCCGTTGAGATGGTCACAAAGACCGGGTCTCTTTCAACCCTTTCCCTCTCTCAAACGGTCCCTTGGACCGAGTGAGCTTTCTCTTCTCAAATGTTTGGAACACAAAGTTCCCACAAGGACCACCACAAGATTGGTGTCTCTTGCCTCAATTACAAGTGAGTTTGATCGCAATGAAGAATCAAAGAAAGAAGAAAGCAATCCAAGCGCAAGAGCTCGAAAGAACACAAGCAAATCTCTCTCACTAATCACTAGGGCGTTGTGTGGAGTTTGGAGAGGATTTGATCACTTTGGTGTGTCTAGAATTGAATGCTAGAGCTCTTGTAAGTAGTTGAAGTGGGAAAACTTGGATGACTTGAATGTGGGGTGGTTGGGGGTATTTATAGCCCCAACCACCAAACTAGCCGTTTGGGTGCAGGCTGTCTGTCGTATGGCACACCGGACAGTCCGGTGCACACCGGACAGTCCGGTGCACACCGGACAGTCCGGTGCGCCAGCCACGTCACCCGAACGTTGGGGTTCCGACCGTTGGAGCTCTGACGCTGGGCCCGCCTGGATGACCGGTGGCGCACCGGACATGAACTGTAGGGTGTCCGGTGCGCCAGCATGGGCGTGCCTGCCCTCTGCGCGCGCTGGCGCGCATTTAATGCGCTGCAGGTAGCCGTTGCCCCGCAGTTACACCGGACAGTCCGGTGTACACCGGACATGTCCGGTGAATTATAGCGGAGCAGCCGAAGCGAATTCCCGAGGCTGGCGAGTTTGGAGCCACGTCCTCTTGGAGCACCGGACACTGTCCGGTGTACACCGGACAGTCCGGTGAATTATAGCGCGCCGACTCTGAGAATTCCCGAAGGTGAAGAGTTTGAGGTCGACCTTCCCTGGTGCACCGGACACTGTCTGGTGGTGCACCGGACAGTCCGGTGCACCAGTCCAGCGTGCCTTTGGTTGGCCCTTGCTCCTTTGTTTGAACCCTTTCTCTTGATCTTTTTATTTGCTTATGGTGAACCTTTGGTACCTGTAGAACTTATAAACTTGGGCAAACTAGTTAGTCCAATTATTTGTGTTGGGCAATTCAACCACCAAAATTAGTTATAGGAAATAGGTGTAAGCCTAAATCCCTTTCACTTCATCAGTGAGGTACTACCCGAGACCAAGATCCGCTACCCGCAAATTCAGAAGCTGCTGTACGCGGTGATCCTGACGCGGCGAAAGTTGCGACACTACTTCGAGTCTCATCCGGTGACTGTGGTGTCATCCTTCCCCCTGGGGGAGATCATCCAGTGCCGAGAGGCCTCGGGTAGGATTGCAAAGTGGGCGGTGGAAATCATGGGCGAGACGATCTCGTTCGCCCCTCGGAAGGCCATCAAGTCCCAAGTCTTGGCGAACTTTGTGGCTGAATGGGTCGACACCCAGCTCCCGGCGGCTCCGATCCAGCCGGAACTCTGGACCATGTTTTTCGATGGGTCGCTGATGAAAACAGGGGCAGGCGCGGGCCTGCTCTTCATCTCGCCCCTCGAGAAACACCTACGCTACATACTGCGCCTCCATTTCCTGGCATCCAACAACGTGGCTGAGTACGAAGCTCTGGTCAACGGGTTGCACATCGCCATTGAGCTAGGGGTCCTACGCCTCAACACTCGCGGCGACTCGCAGCTCGTCATCGACCAAGTTATGAAGAACTCCCACTGCCGTGACCCGAAGATGGAAGCCTACTGCGATGAGGTTCGGCGCCTGGAGGACAAGTTCTACGGGCTCGAGCTCAACCACATCGCCCGACGACACAACGAGACTGCGGATGAGCTAGCTAAGATAGCCTCGGGGCGGACAACGGTTCCCCCGGACGTCTTCTCCCGAGACCTACATCAACCCTCAGTCAAGATCGACGACATGCCCGAGCCCGAGAAGGCCTCGGCCCAGCTCGAGGCACCCTCGGCACAGCCCGAGGCGCCCTCGGCTCAGCCCGAGGCACCCTCGGCTCAGCTCGAAGCACCCTCGACCCCCGAGGGTGAGGCACTACGCGTCGAGGAAGGGCGGAGTGGGGACCAGCCTAATCGAAACTAGCAGACCCCGTACCTGCAATATCTCCACTAAGGAGAGCTGCCCCTCGACCGAGCTAAGGCTCGGCGACTGGCGCGGCACACCAAGTCATTCGTCTTACTGGGTGACGGAAAGGAGCTCTACCACCGCAGCCCATCCGGCATCCTCCAGCGGTGCATATCCATCGCCAAAGGCCAGGAGCTCTTACGAGAAATACACTTGGGGGCTTGCGGTCATCACGCAGCACCCCGAGCCCTTGTTGGAAACGCCTTCCGACAAGGTTTCTACTGGTCGACCGCGGTGGCCGACGACACTAGAATTGTCCGCGCCTGCCAAGGGTGTCAATTCTACGTGAGGCAGACCCACCTGCCCGCTCAGGCTCTGCAGACAATACCCATCACCTGGTCGTTTGCCGTATGGGGACTGGACCTCGTCGGTCCCTTGTAGAAGGCACCCGGGGGCTACACGCACCTGCTGGTCGCCATCGACAAATTCTCCAAGTGGATCGAGGTCCGACCCCTGAACAACATCAGGTCCGAACAGGCGGTGGCATTCTTCACCAACATCATCCATCGCTTTGGGGTCCCGAACTCCATCATCATCGACAACGGCACCCAGTTCACCGGCAGAAAGTTCCTGGACTTCTGCGAGGATCACCATATCCGGGTGGACTGGGCTGCCGTGGCTCACCCCATGACGAATGGGCAGGTGGAACGTGCCAACGGCATGATTCTGCAAGGACTCAAGCTGAGGATCTACAACGACCTCCACAAGTTCGGCAGGCGATGGATGAAGGAACTCCCCTCGGTGGTCTGGAGTCTGAGGACAACGCCAAGCCGAGCCACGGGCTTCACACCGTTCTTTCTAGTCTATGGGGCCGAGGTCGTCTTGCCCACGGACTTAGAATACAGTTCCCCAAGGACGAGGGCGTACGACGACCGAAGAAACCAGACCGACCGAGAAGACTCACTGGACCAGCTCGAAGAGGCTCGAGACATGGCCTTACTACACTCGGCGCGGTACCAGCAGTCCCTGCAACGCTACCACGCCCGAGGGGTTCGGTCCCGAGACCTCCAAGTGGGCGACCTGGTGCTTCGGCTGCGACAAGACTCCCGAGCGTGGCACAAGCTCACGCCTCCCTGGGAAGGGCCGTTCGTCGTCGCCAAGGTTCTGAAGCCCGGGACATACAAGCTGGCCAACAGCCAAGGCGAGGTCTACAGCAATGCTTGGAATATCCGACAGCTACGTCGCTTCTACCCTTAAGATGCTTTCAAGTCGTTCGTACACCTCGTTCACACACAAAGTCTAACCATCAAGGAAGGGTCAGCCTTGCCTCGGCAAAGCCCGACCCTCCCTCGGGGGCTAGAAGGGGGGAACCCCCCCCTTTGCGTCAAAATTTTTCTTGGAAAAAGTCTTTCTACCAGAACATCTTTCGTGCTTTTCGACTACTTCAAAAGTGGGGTCCTGAAAACGACGGAGTACACGTAAGCAGCCAAGGTCGACCGAGCCGAGGGACTCCTACGCCTCTGGGATACGGATACCTCACTCATCACCTTCTACGATAAGTAACTCACGCTCGGATAAGCGATTCCACCGACCGAACAAGTCTTAATGCTCGGAGACCTTTCTGCCGAAATGATTTTTTGGGTCTATTCGACTACATCGTTGGCAGAATCCTACGGACGAGTAAGAGTACACATAAGCGGCAAGACCGATCGAGCCGAGGGACTCCTACGCCTCCGGGATACGGATACCTCACTCATCACCTTCCGTGAAAAGTAACTCTCGCTCGAACAGACAATTCTGTTACCGACGAATAAGTCTTGATACTCGAAACAAAGGAAAAAAAGAGACACAGCTTTACAACACAACAACAGTATGTTTGGGCCTCGGCGGCCGTAGAAAACATACGCATACTACAAGGTAAACCGATCCTGCAGGTTCAGACCTCGATAGAGGGGGAGCAGCAGCACCCTCGATGTCAACACCACCTTCAGCGAAGTCCCCCGAGCCTCGAACGGCAACACAGTCGGAGGATCTCCACTCCGAAGGACGATGTCAGCACCACGCCTAGGCCATCGCCGCCAGGGTCTCCTCCAGGAATCCGGCTCGAGCAGACGGCTCGGTCGGTCGCCCCGAAGCCTCAGCCAGCTGTCCCCCAAGGACATCAGCCCGGCCCATGGCCTCGGCAACTCGACTCCGGCGCCGGTCCCGCTAGTGGACGGCCCGGTTAGGCTCCGGCCGACAAAGCTCCCTTTTCCGAGCCAACTCTGCCTCCGTCCACGCTGATACCGCTGCCTCCGGCTCCGGCTCATCGAAGAGCGGCCGAGGGTTTCCTTTAACTAAGCAAGAGAAGCCTCGGGCGGCAAGGCCGACTGAGCCGAGGGACTCCTACGCCTCCGGGATACGGATACCTCACTCATCACCTTCGCACGAGGCAACTCACACTTGGTGAAGCGGTTCAGTTAGTTGACAGGCGAGTCCTAGTGCTCGGAATGAGGGAAAAACACGGCTTCACGCCAAAAGATACATACATGTTCAGGCCCCGACAGCCACAATGAACAAACACCGGCACTCAAGGTGCCATTACAAACGGAACTACGGTTCCACCCCCATAGGTACGAACAACCCCCCACGTTGGAGGGCCTGCGGGGCGACAAAACCCCTGGTGACTCGCCGACGCCTGCTTCGAAGTGGCCAAACGGTAGCAGCGATGACCTCAGGGCGGACGCTGCTGCGACGAGCTCCTCGCCCACGCCCCCACTCGAGGGGCGAGGACAAGCTATCAAAGCCAAAGAGCCGGAGGCCCGGAGCACGCATGGTGGCGGTGACCCCGTCGGTGACGAGGACTTCTTCAGCCGCCGCCACCTTAGCGCCGACGACAGAAGCCATCTGCCCACCGGCAGATTCCCACTCGGATCCTCTCGGACGAGCGAAGCACCAACCTCCGCGCAGAGGCACCGTACCGGGGCAAAGGCAGGACAGCCCCAGAACACGAACGCTGCCCTAGCAGCGCGTGACGTCTTGGGCGGTCCCCCGGTGCGCGTGGCGCGACAACCGCTCTCACGGCGGGAGGAGACACCGGGAGCCGAACCAGGCCAGCTGAGCCATCGAGCCCAACGCACTGAAGCTGACAACGCTCGCCGCCGACCAGCCCCGCGTTGTCGAAGTCCGGCCCTCCCGCTAGGCCGGTGAGCGCCCTCTCCCTTGAATGCTGAGGGAGAAGGTGACCCGCCGACCCGTGCAGGAGGCAGAGCTCCGGCTCAGCCCGGCCTCCGCCCCAGCCAGGATGACGAAGATCCTTGAAGCTGAGGGCGGAACCAAGATCGCAGCCCGGCTCGCTTCTCCCCACCACCGAACTGGTGGTCACCATCTTGGGTGATCACTGGCGAGGGGAAGCAGCCGGGCTGCCTGACGAAAATCCTTGAAGCCGAACGATGGCTGAAAGGTACCAACTTCCGCGAAGTTGCGTTCCCCCAACGACGACAAGGCGGAAGAACCGCGGGCGCCCCCATCTGGGGGCTCGAAAGGTGGAAAGACACAATGCATGAGGAGAGCGCAAAGACATGGTTGCCTTTCAAGGGGGTCGCCCTCCTTTTAAAGGCAACTCTCCCCACTTGCGACCTCAGCCGTCGCGGGCTGAGTCTTCTCCAACACGCTCCAAGGTCCTCCCACTACGACACGGGGGCTGGGCCCCATGCGTCATACAAGCTGGCGCAGGGCAGACAGGGCCAAACCGCCGCCCACGGTGCGCGCAACTGCCCAGCGGTTACGAGCACTCCTCCACTTTCGCCCAGGCCAGCGGGTGAAAGGGCGGGCCGCCATGCAGGCGGCATGCAACCGCACCCAGGGGGACGCACCCTTTCGACTTCGACGCATCCAGCATGGAGGCCCAGGCCCACACGTCATGTAACCGGCGCGCCGGTTACTACGTGCAAGAAACTGCACCGCCACTCGCGCCAGTACCACGCCTTCTTGACTGCGGGACCAGTACCGCGACTCGAGGCGATCCTGCGCATGACCCGACAGTGCCAGCCAAGCGCATTGGTCATGGGCCGGTCAGCCGCGGGAGAGGGCGCGACGGTCGATACGGCCGGAAATGGGCCGGCAGTAATGGCGGTGGCAGGCAGGCGGAAGCGGCAGTCGAGTCATCAGCAAGCTCATGCCCCCTCCTAGGATAGCGAAAGGACCTTCTCCCACGGCGGAAGACGACGTGTCCGCGTTCCGTTCCTCGAACGGCTCGCGCACGCGCAACGGCCGCCCCGTGAACCACTTGTCCCGTCGCATTAACTCTGCGGCAGGACAGGCGGCACCTTTGGCAGGCGAAGCAGGCGACGCTTCACCTCCGCCATAATGACCGCGTCAAAAAAGGTGCGCCACGTCATTCGATTTCATATCCTTTTCACTTCCTCTTTCTCTCTCTTGCCTCAGGGGTCAGGAAAGGGGATACTCCGAAAGGGATCCTTCTCCGCGAAGGAAGCGGGCCCTGAGCCCCCCTACTGATCAGAGGTTCAAAGGCTGGCCCCTCGGAAGGGTTCAACAGCCGCCTCAGAGCACTCGGGCTCCGCGCCCACTACTGGTCAGAGATTCGAAGGCCGGCCCCTCGAAAGGGTTCAACGGCCGCCTCAGGCCACTCGGGCTCCGCGCCCACTACTGATCAGGTGTTCAAAGGCTGGCCCCCGAAGGGTTCGACAGCCGCCTCAGACGCAGAGCGAGGGATGACCCTGGGTACGTTCGATACATAACCGAGGCTCGAGCTGCGCTCTCGAGGTACCCTAGGACATTTCCGAGACCAACGGGAACGACTTTGTAACGGAATCCCACCAGAGGGAGGCATCGAGCCCTCGGACCCCGTCAAAAGGGAACCGGGTCCGGCAAGTCACCCGCAGGTACTTTTGGAGCGCGCCTCCGGGCCACTAGCCGACCCCTAACAAATGGGGCACGGGCGTCCACTCGGATTACCCGGTAGCAACTCACTGGAGACACCATGTTCGGCGCTCCCCGAGGGCAACATGGCGCTTTCCCCCCCTCCTCCTTGAGGAAAAGGCGACACAGGGGCGTATGTAAAAAGCCGAGTCTGTCCCTGACCATCCTCTCGCTCTGCGCGGAGGCTCGGGGGCTGCTCTCGCAAACCCGGCTCTGGCCAAACCGTTGACAGTGTCAACATACCAGCCCGAGAACTTGGGACTCGACTGTTCACCCGGGCTACGGCCAGTCCGCATGAGGGAGCAGCCAGACCGGCCGAAGCGTTACGAAACGTACTAAGACCTCGAAGGAGTCAAACTACTCCTCCGAGGCCTCGGGGGCTACACCCGGCGGGTGCGCTCGCGCGCACCCACCGGAACAAAAAGCAACCGAGGAAGGCCGGTCCCCTTGCAAAAAGTGCGATAAAAGCCTCCAAGCGAGTATCAACACTCCCTTCGAGGCTCGGGGGCTACTGTCGGGGACCATAATTAGGGGTACCCCCAAGACTCCTAATCTCAGCTGGTAACCCCCATCAGCACAAAGCTGCAAAGGCCTAATGGGTGCGATTAAGCCAAGGCTCGGTCCGCTCAAGGGACATGACCTCGCCTCACCCGAGCCCAGCCTCGGGCAATGGCAGCCGACCCCGAAAGATTCACGTCTCACCCGAGGACCCCCTCAAGCGGCGGACACACCTTCGGCTCGCCCGAGACCCAGTCTTCGCCAAGAAGCAACCTTGGCCAGATCGCCACACCAACCGACCAAATCGCAGGAGCATTTAATGCGAGGATGGCCTGACACCTTATCCTATCACGCGCCCTTCAGTCGATAGAGCCGAAAGTGACCGCAGTCACTTCGCTGCTCCACTGACCGGCCTGATAAGAAGACAGCGCCGCCTGCGTCGCTCCGACTGCTGTGCCACTCGACAGAGTGAGGTTGACAGCAGTCAAGTCCGGCTTCGGGCGCCATAGGAAACTCTGCCTCGCCCGACCCCAGGGCTCAGACTCGGGCTTGGTCCCGGAAGACGACGAACTCCGCCTCGCCCGACCCCAGGGCTCATACTCGGGCTCGGCCCCGGAAGACGACGAACTCCGCCTCGCCCGACCCCAGGGCTCAGACTCGGGCTCGGCCCCGGATGACGACGAACTCTGCCTCGCCCGACCCCAGGGCTCGGACTCGGGCTTGGCCCCAGAAGACGACGAACTCTTGCCTCGCCCGACCCCAGGGCTCGGACTCGGGCTCGGCCCCGGAAGACGACGAACTCCGCCTCGCCCGACCCCAGGGCTCAGACTCGGGCTCGGCCCCGGAAGACGACGAACTCCGCCTCGCCCGACCCAGGGCTCGGACACGACCTCGACCTCGGAAGACCGACTCGACCCTGACCTCGGAGGAGCCTCCGCCTCGCCCGACCCAGGGCTCGGACCGACCACGTCACAGGAGGGGCCATCATTACCCTATCCCTAGCTAGCTCAGGCTACGGGTAACAGGACCGGCGTCCCATCTAGCTCGCCCCGGTAAATAGATAATGATGGCGCCCCGCGTGCTCCATGATGACGGCGACTCTCAGCCCCTTACGGAAGCAAGGAGACATCAGTAAGGACTCGACAGCCCCGACAGCTGTCCTTCCGCAAGGCTCTAACGCTCCTCCGACGGCCACGACATCACATGAACAGGGTGCCAAAACCTCTCTGGCTGCCACGACGGCATGTACTTAGGGCACTAGCTCCTCTCTGCTAGACACGATAGTGCACTGCTACACCTCCTATTGTACACCTGGACCCTCTCCTTACGCCTATAAAAGGAAGGTCCAGGGCTCTCTTACGAGAAGGTTGGCCGCGTAGGGTCCCTCGCTCTCCCACGCGGACGCTTGTAACCCCCTACTGCAAGCGCACCCGACCTGGGCGCAGGGCAACACGGAGGCTGCGGGTTTCCCCTTTGTCTCCCTCTCTTCTACCCCCCTTCGTGCTCCATCTCACGCTGACCCATCTGGGCTGGGACACGCGGCGACAATTTACTCGTCGGTTCAGGGACCCCCTGGGGTCAAAACGCCGACACGCACCTTTTCTAACGCGGTCGTCATGGCGGAGGCAAAGCGACGCCCGCCTCGCCTGCCAGAGGTGTCGCCTGCTCCGACGGGGAGTTAATGCGACGGGACAGGCGATTCGTGTGGCGCCCGTTGCGCGTGCGAGCCATTTGAGGAACGGAAAGATCGCTTTACCTTCGAGTTTTGAATTTTGCGGCGAGTTCGGGCGAAGTTTTGAACAGTTCTCACCCGGGCCTTTATATACTCGGAAGGGGGGCCAACAGTGGTTCGTCACTCTGCCATTTGCGCCTGCCTTCTGCTCTGGTTTTCGCAACCTAAGATAATAGCCAGGGAAAAGGAAATCGCGCACCTCATCCCCTCCGCCCCCACCGCCTCCGTTCTATGATGGCTGACAGGGTGACCGTTGTCCCACCCCGCGACCCGTGGCCCTCCTCCGCAGTCGTCGTGAAGGATCTGGAGGCCCTCGTCGCCGATGGTCTACTCCGTCCCCTCTCTGGTGGGGCGCAGCCGGAGTGGATGGCCCCGAGTGAGGCTGTCCCTTCCCCGCCGCCGGGGTATGTAGTTAGCTTCATCCCCTTCCATGAGCGGGGGTTTGGAGTGCCAGCGAGCCGCTTTATGCGGGTGCTCATGCACCACTATAGGGTGGAGCTGCACAACCTCAACCCCAACTCCATTGCGCAAGCGGCCATCTTCGCGACGGTTTGTGAGGGTTTTCTGGGGATCGAGGTTCACTGGGATCTGTGGACCCACCTCTTCTCCGCGGAGCTCTTCGCCTTGACGATGGATGCGAAGAAGGTCCGTATGGCGGTGCGGGCCGGTGGCTGCACCCTCCAGCTGAGGCAGGGGCGCGCGCAGCAGTACATCCCTGCCATCCTTGTGTCTTCGAACAAGGGGTGGCAGCGCCGATGGTTTTATCTCCAGAACGACGACGGGAGGCTTCCGTCGTTTCCTCAACGAGTGGTGACCACCGCCGGCAGCAACTGGCGCTGGGGTGCCACGTGCGAGAGACAGGAGAAGCTCCAGCCTATTCTGCAGGCTTTGCAGAAGTTACGAGATGGGGGCCATACCGCTGTGGGGGTTGTTACCGCCATCCATTGTCGGAGGGTGCTCCCTTTGGCAGAGCGGTAGTTGCAGCTCTCGAAGATGAGACCAGGGGTCGATCTGGAGGGCTTGCAGATGTCCTCGGCCTCCCTCCCCGACGACGACCTCCGCAGGCGGGTAGCGGGTACGGTAGGGAGGCTGGAGGCCGGCGCCCTTACCCAGCCTGCGATGTGTCCCGACCATGGATATGTTTCCCTGGTAAGTATCTGATCCTTCTCCCGTACTGCGCCGAGTTGCCTCCGATTCCCACTGTTGGGATCTTTGCTCTTCCAGGGGTTAAGTTTTTATAAACCCGCCCCGCCGTGGGTCCCGGAGGACGTGGTGGACCGAGCCGCGCGGAGGGTCGTCGTGGAGAAGAAGAAGAAGAAGAAGGACGCGGAGAAGGCTCGGGCTCGCGAGCGGATGCGAGCTCAGGACGCCTTGGAGAAGCGTCATCGGAGACAAGAGAGGGACGGGCTCCCGAGGGAGCCGTCGTTGAAGACGCCCGACGACGATGATGACGATGATGATGACGAGGATGACGACATGGTGGCCCATATTGGCCTCAGCCCAGACCCGGGGTCGGGCCAGGGATTGTCGTGCCAGCCTCCAAGTGGGCTGGTACCATCAGTGCCCGAGGTCGGGACATCGGGGTCCCAGTTCGAGGAGCGGAGGCAGGCCGAGGGGGCACCTGACTCCTTGTCCGAGGTGGCTGCGTTGACTCCGGGGAGTCAGGCCGACCCCTCTGTCCTCCAGGGGCAAGCGCCCGTGCCGGCTGTGCAGGAGGTCGACCCTCCGGCCGCTGCGGCGACGCCTGGGCAAGCTGCTCCTTCGGTGCCTCTGGCGCCCGAGGTGGGAGCGGCGCCGAAGTCGGTAGCGAGGCAACCATTGGCAGCGCCCATGGGGACCGAGGCCCGAGGGGCCTCCCCGCTGGCACGATTGGCCTTGGTCCGGAGCGGGTAAGTGTCTGAGAATGCCTCTGTTTTGGCTTCTTTTGTCGCGTGTCTTGAACTTGCTTTCTTTCTTCCTTTCAGCAAGCGGAGGCAGGGTCTGACCAGCCTGACCCCCACAAAGGCCCTTAAGACGGTGCTGGCTTCTACAGCCGGTGCCGCGGCGCGCCATGCCGGTTGGCTGGCCTCCGCACAGGATGCTCTCGAGCGGGGGGCCTAGGCGGCACGAGCTGCCATGGAGCAAGCCTCCCAGGCCGACCCCTTCGTCGGGGCGGTCGTCGTGCCGGGGGGGGGCTGCTGACGTGGCCGTGGCCCCGAGCCCGCCTGACGTGTCACCGGTGCCGGCGTCGACTCCTGCCGCGGTCGTTGCTGATTTGCCCGTGGAGTCGTCCACCGCCCTCGACGTCGGGATGGTTGGGGCGTCACCGCTCGCGGTCATCCCCGACCTCCCCGTTCCTAGCCCTAAGGAGGGGGCTAGCGCTGTTGTCGAGGTCGGCGACCGGAATCCCGCCACCTTAGCCGAGGGGGAGCCCAGCGCGTCGGTGGCGAGGGTGCCCGACGTGTTGACCGCAGGGGAACCCGACGCCTTGGCAGAGGAGCGCACAACACCGCAGCCCTTCTCGGGGGGCGGCGTCCTCATCCCCGCGCAGCGCAACCCCAATGAGTGGTGTGGGCAGGCATTCCGGTTCTGTAGCCGCGGCGCCTCGAAACCCCTCCTCGTCCTCAACGATGAGCAGGAGGAGCAGTCTCGGGATGAGCTCCGCGAGTATGCCGAGGCGGCGATGGGGTCGCTTCGGTCGACCATGGAGATCCTTTCCAGGGACGTTCCCAGGGTCCTCCAGGTAAGGATTTCAGGCGCATACCTTGCGTGGCCAAGGCATTCTTTGTAATACCTTGTCTTCCTTGCTCAGGAACTAGCGAATGTAAGCACCGCCAAGTCGCTGTTCATCCGCCGCGAGAGCGGCATCTGGGGTTCGTTGCGGTCATAGTGGGCCGCGCTTGCCCAGGCTAATGAGCGCCTTGCCCGATAGAGCACTGAGCTGGTGGACCTTCGGCTGCTTTGTGATGATCTGAAGGCGAAGGCAGCAGCGGCGCGGGTAGAGGCGGCGTTGGCACGGACGGAGGCACAGCAGCGGCAGCTGGAGCTTGGCTAGGCCATCGACGAGCAGGACCAATCTCGGAGCCAGGCTGCCCAGGCCGCGGGCCGAGCTGAGGCCCTTGAGGGTCAGCTGGCCGAGGTGTCTGCTTGGGCCGGGGCCCTTGTGGTGGACCTGGCTGTGGCTATCGGATCTGCTCAGTCGGCCCAAGTCGTGGCCTCGCAGGAGCGTGCCCGGGCCGAAGGTATGTTTCACCTGCTTTGCGACTTTGATTCAGCTTCATTCTTCAACTCATGTCTGAAGAATTTTGATCGGCTATCTGCAGAGCTTGAGATGACTCTTAATGAGTCCATCAAGGCGCACGCCCAGGCGGCTGAGCAGAATGAGGCCGACCGTGTGGCTATGTCCGAGGCAGCCTTTGACCTTGACGACGTCCCCTCGGGTAGCTCCCCCTAGAGTCATCTGCGGGCCTTGGGCGGCCATGTGCGCAGCAGACTCCGGGGCTGCTGCACCATGGCGTTAGGCGGGCCTTCACCGTGCTCGCTTCCCACTACGACGTGGACTTGGAGCGGGTCAGCGAGGGGTACTGTCTACCCGACGATGACGAGGCCGCCTTAGTCGAGGTCCAGAGGCTTGACGCGGCCGCCGAGGGCCCGAGCGCGGTGCTGGCCTCCTCCTTCGAGGTGGAGATCCTTCCGTCCGCGTCGTCGTCTGAGGCTGGGCCAGACCTCGCCGAAGGCGGGAACGGCGCCGAGGGCGCAGTTGCTTCCCCTGTCGATGCCTGATCCTGCTGGAGCAGTTTATTTGTAGCATGCGTGTGTTCTTTGCGGCCGCCGAGGCCTAAACACTTTCATCGTCGTATCATAAAGCTGTGTTTTCTTTCCTGTTGTTTTGTGCGTCATGACTTGTTCGTTGGTAACAGAACCACTTGTCCGAGCGAGAGTTACTTTTCGTGGAAGGTGACGAGTGGGGTATCCGTATCCCGGAGGCGTAGGAGTCCCTCGGCTCGGTCGGCCTTGCCGCTTACGTGTACTCTCGTTGTTTTTAGGATCCCGCTATCGATACAGAAGTCGAAAGCACGAAAGGTCGTTTTGGTAGAAAATTTTTTCGAGGAAAATTTTGACGCAGAGGGGGTTCCCCCCTTCTAGCCCCCGAGGGAGGGTCGGGCTTTGCTGAGGCAAGGCCGACCCTTCCTTGACGGTTAGACTTTTTGTATGTAAAGAAAACGAAGTACATGAACGACTTAAAACATCTTAAGGGTAGAAGCAACGTAGCTGTTGGATGTTCCAAGCGTTGCTGTAGACCTCGCCCTGGTCATTGGCCAGCTTGTATGTTCCGGGCTTCAAAATCTTAGCGATGATGAAGGGCCCTTCCTAGGGAGGAGTGAGCTTGTGGCGCCCTCAGGCATCCTGTCGCAGACGAAGCACCAAGTCTCCCACTTGGAAGCCTCGGGGCTGAACATTTCGGGCATGGTAGCGTCGCAGCGACTGCTGGTACTGTGCCGAATGTAGTAAGGCAACGTCTCGAGCCTCTTCGAGCTGGTCTAGCGAGTCCTCTCGGCTGGTCTGGTTGCTTCAGTCGTCGTACGCCCTGGTCCTCGGGGAGCCGTATTCTAAGTCCGTGGGGAGGACGGCCTCGGCCCCATAGACTAGAAAAAACGACAAGAAACCCGTGGCACGGCTCGGCGTCATCCTTAGACTCCAGACCACCGAGGATAGCTCTTTCATCCACCGCTTGCCGAATTTGATGAGGTCGTTGTAGATCCTCGGTTTGAGCCCCTGCAAAATCATACCGTTGGCACGCTCCACCTGCCCATTCGTCATGGGGTGAGCTACAACAGCCCAGTCCACACGGATGTGGTGGTCGTCGCAGAAGTCCAGGAACTTTTTTCCGGTGAACTGCGTGCCATTATCGGTGATGATGGAGTTTGGGACCCCGAATCGATGGATGATGTTGGTGAAGAACGCCACCGCCTGCTCGGACCTGATGCTGGTCAAGGGTCGGACCTCGATCCACTTGGAGAATTTGTCGATGGCGACCAGCAGGTGCGAGAAGCCCCCAGGTGCCTTCTACAAGGGATCGACGAGGTCTAGACCCCACACAACAAATGACCAGGTGATGGGTATCGTCTGCAGGGCCTGAGCAGGCAGGCGTGTCTGCTTCGCGTAGAATTGACACCCCCGGTAGGAGCGAACAATCCTAGTGGCGTCGGCCACCGCGGTTGGCCAGTAGAAACCTTGTCGGAAGGATTTCCCCACGAGGGCTTGAGGCGCTGCATGGTGGACGCAAGCCCCCGAGTGTATTTCTTGCAACAGCTCTTGTCCCTGGGCGATGGATATGCATCGTTGGAGGATGCCCGAGGGGCTGTGGTGATAGAGCTCCTTTTCATCACCCAGCAAGACGAACGACTTGGCGTGCCGAGCCAGTCGCCGAGCTTTGGCCTTGTTGAGGGGAAGCTCTCCTTGGAGGAGATATTCCAGGTACGGGGTCTGCCAGTCCGGATCTGGCGTGACCCTATTCTGTTCCCTCTCGACGGGCAAGGCCTCCTCCTTGATGGTCGAGGGTACCTCGGGCTCGGCCGAGGCCTCCTCGGGCTCGGGCGAGGGTACCTCGGGTTGGGCCGAGGCTTCCTCGGGCTCGGGCGTGTCGTCGATCTTGACGGATGATTGATGTAGGTCTCTGGAGAAGACATCCGGGGGAACTGTTGTCCGCCCCGAGGCTATCTTCGCCAGCTCATCCGCAGTCTCATTGTACCCTCGGGCGATGTGGTTGAGCTCCAGCCCGTAGAACTTGTCTTCCAGGCGCCGGACTTTGTCGCAGTAGGCTTCCATCCTCCGGTCGCGGCAGTGGGAGTTCTTCATGACTTGGTCGATGACAAGCTGCGAGTCGCCACGAGTGTCGAGGCGCCGGACCCCTAGCTCGGCGGCGATGCGCAGCCCGTTAACCCGAGCCTCGTACTCGGCCACGTTGTTTGATGCCGGAAAATGGAGGCGTATGACGTAGCGAAGATGCTTTCCGAGGGGTGAAACGAAGAGCAAGCCAACGCCTGCTCCTGTTTTCTTGAGTGACCCATCAAAATACATGGTCCAAAGCTCGGGTTGGATTGGAGTTGTTGGCAACTGGGTGTCAGTCCACTCAGCCAGGAAGTCTGCCAAGACATGGGATTTTATGGCCTTCCGAGGGGCGAATGATAGCGTTTCCCCCATGAGTTCCACCGCCCACTTTGCTATCCTACCCGAGGCCTCACGACACTGGATGATCTCCCCCAGGGGGAAGGATGACACCACAGTCACCGGATGAGACTCGAAGTAGTGTCGCAACTTTCGTCGTGTCAGAACCACTGCGTAGAGCAGCTTCTAGATCTGCGGGTAGCGGACTTTGGTCTCGGAAAGCACTTCGCTGATGAAGTAGACTGGCCTCTGGACGAGCAGTGCATGCCCTTCTTCTCGTCTCTTGACTACGATCGTGGTGCTGACCACCTGAGTGGTCGCGGCTACGTAGATCAAGAGGGCTTCTCCTGCAGCGGGGGGCACCAGGATGGGCGCGTTTGTAAGGAGCGCCTTAAGGTTTTCGAGGGCTTCCTCGGCCTCGAGGGTCCAAGTGAAGTGCTCGGCCTTCCTTAGGAGGCGGTACAGAGGCAAGCCTTTCTCGCCAAGGCGTGAGATGAAGCGGCTCAGAGCCGCAAGGCATCCCATGACCCTCTGCACTCCTTTCAAATCCTTGATCGGTCCCATGTTGGTGATGGCCGCGATTTTCTCCGGATTGGCCTTGATGCCCCGCTCGGAGACAATGAATCCAAGGAGCATGCCTCGGGGGACTCCGAAGACACACTTCTTGGGATTGAGTTTTACGCCTTTCGCTCTCAAACACTTGAATGTCGTTTCAAGGTTAGAGAGGAGGTCGGAGGCTTTCTTCGTCTTGACAACAATGTCATCGACGTAAGCCTCGACCGTTCTGTCGATGTGTTCTCCGAACACATGGTTCATGCACCTCTGGTAGGTGGCGCCTACATTCCTCAAACCAAATGGCATTGTAGCGTAATAGTACATGCCAAAAGGTGTGATAAAAGAAGTCGCGAGCTGGTCGCACTCTTTCATCTTGATTTTGTGATAGCCTGAGTAGGCATCGAGGAATGACAGGGTTTCGCACCCAGCAGTGGAGTCCACAATTTGATCGATGCGAGGTAGAGGGTAGGGAACTTTCGGGCATGCCTTGTTTAGACCAGTGTAGTCTACACACATCCTCCATTTCCCATCCTTCTTCCTTACAAGAACAAGGTTAGCTAACCATTCGGGATGGAATACCTCTTTGATGAACCCTGCCACGAGTAGCTTGTGGATCTCCTCGCCTATGGCCCTGCGCTTTTCTTCGTCAAAACGGCGCAGGGTTTGCTTCACGGGTCGGGCTCCAGCTCTGATGTCCAGTGAGTGCTCGGCGACATCCCTCAGTATGCCGGGCATGTCCGAGGGACTCCACACAAAGACTTCGGCGTTTGCGCGGAGAAAGTCGATGAGCACTGCTTCCTATTTGGGGTCGAGCTCGAAGCCGATCCGGACTTTCCTACTGGCGTCGTTGCTGGGGTCGAGAGAGACGGACTTGACCGCTTCAACTGGTTTGAAGTTGCCGGCGTGCCGCTTCGCGTCGGGCGCCTCCTTGGAGAGGCGTTCTAGGTCGGCGATGAGGGCCTCGGACTTGGCGAGGGCCTCAGCGTACTCCACGCACTCCACGTCGCATTCATACGCGTGGCGGTACGTGGATCCGACGGTGATGATCCCATTCGGGCCCGGCATCTTGAGCTTGAGGTAGGTGTAGTTGGGGACGGCCATGAACTTGGCGTAGCACGGCCTTCCCAACACCGCATGGTAGGTTCCTCGGAACCCGACGACCTCAAAGGTGAGAGCTTCCTTTCAGAAGTTGGAGGGAGTCCCGAAGCAGACGGGTAAGTCGATCCGTCCGAGGGGCAGGATTCGCTTCCCGGGCGCGATCCCGTGAATGGGTGCCGCACCGGCCCGGACCTCGGACCGATCAACCCCCAAGAGTTCCAGGGTCTCGGCATAGATGATGTTAAGGCTGCTACCTCCGTCCATGAGGACTTTGGAGAGCCTAACGTTGCCGATGGTCGGATCGACGACGAGCGGGTACCTCCCTGGGCTTGGCACGAAGTCGGGGTGGTCGCCTCGGTCGAAGGTGATAGGCTTGTCGAACCAGTCTAGGTAGACTGGCGCTACCACCTTCACCAAGCAGACCTTCCGACGCTCCTGCTTGCGGTGTCAAGCCGAGGCGTTCGCCGCCTGCCCACCGTAGATCATGAAGCGGTTGTGGACCTCCTGGAACTCCTCTTCCTTGCCGCCCTCCTTCTTGTCGTTGTCATGGCCCTTGCCATCTTCCGCCGGGGGCCCGGTCTTATGGAAGTAGCGTTGGAGCATGACATATTCTTCGAGGGTATGCTTGATGGGCCCCTGGTGATAGGGGCACGGCTCCTTGAGCATATTGTCGAACGTGCCGACCCCTCCAGGAGGTTTTCGAGGGTTCCTGTGCTCGGCCGCAGCGACGAGATTTGCGTCAGCGGCATCGCGTTTTGCTTGTGACTTGTTTTTGGCCTTCTTCTTCATGCCCCGCGGGGCGGACGCCTCGGGGACGTCTTTCTTTGGCTCTCCCTAAGGCTGCTTGTCTTTTCGGAAGATGGCTTCGACCGCCTCTTGACCCGAGGCGAACTTGGTGGCGACGTCCATCAGTTCGCTTGATCGGGTGGGAGTCTTGCGCCCCAGTTTGCTCACCAGGTCTCGGCAAGTGGTGCCGGCAAGGAAAGCCCCGATGACATCCGAGTTGGTAACGTTGGGCAGCTCGGTGCGCTGCATCGAAAACTGCCGGATGTACTCTCGGAGGGACTCCCCTGGCTGCTGGCGGCAGCTTTGGAGATCCCACGAGTTCCCAGGGCGCACGTACGTGCCTTAGAAGTTCCCCGTGAAAGCCTTGACCAGATCGTCCCAGTCGGAGATCTGCGCAGGGGGCAGATGCTCCAACCAGGCTCGGGCGGCGTCGGAGAGGAAAAGGGGTAGATTACGGATGATGAGGTTGTCATCATCCGCCCCTCCCAACTAGCATGCCAGTCGGTAGTCCGCGAGCCACAGCTCCGGCCTCGTCTCCCCTGAGTACTTGGTGATGGTAGTCGGGGCTCGAAAACGGGCAGGGAACGATGCTCGTCGTATGGCCCGGCTGAAGACTCGCGGACCGGGTGGTTCGGGCGAGGGGCTGCGATTCTCCTCGCTGTCGCAGCGTCCCCCACGCCTGGGATGGTAGCCTCGGTGCACCCTCTCGTCGAGGTGGGTTCGACGGTCGAGATGGTGGTGCTCGTTGCCGAGGCGATCCCGGGCGGCAGGCGCCTCGTCTCGCGTGCGCTCGGGATGGACCGAGGCTTCCCGCATGCGTCGAGAGGACACCGTGTGATGCTCCGAGGGGTCAGCTCGCCTCCGAGAGGTAGAGCTCTCGGCTCATCGAACCGCGGCGCCTTCCAGGAGATCCTTGAGTTCGCCTTGGATACGCCGTCCCTCGGTGGTGGATGGTTCCGGCATGGCTCGAAGTAGCTTTGCCGCTGCAGCTAGGTCCTGGCCGGACCCAGTAATGGCCGAGGGCAGTGCTACCCTGGCATTGTCGACGATGCGGCGCTGGACGTCCTGGGCCCGATGACAGGCCCCTCCGGCGAGTGTTCGGCCTGCCCACTCCTGCTCGATGTTCTGTCAGAGCTGCACAAGCCGGCCTGCTTCCCCGTCGACCCAGGACTGCATCTCACGGATTTGCTCGAGCTGTATGTCCCGACCCCCCGTAGGGACTGGGACCATAGCTAGCTCCCGCGAGATGTCAACGAGAGATGCGGGCCCAGGGGGATCGTCAACCTCCGGCATACCGAGGTGGTTGCCTTCGTTGTGATCCCCCTGATCGACGTGGAAACATTCGCGACTTGGGCCGTAACCCTCGTTGTCAGGGTCGTGGCCATCGTCAGAACAACCAGAGAGGCAGTGGTCACATGCGGACATGAAGTCCTGCATGGTGAAAACATCTAGGCCCCTGGTTGGTTTTAGTGATTAATGACAACGTATTGTTATATGTGACTAACGTGTGTTTTGTAGAGACAAATGGTAAGTTAGGTCGCATTACAGGTAGAAGTACTACAACGGTGAAAACAATCCTGGAAATAAGAACTCGAAGCGACGGCTAAAACGACGAAACAAAAGGTGAAGGACTACGGAGTCCGAGTGTCAAGGAGATGTGGACACTCGTGATTTAGTTAGGTCTTTTATTCTCTTTTAGCCGTACTATAAAGAGGGGTTGTCGATGAGTAGTTTGACCAAGATAGTTCTAGTGTAGTGTTAGTGCACAATCACACTCACATACAGTGCTAGGTGTCACTCTAGAACACACTCACAAGTTAGAACGAAAACCGATTTTAAAATCAGCAGAAAAACAAGAGGTAGGGTTTCTGGCCCTAGGGCACCGGACTGTCCGGTGTGCACCGGACTGTCCGGTGCACCCTCTGCCAGGTGCGGCTAGGCTTGCCCGTGGGAGAGCCTTCTCCATGCAGAAACCCGAGAGCGCAGGTTTTCAGAGTTGAATTTTAGTGGCGCACCGGACAGCGCACCGGACTGTCCGGTGTGCACCGGACAGTTGCTGTTCACTGTCCGGTGTGCCATGAGTCCAACGGCTACCTGTCAGAACTAGCCGTTGGAAACGACCGTTGGCGCACCGGTGGCGCACCGGACTGTCCGGTGCGCCAATGCGCAGAAAGTTGCCTGTAACGGCTAGTTGGTGGGTGAGGGCTATTTATACCCCTTCCACCCACCATATTCAATGTCTTGCACTCCACATTTATTCCAGCACATTGCTAGAGCATTGCAAGCACCAAAAGCCTAGTGAGGAGATTAGAGAATCTTAATCCGCGTTTGTTCCTCATTAGTGCTAGCGAGAGCCACCTAGAGCACACACCACTTGCATTAGGCTTCTCTTGGTCAAGCAAAAGTCTACGGCTTGTTACTCTTAGTGATCGGCATCACCTAGACGACTTGGTGGCATTGGGAGCTCGGTGATCACCGTGAAGATCTTGTTGGTGACCCGACTCAAGTTTGTAAGCGGTCTCGAGGGATCCACCGCGCCGGAGTGGCAAAGGATCATCTCGTAGTGAGCACTTGGTTCTTGCGAGGACCAAGGGGGAGCGATACCCTTGCGCGGGTGCTCCAACGAGGACTAGTGGAGAGTGCCGACTCTTCGATACCTCGGGAAAAATTGGAGGAGTCTTCTAAACCTTGCTTTACATTCCGCACTTAATTCAAGCACTTTACATTGTGTATTTGTTTAGCAAGTATTTGAAGTATTGTCTTAGCATTGTTGTATTTCTAGTATTATATTTTTAGTGCTAGTTGTTGGGGTGAAGTTGGGATCTTGCTTAGCTCTTGCTTAGGTTTTAATTAGTGTTGATTTTTAGAAAAGCCCAATTCACCCCCCTCTTGGGCATCGTGATCCTTTCAATTGGTATCAGAGCCTTGTTGCTCGTAGATTAGCTTAACCGCTAGAGTTACGATGTCCGGTGGGGATGGACCTCCTCCCGTTTTTGATGGTGACGATTTTCCATATTGGAAAATTCGTATGGAAGCATATTTAGAGGCTATAGACATTGGTGTCTATAAAGCCGCCACACAAGGATTCCCCGAACCTAGAGATCCCACAAATCTTGTAGGTGATGAGTTCAATTATGAGAAATGGAATGCTAAGGCCAAAAACACCCTTTTTAGAGGCCTTTGCAAAGATGTGTTCAATAGAGTAAGAAATCATAAAAATGCTCATGATTTGTGGATGGACATTTGTGCTTTACATGAAGGAACTAGAAGTGAGCGTGAGGAGAGATATCACATAGCCATGAGAAAGTTAAATTCTTTTGAAATGCTTGCTAATGAAAATGCTAATGCCATGTACTCACGTCTCAATATTCTTGTAGAGGAAGTTAATGGATTGGGGCTTACTCAAATCTCACAACCAGATGTTGTGAGGAAGATTCTCAGTGTCCTCCCAATAGACAAATATGGACACATTGTCACTGTGCTACATCAAATGGATCTTTCAGTTACCACACCTAAACAGATTTTGGGAAAGATCAATGCTCACGAGATGTACATGCACATCAACGACAAAGAAGAATCATCTTCCAAAAGAAAGGATTTGGCTCTCAAAGCAAATCATGAAAGAAAAGGAAAAGCAAAAATACAAGTTGAGGAAGAATCCTCAAGTGATGATGACCTTGATGCTAACATTGCCTTGATGGTAAGGAAGACCACCAAGATGTTGAAGAAGCTCAATAGAGAAGGCATCAAATTTGATTCAAGAAAGAAGAAATTCTTTTCCAACAAAAGAAAGCCCATTTCTGAGATGGATTGCTACAACTGTGGTGAGCTCGGCCATCTTGCTCATCAATGTAACAAGCCCAAGAAGAACAAGTTCAAGGGCAAGAAAGAAGATGACAGCGATGATGAAAAGAAGGAAAAGAAATTCTTCAAGAGGAAGGATGGGAAGCAAAAGAGGTTCCACAAGAAGAAGAATGGAAAGGCATATATTGTTGGTGACTGGCTCACCGACATTAAGTCATCAAGTGGATCTTCTTCAAGTGAAGAAGAGAATGATGAAAAAGTTGCCGCCATCGCCGGGGACTTCTCTTCACCACCACCATCGCCATCATCGACTTCTCACCTATGCCTCATGGCTAGAGGTGAACGGAAGGTACAAAATGATATTAATATTACTGATGATAGTGATAGTGATAGTGATGAGGAATTTGCTTCACCTTCATATGATGAGCTAGCTGACTTGCTTAAAGAATATACTCAAATCATTAGAAAGTCAAAAGCTAAATATGATAGGTTGAAAAATGAAAATGAATCTTTAAATGCCAAATGTGACATAGTTATGAAAGCTAGTGAAGAAATGAAAGAAGAAAATAAAACTATGTCATCAACTGTAAATGAGCTCTCAAACTCCCTAAAAGATGCTAAGGATAAATGTGACAAGCTAAATGAAGCTAATAGGGAGTTGCAAAATAGACTAGTAAAAATCAAGGAAGACTATACTCAAATTAAATTTGATCATGACAATCTTCTTGTTGAAAATGAACTTTTATCTTGCAAAACACATGAGGCTATTAACCCTGTTGTTAAGATTGATGTAGCAACCTCATGTGATGATTTGAGTCAAGGAGAGCAAACTAGTCTACAAGCTGAATTGACTGAAAAAGTTGAAGTCCTGACTTTAGACAACCAAAAATTGAAGAAATACTTGACTGATGCAACTACTAGAGGAAAGGTTGCTATTGAGAACAATGATTTCAACAACGAGTTGGCAGTGGATAATCAAAGGCTTAAAAATGAGGTCAAGAAACTAAAAAGTGAAAATGAACATCTTGCAACAAGTGTGCAAAAGTTCAACAAGGGTCAATACCTCCAAAATGAGCTGCTTATGAACACTGTCATGAAAAACAACAAGAGTGGTATTGGATACAATGCTTTTGTGCAAAAGAAAGCTACCACTCAATACAAGCCAAAGCAGACTCACAAGCCCATCAAATGCTTTGAGTGTGGAAATGAAGGTCATTTTGCCCACAACTGCAAAGCCAAACCACCAACTCCCTTGCCTAAGCACTCAAGACCATTTGCTTTCAATGCTCATTATGTTCTAAGAAAGGTTGCAAATGGAAAGGTCAAAGTTACATTCCTAGGTCCACCAAACAAGAGTAGACCTAGACAAATCTGGGTTGCAAAGTCCTTGATTGAGAGAGTCACTGGTCCTATGCAATATAGGGCCCTCAAAACTCAAGCTTGAATTGTCTGTGGATGTAGGTGAACTACAAGACCGGTGGGAGTCATTGGGTTATTGACAGTGGATGCACACAACATATGACAGGCAACCCACGGATGTTCACCTCACTTGATGAGAATGTTGATGGACAAGATAAAATCACATTTGGAGACAATTCAAAAGGAAAAGTGCAAGGACTTGGCAAGGTGGCAATTTCAAATGATTTATATCAAATGTTCTCCTAGTTGCACCTTTGAGCTTCAATTTATTATCAGTGGGTCAACTCTGTGATCTTGGACTTCAATGCTTATTCACTCCAACAGAGGTTATTGTAACAAAGATGGATGATGAATCAATGGTGTTCAAGGGATTTAGATACAACAACCTCTACTTAGTGGATTTCACTTCAGAAGATGCAGACTTAAGAACATGCCTCTTCACCAAAGCTTCACTTGGATGGCTTTGGCATAGGAGGCTTGCACATGTTGGGATGAGCACACTCAAGAAGGTATTAAAGAAGGACATGGTTAGAGGATTAAAGGATGTGGTGTTTGAAAAGGACAAGCCTTGTAGTGCATGTTAAGCTGGGAAGCAAGTTGCTAATACACATCCTACTAAAGCTTTCATGTCAACATCTAGGCCACTGGAACTACTTCATATGGATTTATTTGGACCTACAAATTATGTAAGTGCTGGTGGCAACCTCTACTGTCTAGTGATTGTTGATGACTTCTCAAGATACACTTGGGTGTTCTTTCTCCATGACAAATCTGAAGTTGCATCTATATTCAAGAAGTTTGCCAAGAAAGCAGAAAATGAATTTGATTGCAAGATCAAGAAGATTAGAAGTGATAATGGCAAAGAATTTGACAACACCAACATTCATGAGTATTGTGATGAAATTGGGATCAAGCATGAAGTATCTGCAACATATACACCTCAATAAAATGGAGTTGTTGAAAGGAAAAACAGGACCTTGATCACTCTTGCAAGAACAATGATTGATGAGTATAACACACTGGAGAGGTTTTGGGCCGAAGCTGTCAATACTGCATGTTATGCATCAAACAGGCTATTTCCTCACCGACTACTTGCGAAGACTCCCTATGAACTGCTAAATAGGAAAAAGCCAGACGTCTCCTTCTTCCAGGTGTTTGGATGCAAATGCTACATCTTCAAGAAACGCCATCACCAAGGGATGTTTCAAAGACGTTGTGATATTGGTTTTCTTTTGGGTTATTCATTAAAGTCCAAAGCATATCGAGTATTCAATCATGCCACTGGCGTGGTAGAAGAAACATATGATGTGGAATTTGATGAAACTAATGGCTCCCAAGGAGCACTTGAGAATTTTGATGATGTAGGTGATGAACCACTTAGGGAAGCAATGAAGAACATGTCAATTGGAGCTATCAAACCAAAAGAAGATGAAGAAGAGGTGCAAAACATTGACAGACCTTCTTCATCAAATGTACCACAAGATGATGAAAAAGATGAGAGGCATGCAAATGAAGACACATTTGTCTCTCATGAACAAGCAAGGGTACAAGCCGAAGATGTTGATGCTCCAGGATCCTCTTCCCAAGTGGTTAACAGGAGAAATTCGTCACTACTTCAAGCTCATCCTCAAAACCAAATCATCGGGAGTCCTTCACAAGGGGTTATTACTCGATCCCATAGACATGCTTCTTTTATTGAACATCACTCCTTTGTTTCTTGTGTTGAGCCTACTTGTATAGATGAGGCGCTACAGGATCCGGACTGGGTGAATGCCATGCATGAAGAACTTAACAACTTCACCCGTAACGAAGTTTGGACCCTGGAGAAGCCCCCACAAGATGCAAGAATCATTGGAACAAAGTGGGTGTTCAGAAACAAACAAGATGATCAAGGTGTGATTGTAAGGAACAAGGCAAGACTTGTTGCAAAAGGATTCTCTCAAGTTGAAGGCTTAGATTTTGGAGAGACCTTTGCACCAGTTGCTCGACTGGAAGCCATTCGTATCCTACTTGCATATGCATCATGCTATGATATAAAACTTTATCAAATGGATGTAAAAAGTGCATTTTTAAATGGCTTCATAAATGAACTTGTATATGTTGAGCAACCACCTGGATTTGAAGACCCTAGATATCCTAACCATGCTTACAGGTTGTCCAAGGCGCTATATGGGTTAAAGCAAGCTCCAAGGGCTTGGTATGAGCGCCTTCGCGACTTCCTCATCGAAAAGGGCTTCAAGATCAGGACCGTCGACACAACTCTATTCACAAAGAAACATAATGGTGATATTTTCATTTGTCAAGTATATGTTGATGATATAATCTTTGGCTCGACAAATGACTATGATTGCAAGGAATTTGGTGAGTTGATGTCGAAGGAGTTCGAGATGTCAATGATTGGTGAGCTGACGTACTTCCTTGGCTTTCAAGTCAAGCAAATGAAAGATGGTAACTTTCTCTCACAAGAGAAGTATACCAAAGACTTGTTGAAAAGGTTCAACATGGAGAAGTGCAAACCAATCAAGACACCTATGCCAACAAATGGACATCTCGACTTAGATGAGGAAGGTAACCCGGTTAATCAAACTCTCTACCGTTCTATGATTGGTAGTTTATTGTACCTTACTGCATCTAGGCCCGATATCATGTTTAGTGTCTGCATGTGTGCTAGATTTCAATCTAATCCTAAGAAAGCTCATCTTCGCGCTGTTAAAAGAATTCTTAGGTATCTCAGGCAGACCACAAGCGTTGGTCTGTGGTATCCCAAAGGAGCTACTTTTGATTTAATTGGCTATTCTGATTCGGATTATGTCGGTTGCAAAATTGATAGGAAAAGTACTTCTGGTGGATGCCATCTGCTTGGTAGATCACTAGTTTCATGGACATCCAAAAAGCAAAATAGTGTTGCCTTGTCAACTGCCGAAGCGGAATACATTGCCACGGGTGCTTGTTGCACACAGATTTTATATATGAAACAAACTCTTCTAGACTATGGTGTAGTTCTAGAAAAGGTGCCTTTGTTGTGTGACAATGAGAGTGCTGTTAAAATTGCTAATAATCCTATACAACAATCTCGCACCAAGCACATTGATATCCGTCATCACTTCCTTAGAGATCATGTTGCTAAAGGAGATATCATTTTAGAAGGAGTGAGGTCGGAAGATCAACTAGCGGATATTTTCACTAAGCCACTTGATAAGACCCGCTTTTGCATGTTGAGAAATGAACTAAATATTCTTGATCTCAGAAATTTTATGTAAAATGTCAAATGGTGTTGTCAAGCTTGCATTGCATGTTTAAATTTCTTGTATTGCATCTAGGGCTTGTCTAACCTAGTTGAGATAACCGCCAACAAAGCGAGTGAAAAAGCTTAACTCGGATCAAACTTGACAAGTCTTAGTTTTAAGCTTTTAGCACTTAAATTCTTACTTTTTATGATTGTTGGTTCTTGAAATATGCATGAGGCACTGCACTTAGGGGGAGTATTCAAAACTCAAATCACTCATGAAAACCCCTAGTGCAAGGCCAAAATGCAAATTTCACCATTTGCCTATTTTCTCTAAAAATTATCTAGCCTATGGCAAAATATTTTGAAAATTATGAGAAAAGTATATGAGGGTGCCAATACCTGTCCCAACAAGTGTTATTTTGTGTGTTTATAAGTTGGGATTTGGTTTGGTTGGGAACTAGATAGAAATATTCAAAAATCCAAAATTTTCCCTGTCTGGGCTCACCGGACAGTCCGGTGTGCACCGGACACTGCACTGTGCAATGTCCGGTGCACCGGCAGCCGTGCGCTAAATATCCTTTTTCCTGTGCGCTGTCCGGTGGTTCACCGGAGCTACTGTGCGCTGTCCGGTGTGCACCGGACAGGCACTGTAGACCGTCCGGTGCGCCCATATCGCGTTTTAAAAAAAGGCCTCCAGCCCGAGACCGAGCCAGAGGCTCATTTCTCCCTCTGTGCTCTCTGTTCTCTGCGACTACTCCCCCTCGCTGGCGATCTCTCCTCTCCGGCGATCTGTCCTCCGGCGACCCTGTGCCTGCGCTCGTCCCTTCTCCCCTCGCTCGGTGAGCTGCTCTCCTCTCCCTCTATCATCTCTATCTCTCTAGTTCTCTGACTGTGAGGCAGTGAAGCACCCCTTTCCCACCTTTTGCGCAAATCTCAAATCTCTGTGAAATCCAGTGAAATCAAGTGGTCATATGTGTTCCTGTGTGTGCCTTGAGTATTCTTGCAAGTTCCTAGCTCCTTCGGGAGGGTTTTCACACCTCAAATGGCCATTTCCCCGAAACCCTAAAACTCTGCCCTCCACGTGTTCGGTGAAATGCCCAAACCAGCCAAAAATGCTACAATCGAACCCAAATTTTTCAGGCACCTTCACAACATCTCCAGTAACATATTTGCCAAATTTCACGCCCATCCGATATTCCAGGCTTTAATTTCACCAAATTCCCCGTTTCGAGCGATCGTTTCCGAGCCGAGTGCCCAAATCTCATTTTCTTCGCCTAAATTCAAACCAAGCACACACTTCACTCATATTCACCCATATAAACCTATTCGTAAAGTATCGGCTCAATTCCACGTCATTTCGTGCCTCAATTCGAATTCCAAACCTCCTATGGCACTTTTTATCGTTCAAACGCCCTTTTCACGTCGTTTGACCTCTCGATCGCCTTATCTCTCATTTTCTGTGCCATATTTCTCTGTGTATGTATTTATTCACATTTCATATACTTATGACTATGTGACTAATACGTGCTCACCTCTTCTGTCATTTCAGTGACCTTTGACTGCCCGTGTGCCGTCTCCTGTCCTGCCTGGATCGTCACCTCTCGTGTGAGCTTTCCAGGTAGCCATCTCATCCTTTGATATTCTATCGGATATTATCAACTTGTGATTAGCCTCTCTCTCTCCTTTGCAGTCATCAGGTCAGGATGCCGCGCACGAAGAATGTGTCGGCGCCAGGGGGAGGCGATGATGAGGATCCTCGTCGCCCCTTCAGGCAGGTCAAGGGCAAGACAGTACACTTGGAGCAGCAGGAAGGCCACAAGAAGCGGCGTATGGACAGAGCAGCCCGTGCAGCGGCAGCAGCAGCAGCAGCAGCCGCTGCCAGGCTGAGCTTGGAGATCAACCTCAGACTCCATCAGACCAGATTGCGTACCGTGTTCGTCGCCTCATCTCCCGGCCTCGCTCCTCCACTCACACCACTGCTTCCACTCCACCACCCACTCTGCCTGCTCCCGTCACCCCTGTTGCGCCATCCACCACCACAGCCATACCCGCTACCTCCACTACACCAGCTTCCACTGCTCCTCCTACCGCTCCCGCTTCAGCTCCTCCTATCCCTCCACCTCGATTCCGGGAGCGCGATGAGACTGAGGTACAACCCCTTGCTGCGGATCCCCGACTTTTTGACCTTCAGCGTGCTACAGCGGCACGAGTACATAGGTTCAGATACGTACCGGTGGAGTCTTGGTTGCCGGCTCAGAGGGACCCTGCTGCAGTTGATCTTTTCAGCACCTGTATTCAGGAGTCCTTTTTCAGAGCTCAGATGTCTGCACAGATTGCTCTGCATGCGCACCGGCTTTTGGATCTTCCAGCTTTTCTGCTTGCCACCGGTGCTGACTCTGAGGTGCACCTCACATATCTGCCTGGCCTTCTGACTCTTTTGACTACCAGCGGCAGGTATGTTGAGGAGTGGGTCCGAGTTTTCTATGCGACTGTATGGATAGACCCCGATCACCACTGGATGAGGTTTCGTTTTGAGCGAGAGGATGTCACTATTACTGCCAGCCAGATTCGCCAGCTCTTTGGATTTCATGAGTCGTCGACTCGACTTCACAGCCTATGCTATGACACCTCTGACCCTCCTCGTCGCCCTCACGGCGGTGTGGCTCCGGGTACAGCTCACGTCGCGGCTCTGTTCCGCCCGCCCTTCTCAGATGGGTCGCGACGTTCACCGGCAGATTTCACTACAGCAGCCAAGTACTTATTTGAGCTTATCAGACGGACTCTTCTGCCGAGGATGGGATACAGGGAGGCTACCACACATATCCAGCTCTGGCTCCTTGGTGCCCTGGTCTCTCACTCTGAGTTTGACGTCATGGATTTCCTTATCTGTGAGATCGAGGACACCGTTTTGGATGGCATTCGTGCTCGTCGACAGTTGCCATATGCTCACTATCTGTGCCACATTTTTGCGCAGCTGATTCAGCCTCCACAGTTTCAGGGCACACTTGAGGCCTCACGCCTCGGCTTTGGATCCTACCGTCCAGCGCCTGAGAATCCTGTGCCAGCTTCTGCTCCAGTTTTTGGCACTCAGGTCGAGGATGCTGCTCTCCATCAGTTCGCAGCTCAGGATGCAGCAGTTGATGATGATGATGATGATGATTTTGGGATTCCACCTCCGCCTCCTATGCCTCCACGCTCACATGATCATGAGGTTGGGAGTTCTAGTGTTACCCCTGCTGCCCCTCTGGCTATTGACCCTGCTATTGCTTCGATTCTCCAGTCTCTCACTCAGCAGCAGGCTCACTTGGCCACCGAGCAGTCCCGGTTATCCGAGAGGATGCTCTCGATGTTTCAGACCTTGCAGGACAGGCAGGATTCTCTTCAGCAGCAGCTCCTTCAGGATCGGGCTGAGACCAGGGCATTCATGGCTCTTATGCTACAACATTCTGGTGTCTCGGTTCCCCCGGTTCAGTCTGCCCACCTCCCCCGCTTCAGGCACCTGTTGTGCCAGCGATTCAGTCAGGACCCCTCTTACTTCTGTTGGTCCTTCTTCCTCTCCGCTCCAGCCGGTCACCCTGGCTTTCACGTCACCGGTTCTCAGCTCTGTCTGCCCTCAGCCGCCAGTGCCACCAGCTTCTGCTGTTACCATGTAACACCCGGATTTTAGGGATCCAAAACCCGGGGTTAACATAAACACCAGGTATGCTGGGACCAAGTCTCATACATATGATGTATAGTGGCACAGGATCGAATGTCACAACTTTATATATAACAGGAGTTCTATACAAAATAAATAATTACATTATAGGGAGACAACGGTCCAGCAACCCAAAAGTTGACTGGGAGACGACGACCTAGACCTCTCACGAACTCATCACAGCATCCTCCATGAGCATCATCCTGCAGTACCTGGTCTTGACCTGTGGTGTATGTGAGACAGCAAGAGTGAGCTCACATACGTTCATCGCTCAACAAGTTGTAGGGAATAATGTGCATGAACTCGCCAAAGGTGGGAGCTCACGTGAAGTGTAAGGCTTACCAAAGAAGATGGTTAGAGCTGAGCATTGCTTTTAAAGTTGGTCAAAATTTTATTAGCAGTTACTAAGTATAAGTAAATACCAAACCCAATTAAGTAGTAGAACAAAAGTAACAACATCACCTGCGATGCAATGCATATGACATATTGAATTTAAGTTCCATAATTTAATCATGTGAGGGTCCGAGCTGCTCATGACCGTGAGCACGGCTAGTATACCAGTTTTACACTCTGCAGAGGTTGCGCATCTTTACCCACAAGTCGTGTATCCCATGTCGCCAGGGTTTGCAAAGCCCTTAGACACTTCCGAGGTGAATGGCTAGGGATCCACTACGAGGCCTTTACAAAGTTCCACTAGCTTCCGAAAACCCGCTACAGTTTATAGGAAGATCCAGTGCAGGAATCCCTTGCAGGACCGCCATCGCAGCAAAATCCTCCCGAGGGCCTCCCTACACTGACCTCTCCCCTACTGCCCTTGCCCCTTTCGGGTAAGGTAGTCTTCCACTAGCTTTCCTAATTAATCAGCCAAGGGCATCCCATACTACCCTTGTGGTAGCACTGTTTTCCCGGGTGGTCGCTCCATGTTCCAATTAACATAATGATCTTAACATGAACATTAAATAACAACTGATAACAAAAAGTGTAATCCTGAATAGTGTATCTCCATACCCAAAACCACATATAGCACTAGCAAGTACTACCCAGAAAGATCAGTGGTAAACAAGGTATAAAGATAATCAAACTAGGTAACCTGTTGGGTCCCATCAAATTAACCTATGCAGATCATTATGATTAATCAGAACATGGCTGGGTAAAAAGAAGTGATCAAGGGCACAACTTGCCTGGGCCTTGAGATTCCAGGTACCAGGATGATTCTTCAGATCCTCGTGACCTCACTGCTAGTCGTAGCAATACAAACATACATGGTATAGGCAAAATTAACATTATACCAAACATATATGTCAAAATACATATTAATAATATACATATTAAAATAAGATCACAGGAAAAAGAATCATTAATTTTTGAGTTATATATTTCAAGTTATGAATTTTCAAAGGTTTTATGTGTTTAAAATGGATTAAGTGAGAGATTAAATTTCTAATTGTTGTTATGACCAAACAGAGGCTCTAGGTGATAGAGAATAAAATTACAAAATTTTAGAAAGTGGAATGGATTAATTTGGAGTTCATATGCATTTTCTATTAATTATATAAATTCTAGGAATTATTTTTATATTAAAAACTCATTTTCTAATTAATTTTCCTGATTTTATAACACTCTGGACTGGGCCTCAAATTTGTAAAAGGGCAGGGGGCTCTGTGCAAATAAACCTAAGACTCAAACTACACCCGCGGTGGACGGCGGGTTCTATTTCCAAAAAGTCCAGGGACTCTTTTACAAAACATGCGACCGAAGGGGTATGGATCTCTTCAAGCCGTCCGATTAGAATTCGGCCGCCAGGATTATACCCACGTCCTATCCAAACTAGAACGGCCCGATCTCCATCCAACGGTCCACACCATCCAATCTAATTTGAATCGTCCAACAAGGGATCAATGGCCAGGATCACATTCATCGAAACACTTCCTTTACTCTAATCCTAACCGCATGATGGAGGATCGACGGCCGACGCGATACCAGACTCAGGATCGAATCCGACCGTTGCCACGAAAATCAACCGCTGAGCACCAGTCATCCATTTACCGATAGCCAAGCGCGGCGGCGCGTATCTTCTCCCCCCGGTTCTCTCTCTCTTCTATTTCCTTCCTTCGCTAATCCATCCCGGCCGAACGCCATGGACGCGGTGACGAGCGATTTCGAGCTCGCCATTCGAACCCCGATTAGGCGGCGAAATCCCAACTTCTATCTCACGACTCCTACCGCACACACCTGGCGTAGACAATGGAGCTCCCGCGGCGGTGCCCTGCAAACACACGAACGCCGGCCTCGCTGGCGCTCGGTGGCGCGGAGCACCGGCATTGTCGGCCTACACTGGGGTACTGGGCACTGCGTTGGCGGCATGGAACGTCTATAGGCACCAACACCGCCCTACGCCAGATCACCACCACCCAGTCACCATTGTCGTGTGATGCACGATCTGACCACCCCCCCGCAGGGCTGCATGCGCGAGCACCCTGCGCATGAGCTGCCTCCCCGAGCGCGGCACCGCCTTGGCTCAAGTGGATGCGCGCTCCCTTTTTATAACCTTGAGCCCAAGAGTCCGAGCGGAAATACACGGCGCCGACGACGGGAGGTTGTTGCAGTCCGCCAAGCTTGAGGAGAAGGAGAAGATGGTAATCAAGGTCCACACGTAAGTGATTGCGGTCAAGGAAACACCCCTAGGCATCGGATTTTATACCCAGGTTGGTTAGGATCTCAACTGAAATCCCAAATTTCTGGGGATTCATCTTTTTTTTTCGGTTTGTCTCTTCATCTATGGCATGGCAAACGAGCTGGAAGAAGAACCCCCCTGCAGCGCCGGGCCCACCTGTCAATGGCATATAGAGAAAAACAAGGGCAGAAGAGAAGATGGGCTGGCGCGCGCGCGGTTGGAGTGGACTGGGCATTTTGGCCCAGGCGCCCAACAGGTATGTTTTCTTTTTTTTTTCCAGTTTTCTATTTTCTGTTTTTCCTATTTCATTTCTATTTCAAATTTCAATCATTCAAATCAAATTCAAATTTCAAACAGAATTAAAAATACAAAAATAAATCTCAGCATGAGATGCTAATGTTTTAAATGTATTTATTAATTACTTTATTAATTTATTAGGCCATGCTTCAAGTATGATCTATATATTATTCTTTATAGGAAATAGTATTTTGAGTGTGTGATAAAATTGTGAGTTTCTTCAAAAATAGATATCCATCATCCATTTAGTTTGAAGGAACTTAATGCATATCTTTCAATAAGATTCCATTTAAGATAATACTCTTTTAAATGTATAGTCTGATTAAAGGTACATTTGAAAATTCATTGTTTTACTACTTACTTATTTATCTAGTTTTTTTTTACACAAATTTTGGGCTTTACAGATCCTACCCCCCTTAAAAATAATCTCGTCCTCGAGATTTATAAGGACCAAGCTTTATTTATAGTTTAGCCTTTAACTTCTAAGAAGTGTCATGTTATTTAAAAAAAATGGTTATGAAAGCAGGGGTATATATAGGTATAGTCTCCTTATTGTGCAGGATAGAAAGATGCCTTCAAATCATGGATAGGTTTGGGTAAGAATGAGTGTGATAAGGAAATACTCCATCCAAGATTGTGGATCTTGACTCCTCTGGTGATCCCGCTTGATCCTTGAAGACTTGAGTTGGTGCTCATCCTTTCTTGATGAAGTTGATCATCTTCTCCGGTCTTGTCTCATTGATTCGAGGTTAGTGTATATTATCGGAGTTGGGGCAATATGGTTAGAATAGTTTATGGGTGAGATAGACTACATGATGTAGGTCAAAATCTGGTTGGTCAGGTGGGAGTTAATAGATTATGCAATCCATCAAGACTCTATTGATTGGGTAAGTTATGTAACTTGTTATATAGGTCGAGTTGTTGTGTATGGCCAAGTTGATATAAGTCTCCAAATTAGGCTTAAGTGATTTAGGAGTATGGCCTTATCCTTTCCACCAGCATCAAGTAACTCATACTAGATTGGACCATATTAAATTAGATATGATCTAGATTAGACTAGTTTAAGTTAGATAGATTTATTAGGGTAAGATATATTTTGTTAGGATATGTTAGAATCTTTTGAGATAGGATGGGGTATATGGTGTAGGTAGGTCAGAAGCTCTATTAGGTTAACGCAGAGGGATTATGCATCTATTGGATGGGTAAGGTAGTTGCATATGTATATGGTCAAGTTAATCTAGGGCATCAATTTAGCTTAAATCATTTTTTTATAGGAGTGAGGTCTAATCCATTTCACTAGTACTAACTAATAACTCACTTTAGATTGGATCATATTAGATTAGATGAGATCTAGATTGGTATCACCGGATTAGTCTAGACAATATCTAATTACTTTGAATTAGATCATGGTTGATATTTTAGACTAGGATAAATATGCTAATTAGGGTAGGATGAATTCATAAGGATAAGGTATAATCTTTTGAGGTAAATTAGATCTATTAGGATAACAAAATCTTTTCAAGATAAGATGAATTTATTAAGGCAAGAGAGTATCTTGTAAGATAAGGTGGATCTATTAAGATAAGAGAGTGTCTTTTAAGATAAGAAGAACTTCTACGAAATAGATACCTTTTAGTGGAGGATAATCTAAGTTGTTTAGTTATCTTATGAATTCTATTTATGCCTATACGTACATGCAAATGTAATTGTGGACATTACTCCATAACTAATCACACTCAATCAAAGATCCAAATCAAACAAGTGTCATAAGAACAAACATTCAAATGCATAGACACTTATAAAAATAGTTTTGTTTTTGTCCCTAAGAGTAGGTCTCCTATTCCTAAAGTCACTTTAGGCACAGGATTTCAAAGTGTGAAATCCAAGTTTGTCTTTAGAATGAAAAGGTAAGAGTAATCAGAGTAAAGCGGAATTTAGATGAGAAAAGATTAAGATAAGTTTAGAAAGAATCAGAGTAGCAAAGGTAAGTAAAGAATGGTTGTCCAGTTCTATCTAGGTTTCGTCCTACAGTCAACATTGCTCTGATACCACTTCTGTAACACCCGGATTTTAGGGATCCAAAACCCGGGGTTAACATAAACACCAGGTATGCTGGGACCAAGTCTCATACATATGATGTATAGTGGCACAGGATCGAATGTCACAACTTTATATATAACAGGAGTTCTATACAAAATAAATAATTACATTATAGGGAGACAACGGTCCAGCAACCCAAAAGTTGACTGGGAGACGACGACCTAGACCTCTCACGAACTCATCACAGCATCCTCCATGAGCATCATCCTGCAGTACCTGGTCTTGACCTGTGGTGTATGTGAGACAGCAAGAGTGAGCTCACATACGTTCATCGCTCAACAAGTTGTGGGGAATAATGTGCATGAACTCGCCAAAGGTGGGAGCTCACGTGAAGTGTAAGGCTTACCAAAGAAGATGGTTAGAGCTGAGCATTGCTTTTAAAGTTGGTCAAAATTTTATTAGCAGTTACTAAGTATAAGTAAATACCAAACCCAATTAAGTAGTAGAACAAAAGTAACAACATCACCTGCGATGCAATGCATATGACATATTGAATTTAAGTTCCATAATTTAATCATGTGAGGGTCCGAGCTGCTCATGACCGTGAGCACGGCTAGTATACCAGTTTTACACTCTGCAGAGGTTGCGCATCTTTACCCACAAGTCGTGTATCCCATGTCGCCAGGGTTTGCAAAGCCCTTAGACACTTCCGAGGTGAATGGCTAGGGATCCACTACGAGGCCTTTACAAAGTTCCACTAGCTTCCGAAAACCCGCTACAGTTTATAGGAAGATCCAGTGCAGGAATCCCTTGCAGGACCGCCATCGCAGCAAAATCCTCCCGAGGGCCTCCCTACACTGACCTCTCCCCTACTGCCCTTGCCCCTTTCGGGTAAGGTAGTCTTCCACTAGCTTTCCTAATTAATCAGCCAAGGGCATCCCATACTACCCTTGTGGTAGCACTGTTTTCCCGGGTGGTCGCTCCATGTTCCAATTAACATAATGATCTTAACATGAACATTAAATAACAACTGATAACAAAAAGTGTAATCCTGAATAGTGTATCTCCATACCCAAAACCACATATAGCACTAGCAAGTACTACCCAGAAAGATCAGTGGTAAACAAGGTATAAAGATAATCAAACTAGGTAACCTGTTGGGTCCCATCAAATTAACCTATGCAGATCATTATGATTAATCAGAACATGGCTGGGTAAAAAGAAGTGATCAAGGGCACAACTTGCCTGGGCCTTGAGATTCCAGGTACCAGGATGATTCTTCAGATCCTCGTGACCTCACTGCTAGTCGTAGCAATACAAACATACATGGTATAGGCAAAATTAACATTATACCAAACATATATGTCAAAATACATATTAATAATATACATATTAAAATAAGATCACAGGAAAAAGAATCATTAATTTTTGAGTTATATATTTCAAGTTATGAATTTTCAAAGGTTTTATGTGTTTAAAATGGATTAAGTGAGAGATTAAATTTCTAATTGTTGTTATGACCAAACAGAGGCTCTAGGTGATAGAGAATAAAATTACAAAATTTTAGAAAGTGGAATGGATTAATTTGGAGTTCATATGCATTTTCTATTAATTATATAAATTCTAGGAATTATTTTTATATTAAAAACTCATTTTCTAATTAATTTTCCTGATTTTATAACACTCTGGACTGGGCCTCAAATTTGTAAAAGGGCAGGGGGCTCTGTGCAAATAAACCTAAGACTCAAACTACACCCGCGGTGGACGGCGGGTTCTATTTCCAAAAAGTCCAGGGACTCTTTTACAAAACATGCGACCGAAGGGGTATGGATCTCTTCAAGCCGTCCGATTAGAATTCGGCCGCCAGGATTATACCCACGTCCTATCCAAACTAGAACGGCCCGATCTCCATCCAACGGTCCACACCATCCAATCTAATTTGAATCGTCCAACAAGGGATCGATGGCCAGGATCACATTCATCGAAACACTTCCTTTACTCTAATCCTAACCGCATGATGGAGGATCGACGGCCGACGCGATACCAGACTCAGGATCGAATCCGACCGTTGCCACGAAAATCAACCGCTGAGCACCAGTCATCCATTTACCGATAGCCAAGCGCGGCGGCGCGTATCTTCTCCCCCCGGTTCTCTCTCTCTTCTATTTCCTTCCTTCGCTAATCCATCCCGGCCGAACGCCATGGACGCGGTGACGAGCGATTTCGAGCTCGCCATTCGAACCCCGATTAGGCGGCGAAATCCCAACTTCTATCTCACGACTCCTACCGCACACACCTGGCGTAGACAATGGAGCTCCCGCGGCGGTGCCCTGCAAACACACGAACGCCGGCCTCGCTGGCGCTCGGTGGCGCGGAGCACCGGCATTGTCGGCCTACACTGGGGTACTGGGCACTGCGTTGGCGGCATGGAACGTCTATAGGCACCAACACCGCCCTACGCCAGATCACCACCACCCAGTCACCATTGTCGTGTGATGCACGATCTGACCACCCCCCCGCAGGGCTGCATGCGCGAGCACCCTGCGCATGAGCTGCCTCCCCGAGCGCGGCACCGCCTTGGCTCAAGTGGATGCGCGCTCCCTTTTTATAACCTTGAGCCCAAGAGTCCGAGCGGAAATACACGGCGCCGACGACGGGAGGTTGTTGCAGTCCGCCAAGCTTGAGGAGAAGGAGAAGATGGTAATCAAGGTCCACACGTAAGTGATTGCGGTCAAGGAAACACCCCTAGGCATCGGATTTTATACCCAGGTTGGTTAGGATCTCAACTGAAATCCCAAATTTCTGGGGATTCATCTTTTTTTTTCGGTTTGTCTCTTCATCTATGGCATGGCAAACGAGCTGGAAGAAGAACCCCCCTGCAGCGCCGGGCCCACCTGTCAATGGCATATAGAGAAAAACAAGGGCAGAAGAGAAGATGGGCTGGCGCGCGCGCGGTTGGAGTGGACTGGGCATTTTGGCCCAGGCGCCCAACAGGTATGTTTTTTTTTTCCAGTTTTCTATTTTCTGTTTTTCCTATTTCATTTCTATTTCAAATTTCAATCATTCAAATCAAATTCAAATTTCAAACAGAATTAAAAATACAAAAATAAATCTCAGCATGAGATGCTAATGTTTTAAATGTATTTATTAATTACTTTATTAATTTATTAGGCCATGCTTCAAGTATGATCTATATATTATTCTTTATAGGAAATAGTATTTTGAGTGTGTGATAAAATTGTGAGTTTCTTCAAAAATAGATATCCATCATCCATTTAGTTTGAAGGAACTTAATGCATATCTTTCAATAAGATTCCATTTAAGATAATACTCTTTTAAATGTATAGTCTGATTAAAGGTACATTTGAAAATTCATTGTTTTACTACTTACTTATTTATCTAGTTTTTTTTTTACACAAATTTTGGGCTTTACATACCACTACTGCTGTGGCAGTATCTGTGACCACTTCTGTTCCGGCAGCTTCTGCAGCGCGGCCTCAGTCCGAGTCAGTACCAGCTCCAGCTTCTACAGCAGATCCTGGATCCAAGACTGACTCTGACCCCCAGCCGGCGTTCGCTCTGCTACCTCGACCGCGACCAAATGCGCCCCCGCCGCCTCCTCCCGCTTCAGATGTTTAGGTTCGGGTTCCCTTTTGGTGTTTGACGCCAAAGGGGGAGAGATATGAGTTGTGAGAGCTAGGGGGAGTTAGAAAGTTAGTAGAGAGTCATTTTGATGTAATATATGTGCTTGTTACTCTCTGTACTAGCTTGGTGCTTTTGGCTCACAAACTCTATATATACTCTCGGACTTATGATTGATTGTGTGTATTATGTTTTCACCTTATATTTTATCACCAGTCTTCTAGTTCTTGATTCATTGATTTAACTTTACTTTTATATGAACAAGAATCTTACAATGTGTATGCGCTCATTCTTATTATTATGGTACACATTCTTTCTGTCAAAGATTACTGAGTATAACTAACCATCCTTTCTATTGACAAAAACTTTAAAACAAACTACTCTCACAAATCTTGTAGGGTTGTCATCAATCACCAAAAAGGGGGAGATTGAAAGCATCTAGGCCCCTGGTTGGTTTTAGTGATTAATGACAACGTATTGTTATATGTGACTAACGTGTGTTTTGCAGAGACAAATGGTAAGTTAGGTCACATTACAGGTAGAAGTACTACAACGGTGAAAACAATCCCGGAAATAAGAACTCGAAGCGACGGCTAAAACGACGAAACAAAAGGTGAAGGACTACGGAGTCCGAGTGTCAAGGAGATGTGGACACTCGTGATTTAGTTAGGTCTTTTATTCTCTTTTAGCCGTACTATAAAGAGGGGTTGTCGATGAGTAGTTTGACCAAGAGAGTTCTAGTGTAGTGTTGGTGCACAATCACACTCACATACAGTGCTAGGTGTCACTCTAGAACTCACTCACAAGTTAGAACAAAAACCGATTTTAAAATCAGCAGAAAAACAAGAGGTAGGGTTTCTGGCCCTAGGGCACCGGACTGTCCGGTGCACCCTCTGCCAGGTGCAGCCAGGCTTGCCCGTGGGAGAGCCTTCTCCACGCAGAAACCCGAGAGCGCAGGTTTTCAAGGTTGAATTTTAGTGGCGCACCGGACAGCGCACCGGACTGTCTGGTGTGCACCGGACAGTTGCTGTTCACTGTCCGGTGTGCCATGAGTCCAACGGCTACCTGTCAGTACTAGCCGTTGGAAACGACCGTTGGCGCACCGATGGCGCACCGGACTGTCCGGTGCGCCAATGCGCAGAAAGTTGCCTGTAACGGCTAGTTGGTGGGTGAGGGCTATTTATACCCCTTCCACCCACCATATTCAATGTCTTGCACTCCACATTTATTCCAGCACATTGCTAGAGCATTGCAAGCACCAAAAGCCTAGTGAGGAGATTAGAGAATCTTAATCCGCGTTTGTTCCTCATTAGTGCTAGCGAGAGCCACCTAGAGCACACACCACTTGCATTAGGCTTCTCTTGGTCAAGCGAAAGTCTACGGCTTGTTACTCTTGGTGATCGGCATCACCTAGACGGCTTGGTGGCATTGGGAGCTCGGTGATCACCGTGAAGATCTTGTTGGTGACCCGACTCAAGTTTGTAAGCGGTCTCGAGGGATCCACCGTGCCGGAGTGGCAAAGGATCATCTCGTAGTGAGCACTTGGTTCTTGCGAGGACCAAGGGGGAGCGATACCCTTGCGCGGGTGCTCCAATGAGGACTAGTGGAGAGTGCCGACTCTTCGATACCTCGGGAAAAATTGGAGGAGTCTTCTAAACCTTGCTTTACATTCCGCACTTAATTCAAGCACTTTACATTGTGTATTTGTTTAGCAAGTATTTGAAGTATTGTCTTAGCATTGTTGTATTTCTAGTATTATATTTTTAGTGCTAGTTGTTGGGGTGAAGTTGGGCTCTTGCTTAGCTCTTGCTTAGGTTTTAATTAGTGTTGATTCTTAGAAAAGCCCAATTCACCCCCCTCCTGGGCATCATGATCCTTTCACATGGCACCGGGGTCATTGAGGCCAGAGAATTCCCAACCGAAGTCGGGGTCGTCCTCTTCCTCGGAACCCACCGGTTCGAAGGTTGAGACAACTGCCAGTCGGTCCCAGGTCGACCACATATGGTACCCTAGAAGGTTTGGATATGCCTTTATGAAGGCGCTCACCGTAGCAGGGTCGCTAGGTGGATCAAAGCTGAATCGAAAGGGTACGGGATGGAAAACGGACGGTACCTCTTGGTCGATGGACGGTGGTGACATCGCGTCGGGGGCGGAGCACACCGTCATCTCAGGTACGAGGGTAACGCCTAGCAGATACTTTGCGAGGGTGCTGGCGTCATCAGCGCGCTTGGGGTTGACACGTTGCGGGGAAGTGATACCCGCCGTCGTCTCAGGTGCGAGGACAATGCCCGACATGTCCCCCGGGGGAGTGCCGGCGTCGTTGACTCGCTCTGGTGCGACAGCCGACAAGGTGCTGCCTCCTGCATGGCCATGGTTGCCCCGTCTCCGCCTCCTCCGGCGAGGAGGGTGGCGGGGACGACCGGAGTGCTCCTCTTCCGCCGTGGGGAGATGCTGTCGCCGAGTTCGCCACCGTCGGGCGAGTCGAAGACCGTCGTTGTTGTCGCGCCGCGAGGGGAGGAGTACCACGTCGTAGCTGCCGTCGAGGGACATGAACTCGAGACTCTCGAAGCGGAGCACCGTCCTGGGCTGAAGAGGTTGATGAAGACTTCCCATCTGGAACTCAACGGGAAGGTGTTCGTCAACACGCAGCAGGCCTCTACCTGGCGCGCCAACTGTCGGCGTTTCGGACCCGGGGGGTCCCTGGACCGACGAGTGAAATCGCTGCGTGCCCCTGCCCAGATGGGTTGGCGCAGAATGGAACACAAGATGTGGGGGAAGCCTTGTATTATCCTGCACCAGGGGTGCCGCTCGTAGTAGGGGTTACAAGCGCGTCGCGTGAGGGAGAGTGAGGTAGAGAGTGGGAGCCTGTTCGTCCGCTCCTTCCCTCACGTGAACCCCCCTCCAGGATGGGCCTGGACCTCCCTTTTATAGACGTAAGGAGAGGGTCCATACGTACAATGGGGGGTGTAGCTATGCGCTAACGTGTCCGGCAGAGAGATGCCCTAGCCGCGTGTACATGCCATCGTGGCTGTCGGGGGAGAGCTTGAGCCCTGTACACGTGGTAGCGTGGCCGTCGGAGAAGCGTCTGAGTCCTGTAGGAGCACAGCTGGCAGTGTGGCAAGGATCCTACTGACGTCTCCTTGCTGCCGTAAGGGGCTGAGAGCCACCGGCGTCATGGTTGCACGCGCGACACCATCATTACCCGTCGCCGGGGTAAGCCAGATGGGACGCCGGTCTTGTTCCTTGTAGCCTGAGCTAGCTAGGGATAGGGTAATGATGTACCCCCTATTGGCGCGGTCGGTCCGAGCCCAAGGTCGGGCGAGGCGGAGACTTCTCTTGAGGCCGAGGCCGGGGTCGGGCGAGGACGCGATTCCTCCCGAGGCCGAGGTCGAGGCCGAGTCCAGGGGTCGGGCGAGGCAGAGACCTCCTCCCGAGGCCGGAGCCTGAGGTTGAGGCCGAGTCCGGGAGTCGGGCGAGGTGGAGACCTCCTCCCGAGGCTAGAGCCTGAGGTCGGGCGAGGCGGAGCTTCCTGTTGTGCCCGAGGCCGAACTCGGTGGTTGATCATGACTTGTTGTCAGTCTTTGCCTGGGTGGTTGGCACGGCAGTCGGAGCGGGGCGAGCGGCGCTGTTTTCCTGTCATATCGGACAGTAAAAGAGAGGGGCAAAGTGACTGCGGTCACTTCGGCCTGGCCGACTAAGGCGCGTGTGTCAGGATACGGCGTCAGGCGTCCCCTGCATTAAATGCACCTGCGAAGCGGTCGGTTGGTGAGGTGGTCCGGCCAAGGTTGCTTCACAACAAAGCCTGCCCGAGCCGGGCTTCGGGAGAGCCGAGGAGGTGCTCGCTGCCTGAGGAGGCCCTCGGGCGAGACGTGAACTTGTCTGGGACTACTGCTCCAGCCCGAGGCTGGGCTCGGGTGAGGTCGCGTCCCTTGGGTAGACGAAGCCTTGACTTGAACCGCGTCCGTCAGTTGGTCTGAGGGTGTTTACCAGCCGTGATTAGGAGCGTTGGGGGTACCTGTTGGGGGCCTTCGTCCTCCGAAGGTCCTCAAAAACATGATTTGACAATATTTTCCAAGTGAATTATATGAACAGGTATCTTCGGACTCGGATCATGAACATGGAGTACGGTCAGAACGAAGCCCAAGCTGTATGAAGCTGATTACCAAGCTGTACGAAGAATGGTGCACAGCCGAAGCTATGCGCAGAAAGCTTCGTCGCGATAGCAGAAAGGGGAACCGACTTAAAGATGAAAAGACTACTTAGGCCTTAATAGATTCCCATAAGTCATTAGCAAATGTAATGGACATGAATGTAATTTTTCATGGGCTACGTCCCACGCCTATAAATAGATGAACAGTACCCCCGTACTGTTCACGGTGACTTGGCATTTGCTTTCCGTCATCCTTGTACTTTTGCCTTCCTGCAATCCGAAGCATTTGAGAACAAGTCCCCAACATTGGCGCCCACCTCCGGTGAACTCACTTCCACTTTGAGTTTTTGAACACCTTCGGACCATAAACCTTCGCTATGGCGCCGAAGAAAGCTTCAGCAACTGGGGCTGCAGCCCTGCAACCGCTGGACCACAATCAGGAGACTGTCTCTCTTCGGGAGGCCCGAAGCCAGAAGAGGAAGGCCGTCAGCCCGACGCTTCAGGAGGATGAGCTAGACCAAGAGATCAGGGATATGGAGATGCTTCATCAACAGGTGCAGAGGAAGAAGGAAAAGATGGCCAGGCTAGTTGAACTGCAAAGGCAGATAGACGAAGCTTCTGAAGAAGTTCGCCATCTTACTCAGGATGAGCAGAACCGAAGGCCTCAGCACAAGGATCTTCATCAGGAGGGTTTCTTCAACGAAGATGACTGGTATGAGAATTTCCACCATGGAAATTTTGCTTTTGATGATACTTCTCCTCTGTCCGCTGAGCTGCAGGCTACACCTTGGCCTTCGTCCTACAAGCCGCCCCAGCTTCCCATGTTCGACGGCCACTCAGACCCGAAGCAGTTTTTGATGAGCTACGAAACAACAGTATCTTCGTATGGTGGCAATACGGCAGTCATGGCAAAGTCTTTTGTTATGGCTGTCAGGAGTGTTGCTCAAACCTGGTATTCCTCCCTTCGACCAGGAACGATCACTTCATGGCAAAAGCTGAAGGACATGTTATTAACCAGCTTCCAAGGGTTTCAGACGAAGCCGGTCACTGCTCAGGCCCTGTTCCAATGCACTCAGGATCATGAAGAATACCTTCAGGCGTATGTCAGAAGGTTCTTGCGTTTGAGGGCGCAGGCACCAATGGTGCCCAATGAAATTGTCATCGAGGCCATGATCAAGGGGCTTCGTCCTGGACCTTCAGCTCAATACTTTGCTAGGAAGCCTCCTCAAACTTTGGAGAAGCTGCTCCAGAAGATGGACGAGTACATTCGTGCCGACAACGATTTTCGCCAAAGAAGGGAGGAGGCTTTCAGATTTTCTGAAATGACCAGGGGCTTCGGAGGAAGATTCTATCCGAGGCATGTCAGGTCCATCCACAACTCTACTCAAAATGGTGATAAGGGGAATCAGCAGAACAGGCCGCAGTGCTCCTCACAGGCTTCGGGGCAACAGCAAAGTTTCTTCCGGCCACCAGCTCCAAGAGGCAGAGGCGCCAGGGGCTTCGGCGGAAGATTTGGAGATCAACCAAGGAGAGTATTTTGCTTATTCTGTGGTGAAAACAAGGGCCATACCACCAGGATGTGCCATGTTACCATCCAGAAGCAAAAGGAGATAGCCGAAGCTGCAGCGCAACAAGCTCAGCCGAAGCAGGTCATGCATACTGCTTCGTACCATCCGCCTTACATCCCAGAATACATAGGCAACCACCCTGCAGTTTCTGTTGCTTCGGCGAGTCAACCTCAAGCTTCCTGGCAACAGCCTCCGCCTCCACCACCGTTGCAACAAGGCCAACAGCCAGAAGGGAGCCAATATGCTCCACACCAAAGGGATCTCAGAGAACAATCCGAAGCTCGCACAGTCAATAGCACTGTGCCAGAGTCGAAGCACATTTATTGACAAATATCCTACCAGTTTTTTCCATTCAGTTCTATTTTCTGTGTAATAAAGGACATTTTTTAGTTTTCATGAAAAAGTTAACGATAACAAGGAGGACCTTCGAATTATTGAAAATCCTTCGAAGCAACAAAAAGTCGTTCTAAGGAACGCAGAGTAAGTTTGCTGAAATCAGAAAAAGTCGTTCCAAAGGGAACGCAGTGTAAGTTTTCTGCTCCAAAGTCGTTCCAAAGGGAATGCAGAGCATACAGCGAAAAGTCAACGCTGATACCGCCTAAGTAAAAGGCGAAGAAGCTCCAAAGTCGTTCCCAAGGGAATGCAGAGCTTACAGCGAAAAGTCAGCGCTGGTACAAAAATATTTTGTGGGATATGTGTGTATCTTCGGAACAAATGTCATCTACATAACATAACATCATCACATCATTTTGCATAGCATAAGCATCATACATCATGCTGCATATGGCACAAGAAGGGGATACAATATCGATCTTCAGAGAATGATTTGAAAAAGTGAAAATTGTGCTAAGACAGAAAAAGGAAATACGATATTGACCTTCGAAGTACATCTTCGGGAAAAATTTTACGAAGCATAGATATGCTTCATCAGAGCAGTATCGAAGTTGTCGGGATACATAAAAGTTTTTCTTCACGAAGCATGAAAAGAAGGGAAGGTGTTTTTTCACCGAAGGCTCAAAAACGGTATGTATGTTAAATTTCATGCATCGTAAAGAATTGAATCTTAAAAAGAAATTTGTATATTACATTCAAAGTTACAAAATATTACATAGATCACATTTCAAATGTTTTTACAATAACATCTAGTCTTCCCTGAGTACTACTTCTGCAGCCTCATTTAGTAGTTGTTCAACAACTTTATCCATGATAGCTTCGGCCATTTGTCTAATTTCGTCATCCCCCTTCGCGTGGGGGCCAGCCGACGATCCAGCAGGTTCTGAGGGAAGAGTGGATGCGGACTTATTACTATTACAAGCCGTCGTCAAGTTTGAAATCAAAAATTACAATAAAGAGATAAAAAACACTAGTTAATACCTATTTGCCCTTCGGGCTCTGTGCTTTTTTCAGCAGCTTCTGCTACTTTCCTAGCATCACGAATGCCTTTTTCGCTTTTTTCGATAATTTCTCGGGCCATTTCTCGGCCACCATTGTCCCAGACATCGGTGAAAAATTTTCCACCAGCCTGGCTAGCTTCGGTCGAGGGGTCTTTAATATCTTCAGGGGATAAGCTGGCTTCGGATTGTGCAAGAACCTTAACATGATCGCAGCCTTTTTTCTCCAGTATAGAAGCAATCCCCCTGGCACCCGAGAAGGCGCAAATGTCACCTCGACTGTTTAGAATTTCTTCGAAGGCTTCAGCTTCGTGGCAGATCCATTCTATCGGCCCTTCTGGGTTACCTCTCACAAAATCTTCTTCACTCGAAAATGCGCCAACACTGGCGAAGCTGGTTTTTATTTTCTTTATACAATCCATGGATTTTTCGTAGCACCTTTTCTTAGAAGATCGAAGCTCTTCAACGGTTCCTTCCAAATGATTAGCCCATTGGTCGCTGCATTCCGGCCTCGTCTCTTCAAGTATGCGTTCTTCTTTCGCCCGGGCCAATTGCTTCTGAAGATCTTTAATTTCGCGTCTGTGAGCTTCGGCCTGAACCTTTGCGGCAGCTTCATCCTTTTTTATCTTGTCTACTAATGTAAGCAGAATTTTATCTTTTTCTAGAGCTTCGTTTCTCAGTTTAATAACTTCTGATCGTAAATTGTTGAACGCAATTTCATAGCTCTCGTCTTCGGCACTCTTTTGTGCTCTTAATGCGTTGCTTAGAATTAAACCCTATACGAAAAAGAATCCATATAAGAATAAAAGAATGAGTTACGAATTGTAAAATTTTTCAAACGTCTAATTCCCATACCTTCAGGCTATTATACGCAAGACTATCAGCTAGATCTTCTTTCGTCATAGCACATAAGCCAGCTTCGAGCTTCGGGAACCCCATACTCCTAGCCATCTCCCGGCAGACAGATAATTCTTTGTTGTCAGGGAGACAGTATAGGAAGTCATCTTCGTTTGTCCCATTGAACACTAGTGCCCCCTTCGGATATTTTAATTCTTTCGCATAGTGTTTGGCTTCATAAATCTCTTCTTCAGATAATTTCTTCCCCGAAGCATGTCGCACAATGTAATCGCATATGGTGGAAGGAGCTTCGGGGGCGGCAGTGTCAATTTCTTCAACCAAAATTGGCTCTGGCACTTTTATTTTTTCTTCGGCTTCCAGAGGTTGTTCCTTGCTGGGCTCTGAAGGCCCAGCTTCAGCCTCAGGTTGTTGCTTCGAAGCTTCAGCAACTAAAGCTTCAGTAGACACTCCAGAAAATTCAACAGTCTTCTTTGGAGTTATGCTTGAAGACTTAATTGTCTCCAAAACGTCTAAAACGTTCACCATTCTTTTTCTTTTTGGGGTCACAGATGGGCCCTTTTGATTTTTTATTGTCTCAGCACTTGCTGAAGGACTTAAGATTTCCAATATTTTTGGTCCTTCAATTCTCGGTTTTTCTGTCTTCTCTGCTGAAGGTGCTTCAGTTTTTTCTTCGATCTTCGGCACTGGAGCTGGCTCTGTAGTTTCAGTGGCCAACGAGACTTCACCGATAAATTCAGGCACTGTGGCCGGCTCAATAAAACGTGCCCGGTGGGTGAGCACCTTCATCTTTTTTCTTTGCGGCGCTGGCTCACTAGAAGCACTTGTGGCAACTTCTGTTGCAGGAGAAGTATTTTTTCTTTTGTGGCCCAGCACCGGATAATGGTAGTCAGGGTAGACAAACCCGATTGCATCAAATACCCGGTTGAGCCTCTTCTTCTTTCGGCCTCCGAAGGCTGCCGATAATGCAGTGTTTTCGGCCTTCGAATATACCCCAAGCAGTTCGTCACTTAATGTTTCAATGCTTTTTAACCAGTTGTCATCAGGTTCAACAAATTTATCTCCGTATTTGAATGTGTATTTTAGTCTGACTAGTCCACCTTCGTCGGACCCTTTGATGGTCTCCTTCGGCATTTCCCACTTTCCTGCAAGTGGCCACACCCTGAAGGCAATATGCTCTTGGACCAGATCCCTTGTCCCAATAAAAGAGCAGGCGCTGAAGGCTCTTTGGCATTCTTCGGCCGCTTCATCCATTTCAACCTTCGGCTTTCGGAGTCCGAAGCGTTGCCAGATGGGGCGCATAATGATACTCTTAACATCTTCTTGCGCTGTCAAGTCATTCTTTACATAGAACCATTCTGTCATCCAGGCCCCGGGCCACCTCTTCCGAAAGGTTGGCACAGGGCAGCTTGACCCGGAGCGAGCACCGAAGCTGTAACAACCAAAGTTGTTGTGATATTGTTCTTTCCCCCAAGGCTTCGTCTCATATACCAATTCATGAATTTTGCAAAAGCTTTTAGCATTTGGTTCTAAACCTTGGCTTTTCACAGCCCAGACAAAGATCCCCATTCTTATGATAGCTTCGGGAGTAATTTGATGAAGGTAGATTTGAAATGTATTCAGAACTTCGACAACAAAGCTGCTTAGGGGGAACCGAAGCCCAGCCTTGAGAAAGCTTCGGAAGATCACGACCTCATCTTCTTCGGGGGTGGGAGAAGTCTTTTCTCCAGCATCAGCCCTCACAATAGATATATCCCGAAAATATCTCCCCCTCATATTGTCAATATGACTCTGCTTAACAGTGGTTTTCCCGAAAACCGTGTGACTTGGCCGCCATGGTCGATCTTCAGACTCTCCCCCACCGCTTTCTACATCATAACTGTCGTTGTCACCAGTATCTTCAGATAAACCTTCTAAAATCTCTTTGGTGATCTTTTCTGTATTGGTCTTTGACATTGCCTCAAGAAACCCCAGGTTCTTCTCTTCAGAGAGACTTAGCTTCATCTCGACAACAGCCTTCTTCTCCTCAGACATCTCTTCGGAGACCCTACTTCTCGCCTCCGAAGCTTAAAACTACGAAAGAAAACAAATATTTTTGGGCAGAAAGTTTTATAAGCAGGAAAGACAGATGGCAAAGAGAGTGTGCCAAATCAAATATGGCGGGCTCCTATTTATACACTCGATATGACGGAAACTGTGTGGTACCAGGTGTCAGTGACTTTTGCTATTCTAGCAAAGGGAAGGTGTTTTTTCGGACCTTCGGCTTAAGGCCTTCGTCCATATCGCAATTTGAATTTATCGCTAACAAATTAATATTGCGAGGGGCTACTGTTGGGGGCCTTCGTCCTCCGAAGGTCCTCAAAAACATGATTTGACAATATTTTCCAAGTGAATTATATGAACAGGTATCTTCGGACTCGGATCATGAACATGGAGTACGGTCAGAACGAAGCCCAAGCTGTATGAAGCTGATTACCAAGCTGTACGAAGAATGGTGCACAGCCGAAGCTATGCGCAGAAAGCTTCGTCGCGATAGCAGAAAGGGGAACCGACTTAAAGATGAAAAGACTACTTAGGCCTTAATAGATTCCCATAAGTCATTAGCAAATGTAATGGACATGAATGTAATTTTTCATGGGCTACGTCCCACGCCTATAAATAGATGAACAGTACCCCCGTACTGTTCACGGTGACTTGGCATTTGCTTTCCGTCATCCTTGTACTTTTGCCTTCCTGCAATCCGAAGCATTTGAGAACAAGTCCCCAACAGTACCCCTAATTATGGTACCCGACATAATTTTCTTAAGCCTGCCTGCATAATTATCTCCAAGATGTGATGGTTGCTTCATATACACAACTTCAATGTCCGTAGAACTAAAGAACTTTTAAGTATGTTCCAGCAATTTAGTCATTAGAAAACATTCCCATCACTTCAGCTCTGAGGTTCAGACATATTATTTCATATTATTGTTTGAATTTACTTTAGGAAACGTATAACCGGATTTTACAGTGTAGGGTTCAGATATATCCTATTTGTAGCTATGCTTCCTATTCTCTTGTTTCTTTTCAGTGTGATTTCTTTTCAAAAATCAGTGGATCAAGTTCACCTGCCTCATCACTACAATCCTAGCCATCAAAAAATTTATATGTTAATAAATGGACAATATATTTGCTATTTATCATTAGATACTTGAGAATATTTTAAACTGAAGCAAAAAATAATTAGGATTCAGAAATACACAGAACATGTTATTCACTATTCTATTTGCTAGTTGTTATCCACTTAGTCTGTTACCTGAAGTCCTGAACTGGCCAAACAAGTGAAGTCCTTGTCTCCTGCGATGCAGGCTGTTTCTCTCCTCTGCTTCTTATTGACATATATAATGCTACCTGATCTTCATATCGTTCATTATTCTAGCCCTAAATACACAACAAATTTACTGATTCACGATTATGACCATAACAATAGAGCTGGTTAGAATACAAAATGCACCTAGGAACGGTTCATTTTAAAAATATGTGAAGCCTATAAGCTTAAAAAAGCAGTGATTAATAATTAAATCATGTTCCTAGTTGGATTTCTTTCTAATTGTTCAACAGAAACAATTATGTCTAAGAAACACGTAGTAGTAATGTGAAGGTTAGTGGTCCCAAAATCTGTCCATGTGTACCTAAGCCCTGCTGAACTTATTGAGTTACACAAAATGCCACCAATAGTATATCATCTAAGGCATTATAGTGCTCGAATGGAACCATAAGTACCTTCCCTCTAAACTATTAGTTCAAATCTAGCACTAAAAACATACTACAGATTAAAAGGTGCGCATAACTACCATACACTATGAACCAAGTACCAATTAGAGATTACATTGAAGTATTGAGAGCACCTAGAGGGGGGGTGAATAGGTGATCATGTAAAAACTTAAAACTTATAGCCACAAAACTTGGTTAAGTGTTAGAGAGATAATACCAAGATACTATAAAGCGAGCTCTTGCGAATCACAACAATCACACAAAAAGCAAACACAAGAGACACGCGAGTTATCCCGTGGTTCGACAAGTACAACACTTGTATACCTCTACGTTGTGGCATCCCAATGGACGAGGGTTGCACTCAACCCCTTTCAAGTGATCCAATGATCAACTTGAATACCATGGTGTTTTTCTTTCTTTCACTCTATCACATTTGCGAGGAATCTCCACAACTTGGAGCCTCTCGCCCTTACAATGGAAGATCACAAAGAAGCACGGATGTAAGGGAGGGAAAAGCAACACACACAAGACTCAAAGCAAGAGCACAAACACGCACACTAGTCACAACTTGAGCTCTAAGTTCACACACGGAGTTCTCAACTCAAGATGAGCTCAAATTGCTATCACAACGAATCAAATGCGCTAGAATGAAGTCTTGGTGCTTAGAGATGATCAAAGAATGTTTGATGTGCTCCTCCATGCGCCTAGGGGTCCTTTTTATAGCCCCAAGGCAGCTAGGAGCCGTTGGAAGCAATCTGGGAAGGCAATTCTTGCCTTCTGTCGGGTGGCGCACCGGACAGTCCGGTGCACCACCGGACATCCACTGTTCACTGTCCGGTGCAGATTGCTTTCCTAAATTGGCGCAGCCGACCGTTGAAGATTTGGAGCCGTTGGCGCACCGGACACAGTCCGGTGCCCCCTGCCGACCGTTGGCTTGGCCACGCGTCACGCGCGGATTGTGCGGCCGACCGTTGGCGCAGTCGACTGTTGGCTCACCGGACAGTCCGGTGCACCACCGGACAGTTCGATGATTTTTAGGCGTATGCTATTGACTGTTTCCCAAGAGCGACGACTTCGCCGCAGACGACTCACCGGACAGTCTGGTGCACCACCGGACAGTCCGGTGATTTATAGCCGTACGTCGCTGTCGAGACCCGAGAAAAGACTGTTCATCAGGACTGGTCCTGGCACACAGGACACTGTCCGGTGCACCACCGGACAGTCCGGTGCACCCAGACCGAGCAGCCTTTTGGCTGTACATAGCCATCTTTTCTCCAAAATGATTTCTCCTGTTTCTAGCACTTAGACATAATACATTAGTCTTCAAAACAATGTACTAAGTCCAGAAACATACCTTTAATCTTGATTTGCACTTCTTGAGTCTTTGGCACAAATATCACTCAAAGCATTTGTGTGTAGCACTTAATCACCAAAATCTTATAGAAATGGCCCAAGGGCACATTTCCCTTTCAATCTCCCCCTTTTTGGTGATTTATGCCAACACAACAAAAAGCAACTAAAAGAAGTGCAACATCAATGCAAATGAGAACAAAAATTTTGTTTTTGATTCAAATTTGGCATATTTGGATCATTCTTTGCCACACTTGGTTTGTTTTTGCAAATCAAACTCAATTTCCTATCTCTAAGTCAAAATCACTTGTTGAGGCATAGAGAGAGGTATTCCAAGAGAAATTGATCAAAGATTCAAAAACTCCCCTTTTTTCCCATAATCAAACATTCTCCCCACAAGAGACCGACTTTTGACAATAAGAGACAATAAGAGTATTTTGACAAAACAAAAGCTCTAACTCTAGTATTTTCAAAATTCTCAAGTGGTAGCTGATCCATTTGCTTTGGCCTTAATTTCTCCCCCTTTGGCATTAAGCACCAAAACAGGATCATTATTGGCCCTTAAACCCCATTGCCTCACCAAAATCTTCAATTAAGAGTAAAAAGGCAATAAGGGCATGGAGATGAACTTGGAGTAAATTACCCTCTCATCGGAGTGCAGTGGAAGTCTTGCATGGTCCAAGTTCACCTTTTCCCTTTCAATCCACCTTTGAGACTAAATTAAGAAAACTCAAGCACACGGTTAGTCTCAAAGGGTCAAGTTGTAGCATTTCTCCCCCTAAGTATGTGCATCATTCACACATGGACATGTGAGGTCCGAGGATCCCTTGCACAACTTGAGCACCATAAATAAGCAATAAAATGCATAAAGGAACATGATCAAAGGCATAAAACACATGTATGCTATATAATATGAATCGACTCTAGCCTAGCCACAGGAGCAAAAGTCTCCTCAAAGTCCAAACCTGCGACTTGGGCATAACCTTTTGCCACAAGTCGAGCCTTGTTCCTTGTCACCACCCATGCTCGTCCTGTTTGTTGCGGAACACCCACTTGGTTCCCACAATGTTTTGCTTGGGACATGGCACCAGTGTCCAAACTTCATTTCGCTTGAAGTTGTTGAGCTCTTCCTGCATGGCCAACACCCAGTCCGGATCTAGCAAGGCCTCTTCTACCCTGAAAGGCTCAATAGAATAGACAAAAGAGTAATGCTCACAAAAATTAGCTAATCTAGAGCGAGTGGTTACTCCCTTGCTAATATCACCCAAAATCTGGTCGACGGGATGATTCCTTTGAATCGTCGCTCGAACTTGAGTTGGAGGGGCCCGTGGTACTTCTTCCTCCTCAACTTGGTCTTCTTGTACTCCCCCTTGATCACACGCCTCCTCTTGAGGAACCTGTTCATTATCTTGAGTTGGGGGGTGCACCATTGTTGAGGAAGAAGGTTGATCTTGCACTTGGTGTTCCTATGGTCGCACATCTCCAATCGCCATGGTGCGTATTGCGTCCATTGGAACATCATCCTCATCTACATCATCAAGATCAACTTGCTCTCTCGGAGAGCCATTAGTTTCATCAAATACAACGTCGCTAGAGACTTCAACCAAACCTGATGATTTGTTGAAGACTCTATACGCCTTTGTATTTGAGTCATAACCTAACAAAAACCCTTCTACAGCTTTGGGAGCAAATTTGGAATTCCTACCTTTCTTCACTAGAATGTAGCATTTACTCCCAAATACACGAAAATATGAAATGTTGGGTTTGTTACCGGTTAGAAGTTCGTATGACATCTTCTTGAGGAGGCGATGAAGGTAGACCCGGTTTATGGCGTGGCAAGCTGTGTTCACAGCTTCTAACCAAAACCGCTCGGGCATCTTGAATTCTCCAAGCATCGTCCTCGCCATGTCTATAAGCGTCCTGTTCTTCCTCTCTACCACACCGTTTTGCTGTGGTGTGTAGGGAGCAGAGAACTCGTGCTTGATTCCTTCCTCCTCAAGAAACTCCTCCACTTGAAGGTTCTTGAACTCGGACCCGTTGTCGCTTCTAATCTTTTTCACCTTGAGCTCAAATTTGTTTTGAGCTCGCCTTAGAAAGCGCTTGAGGGTCCCTTGGGTTTCTGATTTATCCTGCAAAAAGAATACCCAAGTGAAGCGGGAAAAATCATCAACAACAATAAGACCATACTTACTTCCCCCGATGCTAAGGTAGGCGACAGGTCCGAAGAGGTCCATATGCAGTAGCTCCAGAGGTCTTGATGTAGTCATCACATTCTTGTTGTGATGAGCGCTTCCCACCTGTTTACCTGCTTGACAAGCTGCACAAGGTCTATCTTTTTTGAAAAACACATTTGTTAGACCTAACACATGTTCTCCCTTCAGAAGTTTGTGAAGGTTCTTCATCCCAACATGTGCTAGACGGCGATGCCACAGCCAGCCCATGCTAGTCTTAGCAATCAAGCATGCATCTAGACCAGCCTCCTCCTTTGAAAAATCAACTAAATAGAGTTTGTCGTTTAGTACACCCTTAAAAGCTAATGAACCATCACTCCTTCTAAAGACAGACACATCTACATTGGTAAATAAGCAATTGTAACCCATATTACATAATTGAGTAACGGACAACAAGTTATACCCGAGCAATTCAACTAAAAACACATTAGATATGGAATGCTTGGATGAAATAGCTATCTTTCCTAGTCCTTTAACCTTGCCTTGATTCCCGTCACCGAATATAATTGAGTCTTGGGAATCTTTGTTCTTGACGTAGGAGGTGAACATCTTCTTCTCCCCCGTCATGTGGTTTGTGCATCCGCTGTCGATAATCCAGCTTGAGCCCCCGGATGCATAAACCTGCAAGGCAAATTAGGCTTGGGTTTTAGGTACCCAACTCTTCTTGGGTCCTACAAGGTTAGTAACAATAGCCTTAGGGACCCAAATGCAAGTTTTATCTCCCTTGCATTTTTCCCCCAATTTCCTAGCAACCACTTTCTTATTTTTACATGAAAGTACAAAATCAGTGTTGCAGGCATGAAAAATAGTAGTAGATTTATTTTGCATTTTCTTAGGTACATGATGAACAACATTGTTCATAGGCATATTTCTACCATGCACAAAGGAAGAACTTGAACCAAACATGGCATGTGAATCATAAGCATTAAAACTCCTATTATGATGAGCATTCCTAGAAAATTTTCTATCATAAATAAATGCATGATTCTTTTGACTACTACTAGCCATAGGAGCCTTCCCTTTTTCCTTGTTGAAAATGGGAGCCCTTTGGCTTGTTAAGTTCTTGGCTTCCTTCTTAAAGCCAAGCCCATCCTTAATTGAGGGGTGTCTACCAACAGTGTAGGCATCCCTAGCAAATTTTAGTTTATCAAAATTACTTTTGCAAGTCTTAAGTTGAGCATTAAGACTTGCTACTTCATCATTTAATTTAGAAATAGAAATTAAATGTTCATTACAAGCATCAACATTAAAATCCTTGCATCTATTGCAAATTACAACATGATCTACACAAGGACTAGATTTATTAACTACCTCTAGCTTAGCATTTAAATCATCATTCAAAATCTTCAAGCTAGAAATAGATTCATTGCAAATAGATAATTCAGAAGATAGTAATTCATTCCTTTTAATCTCTAAGGCGAGAGACTTTTGAACACTGACAAATTTGTCATGTTCCTCATACAAGATGTCCTCTTGCCTCTCTAGCAGTCTATCTTTTTCATTTAATGCATCAATCAGCTCATTAATCTTTTCTACCTTAGCTCTATCTAATCCTTTGAACAAGCTAGTGTAATCAATTTTATCATCACTAGAGTCCTCATCACTATAAGTAGAGTACTTAGGAGTTTCTCTATTGTTTACCTTCTTTTCCTTTGCCATTAGACAAGTATGGCGCTCGTTGGGGAAGAGCGACGACTTGTTGAAGGCTGAAGCGGCGAGTCCTTCGTCGTCGGAGTCGGACGACGAACAATCCGAGTCCCACTCTTTGCCAAGGTGCGCTTCGCCCTTCGCCTTCTTGTAGGCCTTCTTCTTTTCCCTCTTCCCACTTTTCTCTTATTCCTGGTCATTAGTATTGTCGGGACAATTTGCTATAAAATGACCATACTTACCACACTTGAAGCAGGAGCGCTTTCCCTTCGTCTTGCTCTTGTTGGGATGCTCCTTGTGACCTTTTAGCGCCGTCTTGAAGCGCTTGATGATGAGGGCCATTTCTTCCTCGTTAAGCCCGACCGCCTCAACTTGCGCCACCTTGCTAGGTAGCGCCTCCCTGCTACTTGTTCTTTGAGAGCAACGGTTTGAGGCTCGTGGATCGGCATTGGGCCATTCAACGCCTCATCAACATATCTTGCCTCCTTGATCATCATTCGCCCGCTTACAAACTTTCCGAGTATTTCCTCGGGCGTCATCTTGGTGTACCTAGGATTTTCACGAATAGAGTTTACAAGATGAGGATCAAGGACAGTGACGGACCTTAGCATAAGCCGGACGACGTCGTGGTCCGTCCATCTCGTGCTTCCATAGCTCCTTATTTTGTTGACCAGGGTCTTGAGCCTGTTGTACGTTTGGGTTGGCTCCTCCCCCCTGATCATTGTGAACCTTCCCAGTTCGCCCTCCACCAACTCCATCTTGGTGATCATAGTGACGTCGTTCCCCTCATGCGAGATCTTGAGGGTGTCCCAAATCTGCTTGGTGTTATCCAAGCCGCTCACCTTATGGTATTCTTCCCTGCACAAGGATGCTAATAGAACAGTGGTAGTTTGTGCATTTTTGTGAATTTGTTCATTTATAAACATGGGATTATCCGCACTATCAAAATTCATTCCATTTTCTGCTATCTCCCATATACTTGGATGAAGAGAGAACAAATGGCTATGCATTTTGTGACTCCAAAATCCGTAGTCCTCTCCATCAAAGTGCGGAGGTTTCCCAAGTGGAATTGAAAGTAAATGAGCATTGGAGTTAGACGGAATACGAGAATAATCAAAAGAAAAGTTTGAGTTAACCGCTTTCTTTTTCTCGTAGTCGTCGTCTTTTTGGGAAGAGGAAGACTCGTCGCTGTCGTAGCAGACTATCTTCTTGATGCGCCTCTTCTTCTTCCCGTCCTTCTTCTTGTGACTCGAGCCAGAGTCAGTGGGCTTATCATCTCTTGGCTCGTTGAAGATGGATTCCTTCTCCTTATCGTTGACCACCATCCCCTTTCCCTTAGGATCCATCTCTTCGGGCGATTAGTCCCTTTCGTGAAGATAACGGCTCTGATACCAATTGAGAGCACCTAGAGGGGGGTGAATAGGTGATCCTATAAAAACTTAAAACTTATAGCCAAAAAATTTGGTTAAGTATTAGAGAGATAATACCAAGTGACTATAAAGCGAGCTCTTGTGAATCACAACAATCACACAAAAAGCAAACACAAGAGACACGCGAGTTATCCCATGGTTCGACAAGTACAACACTTGTCAACCTCCACGTTGTGGCGTCCCAATGGACGAGGGTTGCACTCAACCCCTTTCAAGTGATCCAATGATCAACTTGAATACCACGGTGTTTTTCTTTCTTTCACTATATCCCGTTTGCGAGGAATCTCCACAACTTGGAGCCTCTCGCCCTTACAATTGAAGATCACAAAGAAGCACGGATGTAAGGGAGGGAAAAGCAACACACACAAGACTCAAAGCAAGAGCACAAACACGCACACTAGTCACAACTTGAGCTCTAAGTTCACACACGAAGTTCTCAACTCAAGGTGAGCTCAAATTGATATCACAACGAATCAAATGCGCTAGAATGAAGTCTTGGTGCTTAGAGATGATCAAAGAATGCTTGGTGTGCTCCTCCATGCGCCTAGGGGTCCCTTTTATAGCCCCAAGGCAGCTAGGAGCCGTTGGAAGCAATCTGGGAAGGCAATTCTTGCCTTCTGTCGGGTGGCGCATCGGACAGTCCGGTACACCACCGGACATCCACTGTTCACTGTCCGGTGCAGATTGCTTTCCTAAATTGGCGTAGCCAACCGTTGAAGATTTGGAGCCGTTGGCGCATCGGACACAGTCCGGTGCCCCTTGCCGACCGTTGGCTCGGTCACGCGTCACGCGCGGATTACGCGGCCAAACGTTGGCGCAGTCGACCGTTGGCTCACCGGACAGTCCGGTGCACCACCGGACAGTCCGGTGATTTTTAGCCGTATGTTGTTGACTGTTTCTCGAGAGCGGCGACTTCGCCGCAGACGACTCAATGGACAGTCCAGTGCACCATCGGACAGTCCGGTGATTTATAGCCGTACGCCGCCGTCGAGACCCGAGAGAAGACTGTTCATCGGGACTGGTCCTGGCACACCGGACAGTTCGGTGCACCCAGACCGAGCAGCCTTTTGGTTGTACATAGCCATCTTTTCTCCAAAACGATTTCTCCTATTTCTAGCACTTAGACATAATACATTAGTCTTCAAAACAATGTACTAAGTCCAGAAACATACCTTTAATCTTGATTTGCACTTCTTGAGTCTTTGGCACAAATATCACTCAAAGCATTTGTGTGTAGCACTTAATCACCAAAATCTTATAGAAATGGCCCAAGGGCACATTTCCCTTTCAAGTATTGAACCAAGCTCTTTGGTTGTGGCTACCTCCTCTTCCTCTCTCGCATGTTAGTTTCCCCCTGCGATTCATTTCGTCTTCTGTTCTGTCCACCATGAGCAGCCTCATTCATCCCCTGTCTACTCAGCAGAAAATCAAGATGGAGTAGCACTGAGGAACGATGAGCAAACCTAATTAAGCATTTAGAGCCATGCAAATAGTTATTAAACCGTGTAGATTCAATTCCTGGGCCATGAATCTGAGTAACTCATCGAACATGCTTTCGGTAAGCATCAGGTTTGCTATGATTCAACGTTTTTCCTGTGGCCTTTATGCAAACAGGGAACTTAAAATTTTAAGAGCTATGGGAGACAAAAACAGCAGGGAAGGGAACCTACGGCGACGTTAGGAAGAGAACTGCCAAAGGAGGGTGGCAAAGGAGGAAACCTGGCTAGTGTTTGAGATGGATGACTGGAGGGGCCAACCTGTGATGTCCACCGCATGTCCCCATCTAGCTCGACCCTCCTGCCACCGGCCGCAGATGCATCCGGCACCATGCCCATTTGCTCACTGGAGGCCTGCTACACACCTCCTTCACTACCCGGCTCACCAGCTACACGTCTACACCAGTCCCGCTTTGTTGTTGCTCTAGTGTTTGAGGATCATGAGGTGCTTGGGCTTCAGGTTGTGGAGACAGAGTCTGTGGCTTCAAATATACCTTTGGTTTTGTCATGATCGGTTTGCAGAACCTGTAAAAATGGTTTCAGAAGCAACAGTCTGAATCAATGTCATACTAAAATTGATGAAGAGTGTTTTTGTTGCAAAGACCAGAAAGTGGAGAAGCGATGCAAGCTTGATTATGGAAATACCAAGCCCTTAGCTTGGGAAAAGAATCAATATAAATCGGCCGAGCAGGAACCTCATTGACTGAGCCCATATCATTGCAAGAATCCCTATTAGAGGCAGATGAATTTGAGAACTCAATGTGATTATTGTGCATCAACAACAGATAGTCCAGAGTCAGTTCCAGCTTTACTGAGCCTCCACGAACAGCAATACAATACTCTTGAGGAGGTCTATAAAACTTCCACAAGCGAAGAAGACAAAGAAATGCACAAGAGAAGAATCTATAAATAGATATTTCACCATGAATGGTAGACTTGTGATTAGGAGGCAGTGGTATTGACCCAAAAGCCTCACATATTGGCATTAACGCCACAACAACATCTGGAACCTGTATCACATAAAGATTTTCTTAAATTCAGGAACAACAATCAGTGCAGCAATGTTAAATAATTTTGTGCCCAATTAATAAAATGTTTTACATTTGTGACATAGAATATTAGAACACGCATAACACTACTACTACTTGCAGGATACCTAAATAAATGCTTTGATTGTTGCACTGATTGCTGTAATGTGGGGAATAATGTGATGTGTAAGCTGAGGTACTTGAGGGTCAGGATACCCCTCTTGGACTGCGCCTCGTCACTGACTAGGCGTCCTTCTACCCCATCCCGACCATGACACCAGTGTGGCGCGGGCGCCCCACGATGCTGGGGAAGACGGCCCTTGGGGCGTCGTCGCCAGCGAACCCAGCCTGCCGAGGTTGGTGTTGTTGTTAGGGGCCCAGCAGCCACCGAGAACCTTGCATTCTCAAGAACAGATGTGACCAAACCGGTGGCTTACCTTGACCATGCCAGTTCCGTTGTCGCAGACGATGGGCTGGATATCCTCGGCATCGGCCATTTTCTACCTACACCATAGCTCGCCCGATGCCACGTTTGTTAAAACAAGCAGAAAGTATCCATGAGTTGCTCTACAGAATCCGTTCTAAAATGCATCAATTGAAGCTATTCTCTGTTTCTATTTTGCTCCCAGCATAAGACAGTAATAAAAAAACATGGCATTGACCACCAAACCACAGATCGGGCCATTTCGTTAACGAAAGGCCCGCGACGATGCTAGATCACGCGCGCAAGCACGCGGATCTGCTGCATTTCAAATAAACGCGTGCCCCAATTCCAGCGAGATCCAGCCGGATCCGCGGCAGGAGCGCGCAAGCGCGAGATCGGATCGGCTTGGCACGACCCCAAGCGAGCAATGCTAGGCGGATTTGGGAGAGCCGCACCACGCCCCCACGCCACGCGCTGGCAGGAGCAGGCAGAGAGGGACTCTAGGGTGACTGCAGAGATGGTGAGAGACAGTTACCGGATTAACGGAGGATCCGCGGTGAGGAGGCGAGGTGCGGTGAGCTCAGGCAGGCAGAGAAGAGCAGAGGAAGAGAGAGCGGTGGTGGTGATGGTTCTGTAGGGTTGCTCCCGTGGCCGCAAACCTCTTGGCTCAAAAATGACCTCGAGCCTCTTAGCTCGCGACGGGTGGGAATCACGCTGAGCGCTGGCTTTCTCCCGTGGCCGCCATCACCGCCTGCGCGCGCGCTAGATTCGGGTGTCCAGTTCGAATGGGGCTACATCGGAGTCGTCCTTAGAGTCCTCGACGACGGGAGGGAGAAGAGAGAGGTGGGCATCGACGGGAGCGCTATCGAGGGGTAGAGGGAGAATGGAGGTGGCGGCGGCTGGAAGCAAAGGGAGGGGTTAGGGTTTGCCCCCACCTAGCCTTCCGCCTCTGGACCTGGGCCCAACGACGACGATGGAGTGAGGCGGAGGGGAGGAGTCGAGAAAGGCTAGGGGATGGGACTGACCTGCTCCTTTGCCATGGGCCACCATCAGATCGACAAGCGCAGCGACCTCGTGCGGGAGGCGCTGCGATGCTGGGGGTAGGGGTGCGGACGGGGGATGGAGTTGTCGCACGTGGCGCGGCGGTGATGGTGGGGTGTCACGGATGGGGGTGGGGATGGCGGCGGCGGGGCTGGAATTATAGATGGCCAAATGGGCCGTGCCTAACGGGCCGGCCCGAAGCACGGCCCGTTTAATAGTGCCGGCCCGGCCCGGCACAAGAACCGTGCCGTGCTTGGGCCGCTGTCTCGGCCCGCAGTGCCGGCCCGGCCCGGCACGATTATATATTTTTTATTTTATAAAACATAGTATATATATATTTACATTTTATATTAACTATTTACAACAAACGCACTCAAGTTATACTGGTTAGTGTCCTTCAGTTAAGCGTTTCAGCCTTGTAGAGGGAGGTTGCTATTTCCTTGAATTAATGGGAGAACGTGACCAGTTAAACGGGCCGGCCCGGCACGACCACCAGGCCGCCGTGCCGTGCCTGGGCCGCAGCTGCGGCACGCGGGCCGGCCGAGCACGGCCCGATTAACTGTCGGGTCTGACGGGCCCGTGCCGGGTCGGGCCGCCCGTTTGGGCACCTCTAGCTGGAATATCACGAGCGAGATCGCGGGAGGCAGAACACGCGCAATGTGGACGCCTACAATAAGGAATTGTAGAGTAGTAAAGCTATTAATGGGAGAACGTGACCAGTTAAACGGGCCGGCCCGGCACGACCACCAGGCCGCCGTGCCGTGCCTGGGCCGCAGCTGCGGCACGCGGGCCGGCCGGGCACGGCCCGATTAACTGTCGGGTCTGACGGGCCCGTGCCGGGCCGGGCCGCCCGTTTGGGCACCTCTAGCTGGAATATCACGAGCGAGATCGTGGGAGGCAGAACACGCGCAATGTGGACGCCTACAATAAGGAATTATAAAGTAGTAAAGCTATTTTTCGTCAACGTACTCCCAATAAGAAAAATGTATTTAGCAGAGCATAACTTCCAATAAAAAGATTGTAAGAGTAAATTAGGGTATGTTTGTTTTTACTTATAGATTATATAAGTTGAAATTATGATGAAAAAGTAAGAGGATAAAATATTAATTTATAACTATAAATAAGTTAAAATAAGTTAGTATAAGATAGCTTGTTTTAGTTTATTTATAATTACAAAGTGATATTTTATTCTCTTACGGCGTAAAGTTGACTTTGTACGTTATAGTTCAACTTATATATAATATACGAGGAGACAAATATGGGCTAAGTAGCAAAGACCACAGAAATAAACAAAAATAGATACTCATGTCCGTCAATGCGATGCAGAAATATCAGGAGACAGCCGCGTACAACGCATCCAGCGGGCGGCGCACGCAGACGAGAGGGCGGGCGAACACAGACAGACAGCAGAGAGCAGACGCTGAGACTGAGACGTGGGCAGAAACGTGCCTCCTCAAATGTCGCCCTCCCTCGCCGCCGTCGCAAAAGATTCTCTCCATCTCACGGCCGACAATAAAAAAAAAATACTCCTACTAGTAGGAAGAAAAAAAAACAGAAGAAAGCAGTCCAGCCTGCCTCTGCCTGTTTCGTGTGTCTGAGGATCTCCTGATCTCCTTCCTCCCTGTCCTTCTCCACCCCTCCCCGGCTCCCCCATCGTTGTCATCCGTCGCCTCCTCTCCTCGCTCGCTCACTCACTCGCTCTAGGCCCCCTTCTCCTCCTCTGACGCTGATGATCTGAGCATCTGAAGGATAGGTAGCAAGGGCCCTGCTCGCGGCTCACCTCCCCGGAGGTGCTTGCTGGTGGGTGCTACGGAGGAGTACTACGACGAGGAGGAGGAGGTAAGAAGCACCACCACCGTACCTTCCTCTCTTCTCTTGTTGGGAATCGTCCTGGTGCTGAGTTGACTGGAGCTGGATTCGCTCGCTCGCTCGCTCGTTCGTGCCTCTCGCTCCTCCTGCCCCGTTTTCGAGCAAAGCGAAAGCAAATCGCGGTCGTTAATTCCGAGATCGATCCGTGTCGAGTTTTCCGGGCCCAAGCTGGAAAGATTCGGCAAGTAAAGTACATCTGATCTTGTAGTAGCATATACTAGTGTTGTACACTGTCCTCCCATGCCCAACCAGATTCATTCATTCATTCATTTCTAAATTGCAGTCTGTCTTTTTGTTTGTGGACAAGTGAACCCACATCCTCCTCACCTCAGCAGCCTCACCGCCCATCGCAGACTCTGCGCGGCTGCTGACAAAGAGCGCAGAATCGCCAAGACTAGACCATCTCAGCTGTCCGGGTTCCATGGAGGGCGGCGACGGCGACGGCGAGACGACGCTGTCCGGGTTCGGCGTCGGCGGCGTGGACACCAAGGTGCTGCACGCGTTCCAGACCAGCTTCGTGCAGGTGCAGACGCTGCTGGACCAGAACCGCCTCCTGATCAGCGAGATCAACCACAACCACGAGTCCAGGGTGCCCGGCGACCTCTCCCGCAACGTCGGCCTCATCAGGGAGCTCAACAACAACATCCGCCGCGTCGTCGACCTCTACGCCGACCTCTCCTCGCTCTTCGCCGCATCCGACGGCGACGGCGCGTCCGAGGGCGGGTCCGTCGGCACCGTCCGCCAGGCGGGCGCGGGCGCCGCCGGGGCCGGCCACAAGAGGATCAGGTCCGGCCTCGACTGACCTGTTTAGGCAGCAGCTTCCAGATCATCCCCTTTTCATTTTTTGACTTGAGCTCATCTTCTTGCATCTGTCCACGACGTACGCTGTATATCTATCTATCCATATTATCTCCTCTGCTACAATTAATCACTCCCATTTCCTTGTTGCTGTGAGCTACTAGTATGCACTTTTGATGCCCATGACGACGATGGGCCCCAAAAATCCAAGGGACTGTCAGACTCAGACACACAGGTGAAAATTTCCCCTCGATTTCATCTCTGTTTCTACACTGCGTGCCAGAGAGAAAAGAAAGCAACCATCTTTCGCGCGCTCATGCAGCACGATCTGCTTGGCGCTTTCCATGATTGCGAGCAAGCCAAGCCGCTCGCTCTGTGCGTTGCCTGGGATGCTTTTTTTTTTCCTTGCCCCCCTTGTTTTCCACGCTGTCCTGCTTCCCCTTTCTCTCGCCATGCTCGCTTCGCTTGCGGAGAAGCCCTGCCGTCGCTTGTTTTTCCTGCGCTCTCTCGACTTTTTCGCAGCAGCAGCAGCACAGCGGCGGCACTTTCTGCGGAAACCTGTTGACGCTGGGCGTTCCGTCCGGCATTGGATGATGGCGATTGCATCAGCTGTTTAGGATTTGGAACTGCAAAAATAAAGAGAGAGAGAGAGAGAGAGAGAGAGAGAGAGAGAGAGAGAGAGAGAGAGTTGCAGCTACAGTGGACTGAGTGTGGAGAGGGACAGGGAAATCAAATGCAATGCAAATCGCTTTTCCACCGGCTCCTTTTATGTTTGTCGTAGCAGGCGCCTCCCTGTCCCTCCCGGATAAAGTCGGCGTGGTGGTTTCCCACGAGATTCGCCGCTTGTGAAAAGATCCTTTTTATGCACAGGCATCAAGTACTTTGGAATTGCCAAAATCCAGAGGACGCTGTTAGTTTGCATCGGATTGTACTTGGAGCAGTTAAAAGTTAAAATTTATATAAATCAGAGAAGTAATTCGACTAGAAAATTATTCAAAAATCATTCAAACCCACGAATCCGTAACAAAGCAACCGAACGGGGCCTAAAAGTCTTGTTAGGTTGCATATAGATGTTAGGGGATCGAGGAGAAATGAAATCCACTTTATTCAATTTTATTCAATTTTAACTAGCAATTGATTAAATCTCCTCTGATCGTCTTCCATCTACCCCTTAACCAAACAAGGTCTAAACATATTTTGATCTAAATAGGAGAATAATATTAACAACAACACCACCGGTACCGGCACCATTTTCGTTTTCATAGACCACGACTGTGCTGTGCACCTTTGGCACGATTTTTTTAATTAAGCCGATGGATAAGCTCTAATAAAAATCGTGTCGAAAAGACCTCACTTTGGACTTTAAAGGAGAGAAAAGAATGACATCTTTACTTTTTTTAAAAAAAAACCAATAGAATCTAAGGATTAGAGATGGACTTCCAATCCATGATTTCGAGGGATAATTCTACTGCTGCACTACGAAACCTAGAAAGTATGGGCGACCAATTACATTAGCGCAACGTAAAGCTAGGATCACTGAGAAAAAAAGATATCTTTAAGTGGCAGTGGCACTGCCGCACTGGCAGGCCTCCTCACTTCCAATCATGCTGCGCTTGACCAGTACTAACAAGGAAAGCGGCCCAGCCTTTTTTTTTTGACCGTTCTTGACCCCTGGCAATGAGGAAATCTGGCATTGTGCTCTCACTGCAAGCTTGCAATATCATTTCACCCATTTATACATAATAGATTTTTTCAATCCTCCCGCACTAAATTTTTGCAACATACTTTCATCTTACGCTAGCATAATAATTCTAGAATATATAAAGTCATCAAAGTAACTGCACGAATATAAATGTGTAATATGAAGTGAGAGATAAAATGGTCAAGATAACCAAGAGTGGATAAATTAAGCTTCTCTAAAATTTATTGCACAAATTAAAGCATATATCAACCCGTCCACTTCACCTCTTATATATATAAATAGTGTTTCTACCGTTCGATTAAGAGTTTAGCATCCTAGGTTCCAAATCCTAGACTAAGCATGGTAGTTCTAGTAGTATAAATATTTAAATGTAACTGCTCAAAAAAATGATTTAATTACTGTACGGATTAGAAACGACTCGATATCGAAGAGTCGGTATTCTCCACTAGTGCTTGTTGGGAAGCACCCGCGCAAGAGTGTCACCCTTTGGTCCGCGCAAGGACCAAGCGCTCTCTACGTGTTGATTCTTTGCCACTCAGTCACAGCGAACTTCCAACAGTCGTGTACACCTTGAGTTGGGTCATCCACAAATTCTATGGATGATCACCGAACTTTCGATCGCCACCAAAACGTCTTGATGATACCGACCATCAAGAGTAACAAGCATAGAGTAGCACTTGACCTATCCAAGACTAATGGCTAATGAGAATGGTTGATGCACAATTGTTTCTTTCAATATGCTAATGAGGCCACTAATCACGTGATTGTCAACTTTTTTTCAAGTTTCTTACTAGGCAAAGGCTCTTACTTACATTTCAAAGGGGTATCAGCCCATATAATGGTCAAGAGAGCTAGAATAGACGAGCTGGGCTGTATTTATACGTCTCAACCAGTCAAATAGTTGTTATAGTGCCTTTGGGCTAAAATCGCGGGCGTCGAGCCATCTGACGCATGATTATTAGACCATCGGCACCCGACAACCCCTTGTTGAACTAGTTTGATGCTCACGAAATCTCTTTGGTCATATTTTGGAGGGCGTTAGACCATCTATCGCTTGATTGTCGGACATCGTCAGCTAGGTCCAATGAGACTCAAGGACCACACTGATCTCATTATGTCAGATGTAGTTGTTAGAGTATAATGTAGGAGCGTATGGTTCGACAACCTCGTTGAATTAGTTTGACATTCACAAAACCTCTTTTGGTCATATTTTGCAAGACGTCGTCAGGGCACAAGCACAATGGTGTGACAGTCACCCCATTCATAGGGCCCAAAGCTCCTATAAGAAGAACCCTAGCTACTATAGGTGCCCCACTCAATGTTAGGTGTCTGACCATATTCAGTGTTAGGCGTAAGACGATCATGCCTTCACTGGCACACGTGTAGGCGTGGGACCATATTCAATAGTTTGAGTCCGACGTTCTTGTTTTTCAAGGTCTAACGCCTCCAAACTCTCTTAAATAACTTTTAATTTAAAAACTTCATGCATGGTGTTTGTCCCAAATGATTTTGGACTCATCCGAGCTATGGAGAGCTAAAGAAAGTTATTGTGCATCACACTTAACTCATTAAACTTACCTATGTCAAGGTAGCAATTCATACCCCCATTTATAGCATGATTAAAGGAAAACAAAGTCCTAAAACTACTCTAATTGTCTCTCAACTTCAATTGATACTTATAACTAAAAAGTCCACCCCCTTAACATCCATCTTTTTAAGACCTAAATGAATTCCATACTTAAGGCCATCAAAACCATTGATTATCCAAACAATAAATATTATTGTGGCCTAACTCAAATTGTCTCTATAGAATACACATTAGAGACATAACAATCTTATGTCGCCATTAATCCCTAAAACCACTAAGGGTCCAGATGTTTTCAATATCTCCATTTTTGGCGATTGATTTTAACACTACCTCGAGTATGTGAAAGAAATGATGTTTTAAAATACTTGATTTCAATGAACTTGTGGCATTAAAACATGAATCTTAGGATAAGTTCATACAAAACCAACTTCACATCATGTACTGTAAGAGCAACAAACAAAAATGATAAGTAACATGCTATGAATATAAAGAAAGAAACACGTGTCATGCATGCAACATAACATAACATATAAGACATGAAAGGAAAAGTACATGTGCCATATGAACATTCCAGCATATGAACAAGTGAGTATCATGAGAGAAATACAAAAAGCACCTAGTGGGTTCAATTCAAGCAAAACCGTACAAGGTGGTCTATTTTAGTTTTGATTAGAAGTTTAATGGCATATTTACAAGCTTAAAAAGTTTAGTGCTTATCAAACACAGAGAAAATTATAATGGCACAAACATAATTAACCCTTATATTTTCTATTGCTATCGAGTTTTGATTTACCTATCCTAGGACACGTAGGCGCGTAGGTGATATGGTAGAGCAGGCTCCCTAGGCGCGCAGGTGACACGGGAGAGCAGGCTGTGAACTAGTGAGAAGCTGGTGCACTTATACAATTTCTATGTATCACATATATAGACTGTTTCAATAAAATATAAAAATATGAGGGTTTTATTGATTAAGTGAGTGCGAATGTGGAGCCAACAACTAAGATTCTCTTTTAAATGTTTGAATCAAGGTGACTAATTTTTAAGCACCGTTAATAGGATGTTTGGATACTAGTTAAAAATATTAATATAGTCTAATAATCATAGAACTAATTACACGGATAATGACTAAATGACAAGACAAACCTCTTAAGTCTATCGAGTCCATTATTAGTCCATGTGGTGCTATAGTAAACATTTGATCAACATAGATTAACTAGACTTAATAAATTTTTCTCATTGTTTTGTCTTCACATGTATAATTAGTTTCTTAATTAGAATCTTTTTAATATTCGTAATTGAGTTTTCAAACATCGTGAACTTTATTTAGTGGAAACTTTTATAGCCTTGTCCTCTATACATAAATATCTGTACATATTTTTTACTTTTTTATGTACGCAACCTTAAAATATTTTATACTTATTTTTGTTTTATTAAATCTGTTTTTAAGTATTAAATTGAATAAAGAATAGCAAATAGAATCTCTAGGAGAGAGAGAGAGGGAGAGAGGGAGTGAGAGAGAGCGTTTAGCGGTTATGGAGCAAACCTTGTAGAGGGAGGCGGGGAATGGGTAAATCGCGCGCGACTCCTGCGGATCCACCGTCACCCACGCCTTCTCTGGCCTCACAAATGAAAAACCTATTTTTGGTGCTCTCTTTCTCTCTCTCTCTCCCCGAGAAGGGTACGATCGAGTTCGGTTCTGCTTCCTTCCGGCTCGCCACCTCCTCGGCCACCGGCGCCGGCGCCGGCGCGATATCTACTCACGGACGAGATCTCGGTAACTAAACCGGGTCTTGAACCCAATCGAATTTGCCGTGGTCATCGGTTTGCTTCCTGTGACTAATCCGCCGTTGTGATGGTACTACGGGTACCGCTGCTTTCCTTTCAGCGTGCATTTGCAGTGCGGTGGCTCGTTGCGTCGCTGCTATATCATCTGAACAGAGAAGAAGGCGACCGGATCCTGCAGCAAAGGCAAGTGACATTCACTATAACAGTATTTTCTTCCTTACTATCCCATTTTAGTGTTCCAATGAAATCTACTTCCCCTTTTACCCATTCTATGGGTCTGTGCATGGTTGAGTCTGCCCCGTATCCAGTAAGCCTGAATCTTGGCTGGCTTGCTGTATAGAACACCATGTTTGGCTGTTTGAACGTATCCTCCAGCCTAATCCATTACATATGCTGTTTGGCTGCTTGCTTGTTGCACCAGCACAAAAGTTATTAAAATTTATTATATTTTCATATAATCTGACAACTTGTGCGTCTTTAAATTGACCATATTATGTCTCGCTTAATCCACTTTTAAATAAATTAAAATCATTTAATAAACACTAATTACATGTTAATACATCATTAGAAAAAGATTAATAGTGTGTCTATAATTTATTATATCATGCCTCAAGCCTTAATCTACTTTTTAAATAAATTAAAAATATTTAATAGACACTAATTATAGATTAATACCTCATTAAGATTGATTAATGGTTGCACTAGTATAGCCAGGCTCACCAGAAACCGATTACATTTTTTGTTTATGTGGAGTCTGGCTAAGTGAGGAATCTTATACCTCATGGGCTAGGACCAACGATCGATTCACGCAACCAATGATCCGCAGGTTGCATCCGGGGAGTCTGGCTGAGCTAAATTTAGGCAACCAATTACACCCTCTATAATACTGTTGGCTTTTGTCAGGTGGTTTAGGGCATGTAAAACCTTGAGAATATGAATTGGTTTTTCAAGTACAAGAGACAGCTAAAAGTCCGTGTGGTATAATTCTGAGCCTATGGACCATAAATAAAGTTAAAGACAATGTGTTTGGAGAAATTTTGTAGAGATGGACTTTTCGCGAAGAGTTTGTCTCTTGTATTTCTTTCAATTAAACCCTAGAGGTCCTTAAAGAGACCCATATTAAATGTGGTTATACATGCTCTTAAACCTTGTTCGTCTATCCAGGATCACATTTATATTCATTTCAGCTGATCAAAGTTTATATAAATTAGAGAAGTAATCCGGATAGGAATCGTACAAACCGAAATGGAGCCTTATTAGTTTCCTGGTTGGTTCCATTTGTAAGCGCTTATCCTATCCTATTACGATTCGTCCTATGTCCCAATCAGATGATGTTTAATAATAAATTGTAATTGGACAGTTTGGACTCAATCCAATCTAGGCCGGATGTAGTCTTTTCGTTTTTTCGGAGTATCAAGCTTGGAAATTTAATATTTTAAATAAAAACTTTGGTCCATAACATAATTCAGTATTTAGATGATTACAAATTCGAAGATGAATATGAAAAGAATTCTGTTTGTGGTTCTTTATGTTAAAAAAATGGTTTTATTTTATCTGAAAACCAATACCCAATACACCCTTAATTATTGGGGCTATTGTGTTTCTGTCTTTGGATTGAAGTCAGGGCTGTGTCGTCAAAAACTGAGGCCATGTGCAAAACTATTGAATAGAAGACCCTTCTCATTAATTGCTTGAAAAACAGAATTATAACAATAAAATATTGTAATGTATTGCATAGAAATAGAATTTATCAAAAAAGTACCTATTCAACTCTTGGTTGTATAAATTTTACTTGAACAACTTTGCACAACATAACAATTCTCAGTCAACATATAACAGTGAGTAAGAAAAATATTTTCATTAATAAATTAATACAAGATAATTAATCAATTAGACAAGATAATTACCTGCAGAGTTACACTGATGATCTTTAGACTTTAGGAATCAGCAACATGAAGACAGAAATTATACACTCCTCCCGTCAAGGGTTTGTGGTCCTTATTTTGACTGTAATGAAGAATTGCAGTCAATGTCATCTATTACTGTGTCGCTGCATCCTCAATTTAATCATTACTGTTTTGTTATCTTTTACAGTTGAACAATGACTGCTCAGCCAAAGAAGAGGGCTATTGTGGAGAGTGGAGATGGAGGTCTTGGTTTGGGAATTGCTACATTCATTGCAAACGGTGAGGATTTGGGTCCCATCATTCGTCATTCGTTTGAGTCTGGGAAACCTGAAGCGCTGATGCAGAACCTTAGAAGCATTGTGAAGAAGAAGGAAGTTGAGATCGAAGAGCTATGCAGGCTTCACTATGAGGATTTCATCCTTGCTGTTGATGAACTACGTGGTGTGTTAGTCGACGCCGATGAGTTGAAGGGCATGCTATATGGCGAGAATTCACACCTGCAGGAGGCTTCTGCTGACCAACTCCTGAAGCTGGACGAACTTCTTGAGCTATACTCTGTCAAGAAAAACGTCGGGGAGGCCATAACAACGCTGAAGATATGTGTCGAGGTGTTCAGCTTGTGCATGACATGCAACAATTTCATTGCCGAAGCTAAGTTCCATCCTGCACTTAAGACACTGGACCTGATCCAGAAAGGCTACCTGCGAAACATTCCTTTGAAGCTTGTTAAGAAGGTGGTGGCGAGGCAGATCCCACTGATAAAGCTGCACATAGAGAAGAAAGTCTGTAGCGAGTTCAACGATTGGCTCGTCCATATTAGAAGAATGGCCAAGCAGATTGGGCAGGCCTCCATAAGCCAGGCGTCGTCGGCTCGCCAAAAGGGGGAGGAGATGCGTGCCCGGCAGAGGGAAGCCGAAGCGCATAGCCATGCTGGACCAGATGAGCATCTGTATGCCTTGGACCTGGAGAACACGGAAGAGGAATCGGCGCTACATTTTGATCTCACACCGGTTTATCGGGCGCACCACATGCACGCATGTCTTGGGATGGAGGACAAGTTCAGAGACTACTACTACAAGAACAGGCTGATGCAACTCAACTTGGACATGCAGATCTCCACTTCGCAGCCCTTCTTGGAGTCCCATCAACCCTTCCTTGCCCAGGTAGCTGGGTTCTTTATAGTCGAAGAACGTGTTCTTCGAACCGCAGATGGATTGCTGTTGGAGAGCCAGGTGGAAACAACATGGGAGACAGCTATTGGCAAGATAACGTCTATACTGGAGGAACAGTTCTCTCGCATGCGTACAGCCAGCCACTTCCTTCTCATAAAAGACTATGTCACTCTTCTAGGCGCAGCTGTGAACAAGTACGGCTATCGAATCACACAGCTGATTGAAGTTCTGGAGAAGAGTAGGGACAAATACCACCAGCTGCTGCTTCTTGACTGCCGGAAGCAGATAGACGACGTCCTTACTAATGACTCGTACGAGCAGATGGTTATAAAGAAGGAATACGAGTACAGCATGAATGTGACAGCGTTTCATCTGGAACACGATGACGCGATCCCCGATTTCCCATACGTGACATCGTTCTCCTCTTCCGTTCCAGATGTCTGCCGCATCGTCCGGTCCTTCATCGAGGATTCCGTCAGCTACTTGTCATACGGCGGTCTCATGAACATCTACGATGTGGTGAAAGCATACCTAGACCGGCTGCTGATCGAGGTGCTGAACGACAGCCTTCTGAACATGATATACGCGCGTTCCCTGGGCATGTCGCAGATGATGCAGCTCGCTGGAAACATATCGGTCCTTGAGCAAGCATGCGGCATGTACCTGCTGCACTCTGCCCAGCTGTGCGGCATCCCGAAGCGTGTCGCCGAGAGGTCCCATTCCGGCCTGACTGCTCGAGCGGTCCTCAAGGCCTCGCAGAACGCGGTGTACAACGCGCTGATAAACCTGACCAATTTCAAGGTCGACGAGTTCATGGTGCTCCTGGAAGAGGTGAACTGGATAGCGGAGGAAGCCCCCGACAACGCGAACGACTACATGAACGAGGTCCTGATCTACCTCGAAACGCTGGTGTCGACGGCGCAGGAGATCCTGCCTCTGGAAGCTCTGTACAAGGTGGTTTCTGGTGCCATGAGCCACATCTCGGACTCCATAATGACCACGCTCCTGAACGACGGCGTGAAGAGGTTCACCGTCAACGCGGTGTTAGGGATCGATATTGACCTGAAGACGCTGGAAGCATTCGCGGACGACAAGTTCGACAGCACGGGGTTGTCAGATCTGGGGAAGGAGACGACTTTCAGGGACTGTTTGGTTGAGATCAGGCAGCTCACGAATCTCCTGCTCAGCAGCCAGCCTGAGAACTTCATGAACCCGGTGATCAGGCAGAGAAACTACGGGTCTCTGGACTACAAGAAGCTGGCCATCATTTGTGAAAAGTACAAGGACTCTGCAGACAGTCTGTTCGGAAGCCTTTCGAACCGGAACACCCCCCAGCAGAGCGCCCGTAAGAAATCTATGGACGTCTTGAAGAGAAGGCTTAAGGATTTTAGCTAAGGAATAAATTGCTGGCACTAGCATATAGTATCTATCTTTTAGATTTCAACTTCCTCGACTACTTTTCTAGGTAGGTCGATTTATTTTTGTAGGTTAAGTGTCGATTTGTGAAAAGGTTAAATCTGTTGCATTTTATTACAAAGGAATAAATTGCTGGCACTAGCATATAGTATCTATCTTTTAGATTTCAACTTCCTCGACTACTTTTCTAGGTAGGTCGATTTGTCTTTGTAGGTGAAGTGTCGATTTGTCTGTGAGAGTGAGACCACATGAAGCTAGAGAGAGAAGCAAAGGGTCAGGCTTGATTGCTTATGCAGACTTGGCTAATAAGCTATTCAGAGCTAGCCCTCCAATTTGCTTAAGCCAGCATCTCCGACAGCGACGTCTCTCGACGCTATGCAGCTTACGATGGCGCACCAGTGCTGACTCGAGGCATAGGCAACATCACAGGGGTGGTTCGTGAAACATGATCGCTGCTCTGCCACCAGCACCTCGTTGCTTATGGTTTTCTGTCGGTTTCATGGGGCAGGGCAGCTAAAATTTAGCCCCTGCTCCAAAACACATATCCCTGCTGTCATGCCAACACGATGTCTCTGGTCGAGAAAGCAACCGGCATCGCTGCTCTCTGCAAGAAGGGAGAGAAGAACTGCAGTGCTTTCTTAGGACAGCTACCTACTTGCCACAATTCCAAGAAACACATACGATATGATGTCAAGGGGAGATATTAAACTCCGATCCATCTGTGAGCGGTGTCTGCCTTGGAGACTTTTTTTCCCCCTTCCATTGGACGTGCTTCTGGTTCTCTGGTTTCTCATCAAGTACAAGCTTCTTGTGATCCAGCTTCTGTACTTGCAGCAGGGGAGGACTGTACTACACTTCACCACAAATGACAAAACGGTGCGACTTGCAGGGTTTTTGTTTTTTAATCCAGATTCAATCGACGAGGGAAGGGTAGTACTATCTTATTTTTGCCCGTTTCAAAAGACAAAAAAAAAAGAAAGAAATGAAAGAAAATACCATCTCTTTCATCGTTCTGGTACCTGCAGAATACGCCCTACAAACAAAAAAGGGCACATGTCCACATCGACAATTACGCCTAAAAGCTATAGTATTGCTGCCCCGAAACCAAAATTCCATTTTTATTTACGAAGGCACAAGGGATTTGACGAGGGTATATTCCTGGCCCCGCTACGTCACCACAAGAGAATCTCGAATAGTTTAGGCTGTTGCTTGTGTGCCTGCCAACCAACCTTGCATTCGCCCAGCGCAACATGGAGACATGAAAACTGTTTGTGTGGCAACCTTTCATCATCGCGTTCAGGTTCGACGAATCATGAATTTTGCTACTGGATTGCGTTATTTCTTACTGCGGCTCCAAATTAAGTTTCCTCTCCGATCCCCTTGGGGCCTTATTCGTTTCTGCCGGATTGGTGGGTCGCAACGATTCCTAACCGGATTGGTTCTCTAATTTATATAAACTTTGATTAGGTGGAACGATTCCGGGTGCAATCCGACACAAACGAACAAGTCCTGGAGAATTTGGGTAGCATGCATATGGAGACTGGGTTCAGTAGTCTGGAGTCTGGACCTGAGGTAGACAACACAGGTTTGTTTAATTTGATACAAACAGGAGACGATAAAATTCAGGTTAGCGTATGTATATAAAGATTGCGTACTACAATTAATTTGACAGAATCTAAATTAGATCTACGCACCCTCCTGCAGATCGTAAACAGGGAAGCGTTGTTTTGTTTACATACAATTTGCCAGAATGTAAATTAGATGCGTACGTAGCCTCCTGTGGATCGTGTTCATCGATAAAGCAGTTCAGTTGCTAGCATAGCATGTTGCAGTGGCATATTCATCATACCACATATGGAAGAAAGAGTAATAATAGGTCAACAACCTCCAATGCTCCAAGTGGGAATAATGAAAGGAAGAGGCCAACCAAGACAGTGAAAGCTGCGAAAACGATTATCAATTTGTTTGCTTCGTTGCTTTAATTCAGTTGTGTTCCATTCCAGGCAGCTTTCAGTTCAGCCTGTGCGTGGCGTGTCTCTAGGCCTTATTTTCCCACTTCGCTGCGATGTAAACCGTTTTTTTTTTTGGTCTTAAAGAAAACTCCCTTTCCCGTCTTAATTGAAAGATAAGAGTTCAGTATTTTGTTTTACTTAATAAACACGAACTCAATGAGAAACTTAAGAAGGCGATAAGAAAGGGAATTGGAGTTAAACATATCGATAAATCAAAATCGCTGGCCTAGAGTGATAACTACCACTGCATCCATCACAATACAACAAACAAGTTTCTATCTTAGAGTACAGTGTGTCAAGGACACAGGGTTGATGGATTCGGATTCGGAGTAAGATTCTGTGTGGTGCGGGACGGAGCAATATAAAAGACATACTGCCGTCTGAATAGTACTGCACTACTGCTTGTGTGCATCTTCCATGACAAATTTTACCGTCACCATCCGCACAGAAAGCGAAAAACTGTCCGGCTTGCTCATATTTGTGATTGCTTATGCCTTGGCAGCAACCAATCGGCCAGAGCAGTTACCTTTCGCAAACACCGAAAGAGTCGGGTCGTGGCCTTTCAAGGAAAACAAGAGTTCTTTGAGAACTTTATTTAAACGCGCGCACACATTGTTTTTTTTTAAAAAAAAAAATCCAGATGTCGAATGTGAGCTCTTGTGATGGCTCCAAAATTATTGTTCAGAAGAAAGCAGAAAGTTTCAATCTTTTGCAAGTCACACCTCTAAACAGTGCATCGTGTTTTATCTCTGGGTCTGTGGAAACATATCGGTAATCGTAATTGAGTACACCTCAGTCGTGCCATATTGTAGAGCTTATCTAGTTGCACCGGTAAGTACGTGACTCCACACTGTTAGGTTAGACGTAGTTGGTAGCCGATATGGCATCTTATCCTTATAATGCTTATGGACACATCTGCTGGTTTAGATGTGACTATAGTAATAGCGGCACGCACCACAGAGTGACTGCAAAATCACCTGTGGCCTTAAGCATGGCAATAGTGTGCTTTTTTGAACCCAACATCGTGCATCATATTTAATGCGATAGACATCTTGTCTACCGTGCAACACATAGATGTACTGAATAAAGGCGCACGTGGCACCGGGACTGTACTGCTCAATGCTGTCCTACCTTAGTGGCATCTTTGCTCGGGGTCGTCCTGCCCACAAAGTGTTCTAAGGAGTGTTCGAGGGGTCAGCCTATAGAAAACCCTAGACTTGGTCAAGCTAAGGGATTGGTCCCTGATAGAGAGGACCCTAGAGGGCCCATGGATTAGGGCCTCAGGCCTAGAGGGCTCCGGAGATCAAGAGGGTACTGAGATTAATAAGCCTTTGACCTAGAGGGCACTATACAACCGGAATAAGGTGTGGCCCTCAGGGCTACCGAGATGCGAGGCTGGCAACAGCTAGACCCATGTAGGTTTCCTTCTATTTATGAGATCTCGGAATATGTATACCAATATTTAGGGATATGCTTGGAGATGGTAGTAGGGTGGGTTCGGGACGAGTCCCTCTGGATTTTAGACCCGGTGGGGGCGTGGGTAAATTTTGATCCACGGGGTGATGGGTTCTAGGCCCCAAACAGTATCAGGTTCGAACCGGGTTTTGAACTCCACCCACGGTTGTCTCGTAGGTACTCGAAATTGATAGATTGTGAGGCGGCCCAACCCAACATAGATGTCCTGTAAGCGACTGACCGAGCAGCTAGCCTTGCAGTGGGGGCAGTCGCACAACGCTGGCAGCAGCCTTGCACTATTTGGTTTGTCCCATGCCTCTGTTTTGGAGTCCTTGACGCGTGGGGTCGTCTACTCGGTTGGGATACCGATGCTAGTGGTGCAGTGGACTGGGCCGACGGAAGACGTGGCATCGGGGAATGGATGGGCATGCGTGAACGCGTAGATACAGTGCAGTGGGCATCAGGTGGAAGGGAATTTTTGAGTCGGTCGGGTTTCGGGTCCCCGCGGGTTTAGGTTCAAGGCTCAGTTTTTACCCACAACAGATCCAAGTTTAGGTTCGAGTATGTGTCTTGGGTTTCGCCGTTTGGAGGGTGAGTCCATAAATGTTGCACCCGACTTGAACCCGCGCCCTGGATATGCCCTTCTATGGATACTGACAGTTGACAGTGGCCCTGGACCCATCGCATGCCAAGGGATGCCGGTATGTAGGACCTTTGTCGCCGTCCGCTGATAGATCGAAGTGAGCTCGCCGTCCGTGTCATCAAGAACTAAACAAAGAGCAATTGGTGAATGCAGCAGCAGTACAAGCATTTGCAGTGCAGGCATGGGTGGCGTCCGTCCCCACACATCGATCGGGCCACATGCACCTGTGGTGGCGTCATTTTGATCCCAATCATTTGAGACTTAGTATTGGTCCAAGCAACAAGTAGCGACCGTTCCTGTCGCCCTCCAACCAAACTCTTCACACCTGTATCCAAATGCCGTGATGACAGACGCCCTTCTTCATTACATAGACTTGTAAAGCACAATGTTTAATACCCTGTTTCAGAATGGTTTATCTAGTCATCTATAGCACAACAGTTGAGAAGCACAAGAAGTTGGAGTTGAACATTCAAATTCATCCAATCAAACTTATTGCCTTATGTTAACACAAGTTCCCGGAGGTCCTTTAGTTAATGCTGCAACGGGTGCAGAATCTGGAGAGATCATGCTATGGTGTACCTGGCAGAGCCATATGCCACCAAAATGCAGGGAATATGTCAGTTCCACGAGGGCAGAACCCTAAAATAACCCCACCATCACCAATGCGTAAACAAGGCCCACTAATCCCTGCTCCGTCCTCATTAACCTCCAGCCAATATATTCATCAAACCCTAGATTAACCAAGACACGCAAACGCCACGCGTATCCACGCCCACCTGTTGCCTTTGCATGTCCACGACCACGCACATCTCCTCATCTTCTTGCAAGATTGCATGCATGAAGCCCATGAGCTGCCACGAGCAGGAGCAGCACGCGGAGCTCGCCGCCGCCACGACCAACAGCGGCTTCGACTGGCTTGAGGACTCCGTCTCCTTCCTCACAGCAGACGTTGACACCGCCGGCTGCGGCGGCTACGGGTGGTGGTCGGACGATCCCGTGGCGGCGCAGCAAGATGATATTGGCAGCGTCGTGGCGCAGGCGCTTTCGCCCCCGGCGGCGCCGCTGCTGACGACCAGTCCGCCCCTGGCGCACACCTCGCCAAGCATTGCGTCACCGGCCGTGTCGGAGCCTTCGTCCAAGAAGCGCAAGTCCCTGGCGCACAGGGCGTCCGCCCACAGTGGCAGCAACCAGCGTCGCCGCGCTGAACAGGCGGACAGGCCAGGTGCTGGCGGCGGCAAGAAGGGCGGGGGAGCGGGATCCGACGACCGCGACACGAGGTGGGCGGAGCAGCTCCTGAACCCGTGCGCGGCCGCCGTCGAGGCCGGCAACCTGACGCGCGTGCAGCACCTGTTCTACGTGCTCGGCGAGCTCGCCTCCTTCTCCGGCGACGCCAACCACCGCCTGGCCGCGCACGGGCTGCGCGCGCTCGCCCGCAGCAGGCTCCCCGCCGCCGTCGGGCCGGCGGCCGTGCGGGTGCCGCCCTGCGACTGCCCCACGCCGGCGTTCGCGGGCGCGGAGCCGCGGCTGTTCCGCGCGTCGCTCATCAGGTTCCACGAGGTGAGCCCCTGGTTCGCGCTCCCCAACGCGCTGGCCAACGCCGCCATCGCGCGGGCCGCGTCGCGCGGCGGGTCCGCGCCCGCGGAGCAGCCCCGGCCGCTCCACGTCGTCGACCTTGGCGTCTCGCACGGCGTGCAGTGGCCGACGCTGCTGGAGTCGCTGACCCGGCTGCCCGGCGGCCGCGCGCCGCCCTCCGTCCGCCTCACCGTCGCGGCCGCCCCGCCGGCGCCCTTCTCGGCGTCGCCTCCGGGGTACGACTTCTCGCCGCACCTACTCCGGTACGCCAAGTCCATCGGCCTGCAGCTCGCCATCAGCCCCGCGGCCTCCCTGGACTCCGTGCGTGGGTTGGCCTCCCCGTTGACGTCGGGCGAGGAGGCCCTCGTCGTGTGTATCCAGTTCCGGCTCGGCCACGCCAGCGCCGACGAGCGGACAGAGATCCTAAGGAAGGTCCGAGGTCTCGACCCGGAGTTGGTGGTGGTCTCGGAGCTGGACGGCGGGGGCGACGGCACCGCGGCGGGCGAGTTCACGGCGAGACTAGAGCTGCTGTGGCTGTTCCTGGAGTCGACGTCCGCGGCGTTCAAGGGGAGGGACGGGGACGAGAGGCGTCTGCTGGAGGCCGAGGCTGGCACGTCTCTCGTCGCGTCGGAGGCGGCGGGAGCAGGGAGGGAGGCGTGGCGGGAGGTCATGGCGGCGGCCGGGTTCGAGGAGGCGGCGTTCGGAGACGAGGCGGTGGAGTCGGCCAAGTTGCTCCTGAGGAAGTACGACGGCGGCTGGGAGATGTCGGCGTCGGGGGCGACCGGCGCGGTGGCGCTGCGGTGGAAGGGGCAGCCGGTGTCCTTCTGCTCGCTGTGGCGGCCGGCGTGCAGCGGCTAAGCCCGTGGAGCCGGTCCACGCGCCCATGGCATCAGATGACCATGGCGGTTGGCGGATGATCTGGGCCGTGCGCTGCGACTCGATGGAGATTGAGTTGGCAGGTGCCCAGGTACCAGGAGGCAGGAGCTAGCCTCCCGACGCGCCGGACATGTGGTCCATGGACAAGGAACACTGAACATGCCTTGCCGCCGGTCAGCCGGTGCAGGGAAGTGTTGCTCTGCTCGCATGTCATGTCACGAGCTTGGATGGCCCAAGACTTTGGGCACCTGCGTGTACGGGAAGCCACGGCGAAACTAGTGTCAGGTCATGTTTTCGAAAGAAAACTACTGCGGTTGTCAGTGGCCATTTTTTTTACAGATCAATACGGCGATTTCTTTGTTGATTTTGTTAAGAACATTTTGTTACCGAATATAGTCTAAAGGCTTCTTACGTGAGAAACTTTTATTGAAAATTCACATAAGGAGAAAAGAGTATAAATCACCTTTTTCTTCATTTAATCTTAAGACTATAATTAGGTATTTGAACTTCATGCTCAAGATTCAATTTAGGAGTATGCAAATTTCTCCCCCTGAGAACCACACTTTTAAGTCTTTTATAATTGCTTCAAGTTCATCCTTTCAATGATGAATGCAATGCTTAAATGGAGATCTACAAGATCCTCTTGTGCCTTATTATGCAAGACTCTAACGTGGTTCAACATATGCCTTCTTGATCATATATTAATGAGATTTTCATACATAGCACATATCTCATCATTACTTATGCAACACAAGCTTCTTTATTTCATAAGTTGGTAGTGGAATTCCTTAATCCACGTTACTTATATCGTGGAGTGTTTCTTATTCAAAGTATACATCTTCACAAAATCTTTATGCTAGACTTTGGTTCACATATGAGTTTGTCATTGTTGACACAAAGGTCCACTTTTTAACTTCAATATGACTTTAATTTACAACAAAGGGATCCATATTCATATTTAGGCACATGTCTTAATCTTCAATGCAAAATTTCTTAGCCCTTTGGATATATTGGAGCATATTTATGATTCATATACATAGTATTTATTTATACTTAGTGCCATTACCGATCCAACACAATGACATATATAGTGCCTATCTTTCGTGTTATCTCCATGGTATATCGACACAATACTTCCTCCCCCTCATCCTTATGTGCTAATAGATCTAGGTGTACATAAATGACCAACCAATCAATGGTATTTTCATTATACACATTTCTATATTGAAACCCTTTCAGCATGATAAGGTAGGTTTCGAACATTTATTCAAGTTTGCCTCAAGCTATATGCTTAGGCTGAGGCTTGCTCATACTTCAAGTATATTTGCTTTTTTTTCATCATTCTTTCAATGCGTATGGTAACTTTTCGAAGTTACGCTATGCTTAATTCTATTTGTCTTTCCTAGGATATGGGCAATAACACTTCCATGTGCATATGAATATATAAAGCCCAAATCTAGATCCTTTCTATATTTCACCATCCTTGTATTCAACTTCAAGTTGATTTCTGTCAATGAGATATACATTCATACAAAGGAGATAATGCCCATGATTAGTTGTCATTGTATCCTTACTGCAGTAATTGCCTTCTTTTCAAGATAGTCTGTATTTCATGATAGATACATAATTATTATTGCTCTTGTTCAAGTATACCCTTTCCTTTCATAATTCATGAATGTTTATCATGGGGGTGCTTTATGCACTTTAACTTGCTTTACTCTAATATTTCTCAATACAATAGCAAGCTCCTTTATTAATAGCCGATGAGCTCATATTTCTTTCGGCTTTCTCTTTTTTTCATTTACCGGTATATTCATATCCTGAAGGCACCTCGCTAGTAGGCTGATCTCCAGTTACCAGCTCTCAACTGGTTCTCCATTATTTCGTTGGGGTGTTTCGTGACTAGGCTGTGATAAGCTCTCTTATCCATTATTCTCCAGGCGTCCCCGGGTACTTGGAATTAGAGTAACAAGATTTCCTATCCTTTTCTTTGAGGCCTCGGAATAGGATGAGGAATACCATTCATGGTACTTAAGTCCTCTCTAGTGCACTAAACAATAGTGCGACTTAATCACGCTCTACAAATCACAAAACAAAATGGCAGTTCAATATTTTATTCAATGTCTTCTTGACATTCCAATTTACTTATCGGTATTGCACGGGAATATTCTATGTGAATTCCCGGCTTCTTGATTTTCTAGTTTTCTTATTAGTGTGGGTTTTGCATGGGGATCTTTTTGGCTTTTCGAGCGATTTCCCGGCATTCTTATTTCAAGTATTCTTTTCCTCCCCCTAATGCCGTGGAATAGATAATTGGGCATTATTGTGGTAAGTACATATACCATAGATTTGAAGTTGGGGAGTTGTTCTTATGATCATTTGCATTAGTCATATGCAATAGGACTATATACCCCTTTTATTTTATTTTGAAATTATGGACTTCATGTCCTTTTCTTGAAAAAGGGGTAATTCTTCTAGTACGACCATATTTTCCAAGTGCATCCTTATTTCATTTGGCATATTCCTTCACATTGCTAGACTTCATAGTGATGATTACCCAATATATCCATAATTCTTACGAGCAATACTATCAACTTCATTGGTATGTGGTTTTCTAAACTCTATATATTTTGAGGATGTAATTGAGATTTCTATGATGCAAAGGGAGAGGATAACTGAGCTTCTAAACTCTTTATCCAAACAACAAATTGACAATTCAAGTGTGCATATTCTAATAGAATGGAATCATGGTTCAAAGGGGAAAATTTTCATAAATATTTTTCACATTCATCCTGTCTTACCACTTCATATGGAAAATTATCCATAATCCTTAACAGTTCATAGGGAAGATACTATGTTCATTGTTTCTTTGTGAAACTAATTCTTATGGATTTCTCTCAAACTTGAGAAAGTATTGCAAGTATGATGTTTCGTATGATCATGCTTCTTCAAATACTGATATAGTATCATATTTTTCTTTCTATTTATATATGTGAAATAGATGCTTGAGAAATAACATGCAATATTCATGGTCTATTTGGGTGTACTCTCTTAAAATTTATTTTGTGTCGATATCTCCTTCGACGTTTTATATCGGTATCTAAGAGATGATCCATATGCTCTTATGATACTCCCATGCTTCGTAGTAATCAAATAAATGCATAGTTTCATACAAGGGGAAACAAATATCGATTGTACTTCAAAATACATACTAAGTAAAGATTCATATATAATGAAGAGAATAATGTGACCTTCTCTTCAAGAGTTGGCAACGTTTTGCCAGAAGGGCCTACTTTTTGTGGGTTTCTAATTCATGCAATATTTACAATCACAATTCTAAAAAAAAGGTGCAAGAGATGTTGATCATTCATAAAAAAGATCATTCAAAAACAAATATTTACTTTAATTAAATACTATCGTTTGGAGTATTTTCTTCTCCAATCCACTTCATGTGGTTCTAATACGGCTAGGGGCAAGGGGATATGTCTTCATGAGAGTCCATTCATAGTGTCAATAATTTACTTCTAGCATATTTGACAATAAAATTACATTGGTACAAACCAAGTCGGTGTGACTTCATTTGACAATTTAGACGACCGAAATTGGATATGATACATGCATGCAATGATGCAACTTAGATAAGAGGTTAGGCACATAAGAAGCAACAAGATGACCTTCTAGGATTCATATGAATGGTCACTATTGTTTACAAGCTAGTGTTAGACTTCTTGTCAAATATTTTCAACTAGGTCGAGAGAATTATTTACCATACACACACAAGAGACTTGTGCATATTAATTGATCGACGTAGAAGTCGGCGATTTTAAATTTGCAACAATTATTGCCACATCTCGATCGACTTCTTGTCGGCGACTTCCAGTCAGCAACGAGGGTGCATATTTCGTGTGTATACAATACTTAAAATTATCCATTTTCTGTTTATTAAATATGTACAAAACACTTGCGATCCTATAGATGATATATGGTATGCTTCTCATGAAATTTAATAACAATGAAGAATATAATTATACTAGCGATTTCATAATTGTATTGCATAAAGGTAATAAATAATGGAGTAAAATTACCTTCAATCTTCAAATGAGATCAAGAGTGAAAAAAAACCACGATCCTATTATGCAATCATCAATGTTTCTTTGCAATTCATAATTTCTGTAAACACTTCTTGTAATTTTGGATTTCTTGAATGTTAATGCAATTTTTTGTATAATAGGGGAGTGTCCTATATAACTCCGAAAATGATAAGTCCTCTACTTCATGTAGGACTTCCAAATTATGCAATGTGCTTCCGGTATTATGCAGTATTATGCACAACATGCAATGTATTTTATGTATAATACACAACGTTTAATGTGCTTCTTGTGTTCTTGTAGGCTTTTCCATAATATGCTTTGAGATTTATTTCTTGTAATTTTAATTGTTGTCGGGGACCATAATTAGGGGTACCCTCAAGACCCCTAAATCTCAGCTGGTAACCCCCATCAGCACAAAGCTGCAAAGGCCTGATGGGTGCAATTAAGTCAAGGATCGGTCCATTCAAGGGACACGATCGTGCCTCGCCCGAGCCTAGCCTCGGGCAAAGGAAGCCGACCCCGGAGAACCTACGTCTCACCCGAGGACCCCCCTCCAGCAACGGGCACACTATCGGCTCGCCCGAGGCCCAGTCTTCACCGAGAAGCAACCTTGGCCACATCGCCACGCCGACCGACCAAATCGCAGGGACATTTAATGCAAAGGTGGCCTGACACCTTTATCCTGACGCATGCCCTCCAGTCGACAGAGCCGAAGTGACCGCAGTCACTTCGCCGCTCTACTGACCGGTTTGACAAGAGGACAGCGCCGCCTGCGCCGCTCCGACTGCTGAGACACCCGACAGAGTGAGGCTGACAGCGGCCAAGGCCGGCCTCGGGCGTCATAGGAAACTCCGCCTCGCCCGACCCCAGGGCTCGGACTCGGGCTCAGCCCCGGAAGACGGCGAACTCCGCTCCGCCCGACCCAGGGCTCGGACTCGGGCTCAGCCCCGGAAGACGGCGAACTCCGCTCCACCCGACCCAGGGCCCGGACTCGGGCTCAGCCCCGAAAGACGGCGAACTCCGCTCCGCCCGACCCAGGGCTCGGACTCGGGCTCAGCCCCGGAAGACGGCGAACTCCGCTCCGCCCGACCCAGGGCTCGGACTCGGGCTCAGCCCCGGAAGACGGCGAACTCCGCTCCGCCCGACCCAGGGCTCGGACATGGGCTCAACCCCGGAAGACGACGAAATCCGCCTCGCCCGACCCCAGGGCTCGGATATGGGCTCAACCCCGGAAGACGACGAACTCCGCCTCGCCCGACCCAGGGGCTCGACCTTGACCTCGACCTCGGAGGAGCCTCCACCTCGCCCAGCCTAGGGCATGGACCGACCACGTCAACAGGAAGCGCCATCATTACCCTACCCCGAGCTGACTCGGGCTACAGGGAACCAGACCGGCGTCCCATCTGGCTCGCTCCACCATGCGAGTAATGATGGCGCCCCGCATGCCCTGTGACGACGGCGGCTCTCAGCCCCCTTACGGAAGCAAGAGGACGTCAGCAAGGACTCGACAGCCCCAACAGCTGTCCCTCCGCCAGGCTCCAGCGCTCCTCCGACGGACACGACACCACGCGAACTGGGCGCCAAGACCTCTCCGGCTGCCACGATGGCATGTACTAGGGCGCTAGCTCTCCACCGCTAGACACGTTAGCACATTGCTACACTCCCCATTGTACACCTGGATCCTCTCCTTATGCCTATAAAAGGGAGGACCAGGGCCCTCTTACAGAGGGTTGGCCCGCGCGGAGAAGGACGGGACGGCGCTCGCGCAAGGCCGCTCGCTCCCACTCCCGCGTGGACGCTTGTATCCCCCTACTGCAAGCGCACCCGACTCAGGCGCGGGGCTAACACGAAGGCCGCGGGATCCACTCTCTCACGCCTGCCTCCCTCCGGCTGCTTCCTTCCCCCCCTTCGCGTTCCGCCTCACGTCGACCCATCTGGGCTGGGGCACGTGGCGACGATTCACTCGTCGGTCCAGGGACCCCCCGGGTTTCGAAACACCGACAGTTGGCACGCCAGGTAGGGGCCTGCTGCGTGTTGACGAACAGCTTCCCGTCAAGCTCCAGATGGATAGTCTCCAGCAACCTTTCTGGCCCGGGACGGTGCTCCGTTTCGGGAATCTTGAGTTCATGTCCCTCGACGGCAGCTACGACATGATACTCCTTCCCCCGTCGCGCGACAGCGACAATGGCGGTCGACAACCCGCTCGCCGGCGGGGAAATCGACGACGCCTTCCCCACATGGTGGAAGGATGACATTTGGGCTTGTCCCGTCCCCTCCCCCGCCGACGGAGGAGGAGGCGGGGCAACCAAGGCCAAGCGGGAAGCGGCACCTCGTTGGCTGTCGAGCGAGTCGACGGCGCCGGCGCCCCAACGGAGGGTGCGTCGGGCATCGATCTCGCGTCTGAGACGAAGACGAGCGCCGCCTCCCCGCAACACGCCAACCTCAAGCAAACGCACGACGCCAGCACGCTCGCGAAGGACTTGCTGGGCGTCACCCTCGTACCTGAGACAACGGTGCAGTCAGTCCCAGACGCGACCTCGTCATCGCCCGTCGACCGAAAGGTACCGACCGATTCCCATCTCGCGACTTTTGGATTCGGCCTCGACCCACCAAGCGACTACGCTTTGGTGAGCACTCTCATAGAGGCGAGTCCAAACCCTCTAGGGTATCGTGTGCGGTCACCCTAGGACCGGCTGACGACCGACTCGACCTACGAGCCCTCGGGCTCCGAGGAAGATGGCGAGCCCGACCTCTGTTGGGATCTCTCCAGACTTGGTAACCCCAGTGTCGTGCGGGACTTCATGACCGCATGTGACTACTGCCTTTCCGACTGTTCCGACGGCAGCCGCGGCCTCGACAACGAGGACCGCGGCCCAAGTCGTGAATGTTTCCACGTCGATCTAGGGGGTCCCGGCGAAGGCAACCATCTTGGTATGCCGGAAAATGGTGATCCCCCTAGGCCCGTGCCTCGCGTTGACATCCTTCGGGAGCTAGTTGTGGTCCCCGTCCCGGCGGGGAGTCCTAACCCACATCTCGAGCAAATCCGCGAGAGGCAGGCCAGGCTCGACGAGGGAGCAGGAACGCTTGTGCCGATCCGCCGGAACATCGGGCAGGAATGGGCGGTCCAACCCCCGGCCGGAGAAGCGCGTCATCTCCCCCAGGACATCCAGCACCGCATCGCCGACGACGTCAGGGTGAGGCCGCCGCCGGATTCCAGTGGAGTCGGCCAGAACCTGGCTGCAGCGGCATTACTCCTTCGCGCGATGCCGGAGCCATAAACCACCGAGGGGCGGCGTATCCAGGGAGAGCTCAAGAATATCCTGGAGGACGCCGCAGTCCGACGGGCCGAAAGCTCTGCCTCCCGAAGGCAGGGGTTCCCCTCGGAACATCGCGCCGCGACTTCCCGATTCATGCGGGAAGCCTCGGTCCACTCCGGGTGCACGCGCAACACAGCGCCTGCGGCCCCGGGTCGCCTCGGCAACGAGCGCCATCATCACAGCCGTCGGGCCCACCTCGACGACAGGGCGCGCCGAGGCTACCACCCCAGGCGTGGGGGACGCTACGACAGCGGGGAGGATCGGAGTCCTTCGCCCGAACCACCCGGTCCGCAGGCTTTCAGCCGCGCCATACGACGGGCACCATTCCCGACCCGGTTCCGAACCCCGACTACTATCACAAAGTACTCGGGGGAGACGAGACCGGAACTATGGCTCGCGGACTATCGACTGGCTTGCCAACTGGGTGGAACGGACGACGACAACCTCATCATCCGCAACCTCCCCCTGTTCCTCTCCGACACCGCTCGAGCCTGGCTGGAGCACCTGCCCCCGGGGCAGATCTCCAACTGGGACGACCTGGTCCAAGCCTTCGCCGGCAATTTCCAGGGCACGTACGTGCGCCCTGGAAACTCCTGGGATCTCCGAAGCTGCCGCCAGCAGCCGGGAGAGTCTCTCCGGGACTACATCCGGCGATTCTCGAAGCAACGCACAGAGCTGCCCAACGTCACCGATTCAGATGTCATCGGCGCGTTCCTCGCCGGTACCACCTGTCGCGACCTGGTGAGCAAGCTGGGTCGCAAGACCCCCACCAGGGCGAGCGAGCTGATGGACATCGCCACCAAGTTCGCCTCTGGCCAGGAGGCGGTTGAGGCCATTTTCCGGAAGGACAAGCAGCCCCAGGGCCGCCCACCGGAAGATGCTCCCGAGGCGTCAACTCAGCGCGGCGCCAAGAAGAAGGGCAAGAAGAAGTCGCAGGCGAAACGCGACGCCGCCAACGCGGACCTTGTCGCCGTTGCCGAGCACAAGAACCCTCGGAAACCTCCCGGAGGTGCCAACCTCTTTGACAAGATGCTCAAGGAGCTGTGCCCCTACCATCAGGGGCCCGTCAAGCACACCCTTGAGGAGTGTGCCATGCTTCGACGACACTTCCACAAGGCCGGGCCACCCGCGGAGGGTGGCAAGGCCCTCGACGACGCGAAGGAGGAAGATCACAAGGCAGGAGGGTTCCCCGAGGTCCGCGACTGCTTCATGATCTATGGCGGGCAAGTGGCGAACGCCTCGGCTCGGCACCGCAAGCAAGAGCGTCGGGAGGTCTGCTCGGTAAAGGTGGCGGCGCCAGTCTACCTAGACTGGTCCGACAAGCCCATCACCTTCGACCAGGCCGACCATCCAGACTACGTGCCGAGCCCGGGGAGATACCCACTCGTTGTCAACCCCATCATCGGCAACGTCAGGCTCACCAAGGTCCTCATGGACGGAGGCAGCGGCCTCAACATCATCTACGCCGAGACCCTCGGGCTCCTGTGGATTGATCTGTCCTCGGTCCGGACGGGCGTTGCGCCTTTCCACGGGATCGTCCCCGGGAAGCGCGTTTGAAAGGGAATTAGGCTTACACCTAGTCCCTAATTAATTTTGGTGGTTGAATTGCCCAACACAAATAATTGGACTAACTAGTTTGCTCTAGTGTATAAGTTATACAGGTGCCAAAGGTTCACACTTAGCCAATAAAAAGACCAAGTGTTGGGTTCAATAAAAAAGCAAAGGGACAACCGAAGGCACCTCTGGTCTGGCGCACCGGACTGTCCGGTGTGCCACCGGACATGTCTGGTGCACCAGAGGACTCCAGACTTAAACTCGTCACCTTCGGGAAATTCCAGAGGCAACTCCGCTATAATTCACCGGACTGTCCGGTGTACACCGGACATGTCCGGTGCTCCAAGGAAGAGCGGCCTCCGGAACTCGCCAGCCTCGGGAATTCACTTCGGCTGCTCCACTATAATTCACCGGACATGTCCGGTGTACACCGGACTGTCCGGTGTAACAGCGGGGCAACGGCTATTTCGGCGCCAACGGCTACCTGCAGCGCATTTATTGCGCGCCAGCACGCGCAGAGGTCAGGCACGCCCATGCTGGCGCACCGGACACTCTACAGTACATGTCCGGTGCGCCACCGGACATCCAGGCGGGCCCAGAAGACAGAGCTCCAACGGTCGAATCCCAACGGCCTTGGTGACGTGGCTGTCGCACCGGACATGTCCGGTGTGCACCGGACTGTCCGGTGCACCATCGAACAGACAGCCTCACCAAACGGCTAGTTTGGTGGTTGGGGCTATAAATACCCCCAACCACCCACCATTCATTGCATCCAAGTTTTCACACTTCCAACCCTTTACAAGAGCTAGGCATTCAATTCTAGACACACTCAAGAGATCAAATCCTCTCCCAAATTCCACACAAAGCTTTAGTGACTAGTGAGAGAGATTTGCTTGTGTTCTTTCGAGCTCTTGCGCTTGGATTGCTTTTTTTCTCTCTTTGATTCTTTCTTGCGATCATACTCACTTGTAATTGAGGCAAGAGACACCAATCTTGTGGTGGTCCTTGTGGGAACTTTGTGTTCCAAGTGATTGAGAAGGAAAGCTCACTCGATCCGCGGGATCGTTTGAGAGAGGGTAAGGGTTGAAAGAGACCCGGCCTTTGTGGCCTCCTCAACGGGGAGTAGGTTTGCGAGAACCGAACCTCGGTAAAACAAATCCGCGTGTCACACTCCTTATTCGCTTGCGATTTGTTTTTGCACCCTCTCTCGCGGACTCGATTATATTTCTAACGCTAACCCGGCTTGTAGTTGTGATTATTTTTGAGAATTTCAGTTTCGCCCTATTCACCCCCCTCTAGGCGACTTTCAATTGGTATCAGAGCCCGGTGCTTCATTAGAGCCTAAACGCTCGAAGTGATGTCCGGAGATCACACCAAGAGGGATATGGAGACCGGCGACAGGCCCACTACGAGTCAAGGGAGCACTTCATCGGAAGAGTCCCGCACCAAGAGGAAGGAGAAGAAGAAGGACTCCTCCAAACGGAAGGAGAAAAGATCTTCCTCTTCACACCACAAAGAGAAGAAGGAGAAATCTTCTTCCCACAAGTCGCATCGGAAAGGCAACAAGCACAAGAGGATGAGGAAGGTGGTCTACTACGAGACCGACACTTCATCAACATCGACCTCTGACTCCGATGCGCCGTCTGTAACTTCTAAGCGCCAAGAGCGCAAGAAGTTTAGTAAGATCCCCTTACACTATCCTCGTACATCTAGACATACTCCATTACTTTCCGTTCCATTAGGCAAACCGCCAACCTTTGATGGCGAAGATTGTGCTAGGTGGAGTGATTTAATGAAATTTCATCTAACCTCACTCCACAAAAGTATATGGAATGTTGTTGAGTTTGGAGCACAGGTACCATCCATAGGGAATGAAGACTATGATACGGACGAGGTGGCCCAAATCGAGCACTTCAACTCTCAAGCTACAACCATACTCCTCGCCTCTCTAAGTAAGAAGGAATACAACAAGGTGCAAGGGTTGAAGAATGCAAAGGAGATTTGGGACCTTCTCAAGACCGCGCACGAGGGTGATGAACTCACCAAGATCACCAAGCGGGAAACGATCGAGGGGGAGCTCGGTCGCTTCCGTCTTCGCCAAGGGGAGGAGCCACAAGATATGTACAACCGGCTCAAAACCTTGGTGAACCAAGTGCGCAACCTCGGGAGCAAGAAATGGGATGACCACGAGGTGGTTAAGGTTATTTTGAGATCACTTATTTTCCTTAACCCCACTCAAGTTCAATTAATTCGTGGTAATCCTAGATACACACTAATGACTCCCGAGGAAGTAATCGAGAATTTTGTGAGCTTTGAATGTATGATTAAAGGATCAAAGAAGATCAACGAGCTTGATGAACCCTCCACGTCCGAAGCACAACCAGTGGCATTTAAGGCGACGGAGGAGAAGAAGGAGGAGTCTACACCGAGTAGACAACCAATTGACGCCTCCAAGCTCGACAATGAGGAGATGGCTTTAATCATCAAAAGCTTTCGCCAAATCCTCAAGCAACGGAAGGGGAAGGATTACAAATCCTGTTCCAAGAAGGTTTGCTACAAGTGTGGTAAGCCCGGTCACTTTATTGCTAAATGTCCATTATCATGTGACAGTGACAGGGATAACGACAAGAAGGGCAAGAGGAGAGAAAAGAAGAGGTACCACAAGAAGAAGGGCGGCGATGCCCACGTGTGCCGCGAGTGGAACTCCGATGAGAGCTCCACCGACTCCTCCTCCGACGACGAGGACGCCGCCAACATCGCCGTCACCAAGGGACTCCTTTTCCCCAATGTCGGCCACAAGTGCCTCATGGCAAAGGACGGCAAAAGGAAGAAGGTTAAATCTAAATCCTCCACTAAATATGAATCCTCTAGTGATGATAATGCTAGTGATGAGGAAAATAATTTGCGTACCCTTTTTGCCAACCTTAACATGGAACAAAAGGAAAAATTAAATGAGCTAATTAGTGCCATCCATGAGAAGGATGATCTCTTGGACTCCCAAGAGGACTTCCTAATCAAGGAAAATAAAAAGCATGTTAAGGTTAAAAATGCTTATGCTCTACAAGTTGAAAAATGTGAAAAATTGTCTAGTGAGCTAAGCACTTGCCATGAGACTATTGACAACCTTAGAAATGAAAATGCTAGATTGATTGCTAAGGTTGATTCTCATGTTTGTATTGATTCAACTTCCAATCCTAGAAATGATAATGTTGATTTACTTGCTAGGATTGATGAGTTGAATATTTCTCTTGCTAGCCTTAGAGATGAGAATGAGAAATTATTTGCTAAGGCTAAAGATTTTGATGTTTGCAATACTACTATTTCCGACCTTAGAACTAAGAATGATATGCTACATGCTAAGGTTGTAGAATTAAAATCTTGCAAACCCTCTACATCTACCGTTGAGCACACTTCTATTTGTACTAGATGTAGAGATGTTGATATCAATGCTATTCATGATCACATGACTTTAATTAAACAACAAAATGATCATATAGCAATATTAGATGCTAAAATTGCCGAGCATAACTTAGAAAATGAAAAGTTTAAATTTGCTAGAAGTATGCTCTATAATGGGAGACGCCCTGGCATCAAGGATGGCATTGGCTTCCAAAGGGGAGACAATGTCAAACTTAATGCCCCTCCTAAAAATTTGTCTAACTTTGTTAAGGGCAAGACTCCCATGCCTCAGGATAACGAGGGTTACATTTTGTACATTGCCGGTTATCCTGAGAGCAAAATTAGGAGAACTCATTCTAGGAAGTCTCACTCTGGCCCTAACTATGCTTTTATGTATAAGGGTGAGACATCTAGCTCTAGGCAACCAACCCATGCCAAGTTGCCTAGAAAGAAAACTCCTAATGCATCAAATGATCATGCTATTTCATTTAAAACTTTTGATGCTTCTTATGTCTTGACTAACAAATCCGGCAAAGTAGTTGCCAAGTTTATTGGGGGCAAACACAAGGGCTCCAAGACTTGTGTTTGGGTACCCAAAGTTCTTGTTTCTAATGCCAAAGGACCCAAAACCGTTTGGGTACCTAAAGTCAAGAACTAAAATTGTTTTGTAGGTTTATGCATTCGGGGGCTCAAGTTGGATACTCGACAGCGGGTGCACAAACCACATGACAGGGGAGAAGAAGATGTTCTCCTCATATGAGAAAAACCAAGATCCCCAACGAGCTATCACATTCGGGGATGGAAATCAAGGTTTGGTCAAAGGATTGGGTAAAATTGCTATATCACCTGACCATACTATTTCCAATGTTTTTCTTGTAGATTCTTTAGATTACAATTTGCTTTCCGTATCTCAATTATGTCAAATGGGCTACAAATGTTTATTTACTGATGTAGGTGTCACTGTCTTTAGAAGAAGTGATGATTCAATAGCATTTAAGGGAGTGCTAGAGGGTCAGCTATACTTGGTAGATTTTGATAGAGCTGAACTCGACACTTGCTTGGTTGCTAAGACTAACTTGGGTTGGCTCTGGCACCGCCGACTAGCCCATGTTGGAATGAAGAATCTTCATAAGCTTCTAAAGGGAGAACACATTTTAGGACTAACAAATGTTCATTTTGAGAAAGACAGGATTTGTAGCGCATGCCAAGCCGGGAAGCAAGTTGGCACTCATCATCCACACAAGAACATCATGACTAGTGATAGGCCACTGGAGCTCCTACACATGGACCTATTTGGCCCGATCGCTTACATAAGCATCGGCGGGAGTAAGTACTGTCTAGTTATTGTGGATGATTATTCTCGCTTCACTTGGGTATTCTTTTTGCAGGAAAAATCCCATACCCAAGAGACCTTAAAGGGATTCTTGAGACGGGCTCAAAATGGGTTCGGCTTAAGGATCAAGAAAATTAGAAGCGACAATGGGACGGAGTTCAAGAACTCACAAATAGAAGGCTTCCTTGAGGAGGAGGGCATCAAGCATGAGTTCTCTTCTCCCTACACCCCACAACAAAATGGTGTAGTGGAGAGGAAGAATCGAACTCTATTGGACATGGCAAGAACCATGCTTGATGAGTACAAAACACCGGATCGGTTTTGGGCCGAGGCGGTCAACACCGCCTGCTACGCCATCAACCGGTTATATCTACACCGAATCCTCAAGAAGACATCATATGAACTCCTAACCGGTAAAAAGCCCAATATTTCATATTTTAGAGTTTTTGGTAGCAAATGCTTTATTCTTGTTAAGAGAGGTAGAAAATCTAAATTTGCTCCTAAAACTGTAGAAGGCTTTTTACTAGGATATGACTCAAACACAAGGGCATATAGAGTCTTTAACAAGTCCTCAGGACTTGTTGAAGTTTCTTGTGACATTGTGTTTGATGAAACTAATGGCTCTCAAGTAGAGCAAGTTGATCTTGATGAGATAGGTGAAGAACAGGCTTCGTGCATCGCGCTAAGGAACATGTCCATTGGGGATGTGTGTCCTAAGGAATCCGAAGAGCCTTCAAATGCACAAGATCAACCATCCTCCTCCACACAAGCATCTCCATCAACCCAAAATGAGGACGAGGCTCAAGTTGATGAAGGAGAAGATCAAAATGATGAGCCACCTTAGGATGATGGCAACGATCAAGGGGGAGATGCAAATGATCAAGACAAGGAGGATGAACAACCAAGGCCGCCACACCCAAGAGTCCACCAAGCAATACAACGAGATCACCCCGTCGACACCATCCTCGGCGATATTCATAAGGGGGTAACTACTCGGTCTCGTGTTGCACATTTTTGTGAGCATTACTCTTTTGTTTCCTCTATTGAGCCACACAGGGTAGAGGAAGCACTCCAAGATTCGGATTGGGTGATGGCGATGCAAGAGGAGCTCAAAAATTTCACGAGGAACGAGGTATGGCATTTGGTTCCACGTCCTAACCAAAATGTTGTAGGAACCAAGTGGGTCTTCCGCAACAAGCAAGACGAGCATGGTGTGGTGACAAGGAATAAAGCTCGACTCGTGGCCAAGGGGTATTCACAAGTCGAAGATTTGGATTTTGGTGAAACCTATGCACCCGTAGCTAGGCTTGAGTCAATTCGTATATTATTGGCCTATGCTACTTACCATGGCTTCAAGCTTTATCAAATGGACGTGAAGAGTGCCTTCCTCGATGGACCAATCAAGGAGGAGGTCTATGTTGAGCAACCTCCCGGCTTTGAAGATAGTGAGTACCCTAACCATGTCTATAGGCTCTCTAAGGCGCTTTATGGGCTCAAGCAAGCCCCAAGAGCATGGTATGAATGCCTTAGAGATTTCCTTATTGCAAATGGCTTCAAAGTCGGCAAGGCCGATCCTACTTTATTCACTAAAACTCTTGACAATGATTTGTTTGTATGCCAAATTTATGTTGATGATATCATATTTGGGTCTACTAACGAATCTACTTGTGAAGAATTTAGTAGGATCATGACACAGAAATTCGAGATGTCTATGATGGGGGAGTTGAAGTATTTTCTAGGATTCCAAGTCAAGCAACTCCAAGAGGGCACCTTCATTTGCCAAATGAAGTACACTCAAGACATTCTAACCAAGTTTGGAATGAAGGATGCCAAGCCCATCAAGACACCCATGGGAACAAATGGGCATCTCGACCTCAACACGGGAGGTAAGTCCATGGATCAAAAGGTATACCGGTCGATGATTGGTAAATTGCTTTATTTATGTGCATCTCGACCGGACATTATGCTTTCCGTATGCATGTGTGCAAGATTCCAAGCCGACCCTAAGGAATCACACCTTACGGCCGTAAAACGAATCTTGAGATATTTAGCTTATACACCTAAGTTTGGGCTTTGGTACCCTCGGGGATCCACATTTGATTTGATTGGCTATTCGGATGCCGATTGGGCGGGGTGCAAAATCAATAGAAAGAGCACATCGGGGACTTGCCAGTTCTTGGGAAGATCCTTGGTGTCTTGGGCTTCAAAGAAGCAAAATTCGGTCGCTCTTTCCACCGCCGAAGCCGAGTACATTGCCGCAGGCCACTGTTGCGTGCAATTGCTTTGGATGAGGCAAACCCTGCGGGACTATGGTTACAAATTAACCAAAGTTCCCCTTCTATGTGATAATGAGAGTGCAATCCGCATAGCGGATAATCCGGTTGAGCATAGCCGCACTAAACATATAGCCATTCGGTATCATTTTCTTCGGGATCACCAACAAAAGGGGGATATCGAGATTTCATACATTAACACTAAAGATCAATTAGCCGATATCTTTACCAAGCCTCTTGATGAACAAACCTTTACCAAACTTAGGCATGAGCTCAATATTCTTGATTCTAGAAATTTCTTTTGCTAAACTTGCACACATAGCTCATAAGTATACCTTTGATCATGTCTCTTTTATATATGCTATGACTAATGTGTTTTCAAGTGTATTTCAAACCAAGTCATAGGTATATTGAAAGGGAATTGAAGTCTTCGGCGAAGACAAAGGCTTCCACTCCACTCTACTACTCATCCTTCGCCGTCACTCCGCATCACTCTCCATCTTTGGTATAATCTTCACTCATATGTTTTATTTGCCAAAAGGGAGAAAATAGTTAGGAAAGGGCTTATATCTCACTCAAAGTATCCGTTTTTAGCGATTCATGCCAAAGGGGGAGAAAGTATGAGCCCAAAGCAAAAGGACCGCACCACCACCCTAATTTTAAAAAATTAATGATTTTCAATTGGTAAATTTCAAATTGGTATATCTTTGTGTTCTAAAGGGGGAGCAAGTAGTATTTTCAAAATTGATGTCTTAAAACCCTCTTGAACACTAAGAGGAGAATTTATTTGAGGGGGAGTTTTGTTTAGTCAAAGTAAAAGCATTTCAAACAAAAGGAAAAAATTTCAAATCTTGAAAATGCTTCTCAAAATCTTATTCATTTACCTTTGACTATCTTGCAAAAGGACTTTGAAAAGAATTTACAAAAGGATTTGCAAAAACAAAACAATTGGTGCAAATGTGGTCCAATATGTTAAAAATAAACAATCCATGCATATCTTGTAAGTATTTATATTGGCTCAATTCCAAGCAACCTTTGCACTTACATTATGCAAACTAGTTCAATTATGCACTTCTATATTTGCTTTGGTTTGTGTTGGCATCAATCACCAAAAAGGGGGAGATTGAAAGGGAATTAGGCTTACACCTAGTCCCTAATTAATTTTGGTGGTTGAATTGCCCAACACAAATAATTGGACTAACTAGTTTGCTCTAGTGTATAAGTTATACAGGTGCCAAAGGTTCACACTTAGCCAATAAAAAGACCAAGTGTTGGGTTCAACAAAAAAGCAAAGGGACAACCGAAGGCACCTCTGGTCTGGCGCACCGGACTGTCCGGTGTGCCACCGGACATGTCCGGTGCACCAGAGGACTCCAGACTTAAACTCATCACCTTCGGGAAATTCCAGAGGCAACTCCGCTATAATTCACCGGACTGTCCGGTGTACACCGGACATGTCCGGTGCTCCAAGGAAGAGCGGCCTCCGGAACTCGCCAGCCTCGGGAATTCACTTCGGCTGCTCCGCTATAATTCATCGGACATGTCCGGTGTACACCGGACTGTCCGGTGTAACAGCGGGGCAACGGCTATTTCGGCGCCAACGGCTACCTGCAGCGCATTTATTGCGCGCCAGCGCGCGCAGAGGTCAGGCACGCCCATGCTGGCGCACCGGACACTCTACAGTACATGTCCGGTGCGCCACCGGACATCCAGGCGGGCCCAGAAGACAGAGCTCCAACGGTCGAATCCCAACGGCCTTGGTGACGTGGCTGTCGCACCGGACATGTCCGGTGTGCACCGGACTGTCCGGTGCACCATCGAACAGACAGCCTCACCAAACGGCTAGTTTGGTGGTTGGGGCTATAAATACCCCCAACCACCCACCATTCATTGCATCCAAGTTTTCACACTTCCAACCCTTTACAAGAGCTAGGCATTCAATTCTAGACACACTCAAGAGATCAAATCCTCTCCCAAATTCCACACAAAGCTTTAGTGACTAGTGAGAGAGATTTGCTTGTGTTCTTTCGAGCTCTTGCGCTTGGATTTCTTTCTTTCTCTCTTTGATTCTTTCTTGCGATCATACTCACTTGTAATTGAGGCAAGAGACACCAATCTTGTGGTGGTCCTTGTGGGAACTTTGTGTTCCAAGTGATTGAGAAGGAAAGCTCACTCGATCCGCGGGATCGTTTGAGAGAGGGTAAGGGTTGAAAGAGACCCGGCCTTTGTGGCCTCCTCAACGGAGAGTAGGTTTGCGAGAACCGAACCTCGGTAAAACAAATCCGCGTGTCACACTCCTTATTCGCTTGCGATTTGTTTTTGCACCCTCTCTCGCGGACTCGATTATATTTCTAATGCTAACCCGGCTTGTAGTTGTGATTATTTTTGAGAATTTCAGTTTCGCCCTATTCACCCCCCTCTAGGCGACTTTCAGCGTTCAACCTCTCGGACAACTCGACCTACCCGTCTGCTTCGGGACGCCCTCCAACTTTTGAAGGGAGACCCTCACGTTCGAAGTAGTCGGGTTTCGAGGAACCTACCACGCAATGTTGGGAAGGCCATGCTACGCCAAGTTCATGGCCGTCCCCAACTACACCTACCTCAAGCTCAAGATGTCGGGCCCCAACGGGGTCATCACCGTCGAGCCCACGTACCGACACGCGTACGAATGCGATGTGGAGTGCGTGGAGTACGCCGAGGCCCTCGCCGAATCCGAGGCCCTCATCGCTGACCTGGAGAGCCTCTATAGGGAGGCGCCCGACGCGAAGCGCCACGCCGGCAACTTCGAACCAGCGGAGACGGTCAAGTCCGTCCCTCTCGACCCCTGCAACGACGCCTCTAAGCAGATCCGGATCGGTTCCGAGCTCGACCCCAAATAGGAAGCAGTGCTCGTTGACTTTCTCCGCGCAAACGCCGACGTCTTCGCGTGGAGTCCCTCGGACATGCCCGGCATACCGAGGGAAGTCGCCGAGCACTCTCTGGACATCCGAGCTAGGGCCTGACCCGTGAAGCAACCTCTGCGCCGACTCGACGAAGAAAAGCACAGAGCCATAGGCGAGGAGATCCACAAGCTACTGGCGGCAGGATTCATCAAAGAGGTATTCCATCCCGAATGGCTTGCCAACCCTATGCTTGTGAGAAAGAAAAGGGGGGAAATGGCGGATGTGTGTAGACTACACTGGTCTAAACAAAGCATGTCCGAAGGTTCCCTACCCTCTGCCTCGCATCAATCAGATCGTGGATTCCACTGCTGGGTGCGAAACCCTGTCTTTCCTCGATGCCTACTTAGGGTATCACCAGATCAGGATGAAAGAGTCCGACCAGCTCGCGACTTCATTCATCACACCCTTCGGCATGTACTACTATGTTACAATGCCGTTTGGTTTGAGGAATGCGGGGGCAACGTACCAGCGATGCATGAACCATGTGTTTGGCGAACACATCGGCCGAACGGTCGAGGCCTACGTCGATGACATCGTAGTCAAGACTAGGAAGGCCTCCGACCTCCTTTCCGACCTTGAAGCGACATTCCGATGTCTCAAGGCGAAAGGCGTGAAGCTTAATCCCAAAAAGTGTGTCTTCGGGGTCCCCCGAGGCATGCTCTTGGGGTTCATCGTCTCCGAGCGAAGCATCGAAGCCAACCCGGAGAAGATTGCAGCCATCACCAGCATGGGGCCAATCAAGGACTTGAAAGGCATACAGAGGGTCATGGGATGTCTCGCGGCTCTGAGCCGCTTCATCTCCCGCCTCGGCGAAAGAGGTCTGCCTCTGTACCGCCTCTTAAGGAAAGCTGAGTGCTTCGCTTGGACTCCCGAGGCTGAGGAAGCCCTCGGGAACCTGAAGGCGCTCCTCACGAACACGCCCATCTTGGTGCCCCCCGCTGCCGGAGAAGCCCTCTTGATCTACGTTGCCGCAACCACCCAGGTGGTTAGCGCCACGATCGTGGTTGAGAGATGAGAAGAAGGGCATGCATTGCCCGTCCAGAGGCCAGTCTACTTCATCAGTGAGGTACTGTTCGAGACCAAGATCCGCTACCCACAAATCCAGAAGCTGCTGTACGCGGTGATCCTGACACGACGGAAGTTGCGACACTACTTCGAGTCTCATCCGGTGACTGTGGTGTCATCCTTCCCCCTGGGAGAGATCATCCAGTCCCGAGAGGCCTCGGGTAGAATTGCAAAGTGGGCGGTGGAGATCATGGGCGAGACGATCTCGTTCGCCCCTCGGAAGGCCATCAAGTCCCAGGTCTTGGCGGACTTCGTGGCTGAATGGGCCGACACCCAGCTCCCGACGGCTCCGATCCAACCGGAACTCTGGACCATGTTTTTCGACAGGTCGCTGATGAAGACGGGGGTCGGCGCAGGTCTCCTCTTCGTCTCGCCCCTCAGGAAGCACCTACGCTACGTGCTACGCCTCCACTTCCTGGCGTCCAACAATGTTGCAGAGTACGAGGCTCTGGTAAATGGGTTGCGAATCGCCATCGAGCTAGGGGTCTGACGCCTCGACGCTCGCGGTGACTCGCAGCTCGTCATCGACCAAGTCATGAAGAACTCCCACTGCCGCGACCCGAAGATGGAAGCCTACTGCGATGAGGTTCGGCGCCTGGAAGACAAGTTCTACGGGCTCGAGCTCAACCACATCGCCCGACGCTACAACGAGACTGCGGACGGGCTGACTAAAATAGCCTCGGGACGAACAACAGTTCCCCCGGACGTATTCTCCCGAGACCTGCATCAACCCTCTGTCAAAGACCGAGGACACGCCCGAGCCCGAGGCACCTTCGGCTCCGCCCGAGGCACCTTCGGCTGAGACCGAGGTATCCTCGGCTTAGTCCGGGGTACCCTCGGCCCAGTCCGAGGTACCCTCAGCTCAGCCCGAGGTACCCTCGGCCCCCGAGGGTGAGGCACTGCGCGTCGAGGGGGAACAGAGCGAGGTCACGCCTAATCAAAGCTGGCAGACCCCGTACCTGCAATATCTCCACCGAGGAGAGCTGCCCCTCGACCAAGCCGAAGCTCGGCGGTTGGCGCGGCGTGCCAAGTCTTTCGTCTTGCTGGGAGATGGGAAGGAGCTCTACCACCGCAGCCCCCTCAGGCATCCTCCAGCGATGCATTTCCATCGCCGAAGGCCAGGAGCTCTTGCAAGAGATACACTCGGGGGCTTGCGGCCATCACGCAGCACCTCGAACCCTCATTGGAAACGCCTTCCGACAAGGATTCTACTGGCCGACGGCGGTGGCCGACGCTACTAGAATTGTCCGCACCTGCGAAGGGTGTCAGTTCTACGCGAGGCAGACCCACCTGCCCGCTCAGGCTCTGCAGACCATACCCATCACCTGGCCTTTTGCTGTGTGGGGTCTGGACCTCGTTGGCCCCTTGCAGAAGGCACCCGGGGGCTACATTCACCTGTTGGTCGCCATCGACAAATTCTCCAAGTGGATCGAGGTCCGACCCCTAAACAGCATCAGGTCCGAACAGGCGGTGGCGTTCTTCACCAGCATCATCCATCGCTTTGGGGTCCCAAACTCCATCATCACCGACAACGGTACCCAGTTCATTGGCAGAAAGTTCCTGGACTTCTGCGAGGATCACCACATCCGGGTGGACTGGGCTGCCGTGGCTCACCCCATGACGAATGGGCAAGTGGAGCGGTCTAACGGCATGATCCTGCAAGGACTCAAGCCTCGGATCTACAACGACCTCAACAAGTTCGGCAAGCGGTGGATGAAGGAACTCCCCTCGGTGGTCTGGAGTTTGAGAACAACGCCGAGCCGAGCCACGGGCTTCACACTGTTCTTTCTAGTCTATGGGGCCGAGGCCATCTTGCCCACAGACTTAGAATACGGTTCCCCGAGGGCGAGGACCTACACTGTCACACCCGGGTTTCGGGGCACCAAGACCCGGGCGCGAACATAAACACCAGGTATGCTGGGACCAAGTCTCACACATATGATGTATAGTGGCACAGGATCGAATGTCACATCTTTATATATAACAGGAGTTCTATACAAAATAAATAATTACATTATAAGGAGACAACGTCTAGCAACCCAAAGTTGACTGGGAGACGACGACCTAGACCTCTCACGAACACATCACGGCATCCTCCATGCGCCTCATCCGGTGGTACCTGTTCTTGACCTGTGGGGGGGTGTGAGACAGCAAGGGTGAGCTCACATACGATCATAGCTCAACAAGTTGTGGGGAATAATGTGCATGAACTCGCCAACGGTGGGAGCTCATGTGAAGTGTAAGGCTTACCAAAGAAGATGGTTGAAGCTGAGCATTGCTTTTAGAGTTGGTCAAAATTTTATTAGCAGTTACTAAGTATAAGTAAATACCAAACCCAATTAAGTAGTAGAACAAAAGTAACAACTTCACCTGCAATGCAATGCATATGACAAATTGAATTTAGTTCCATAATTTAATCATGTGAGGGTCCGAGCTGCTCTTGACCGTGAGCACGGCTAGTATACCAATTTTACACTCTGCAGAGGTTGCGCATCTTTACCCACAAGTCGTGTTACCCATCTGCCAAGAGACGGCCAATCCCATACACCTCTACCGAGGAGGCGAGGCAAGGTAACACTACGAGGCCTTTACAAAGTTCCACTAGCTTCAGAAAACCCGCTACAGTTTATAGGAAGTTCCAATGCAGGAATCCCTTGCAGGACCGCCATCGCAGCAAAATCCTCCCGAGGGCCTCCCTACACTGACCACTCCCCTACTGCCCTTGCCCCTTTCGGGTAAGGTAGTCTTCCACTAGCTTTCTTATTAATCAGCCAAGGGGTCCCATTCCTCCCTTGTGGTAGCGCTGTTTTCCTGGGTGGTTCTCCATGTTCCAATTAACATAATGATCTTATCATGAACAAATAATAACAACTGATAACAAAAGTGTAATCATGAATAGTGTATCTCCATACCCAAAACCACATATAGCACTAGCAAGTACTACCCAGAAAGTTCAGTGGTAAACAAGATATAAAGATAGACAAACTAAGGTAACCTATTGGGTCCCATCAAAGTTAACCTATGCAGATCATTATGATTAATTAGAACATGAGTGGGTAAAAAGAAGTGATCAAGGGCACAACTTGCCTGGGACTTGAGATTCCAGGTACCAACTTGCTCTTCAGATGACTCGTGACCTCATGCTAGTCGTAGCAGTACAAACAAAGATGTGTAGACAAAATTAACATCACACCAAACATGAGATTAAATTGTGTAATAATAATCTACGTGAAGCTACGAGATCGTGGGACCGAGAATCACCAAAATCGGAGCTACGGTTATCAAGTTACGAATTTCTGGAGTTATTGAGTATATGGTATAGATTAATTCAGATAAATAATTTTAATTCATATTTCATTGCTAAACATAGGTACTAAGTGGTAGACAATATTAAAACAAAATTAATGCAACTGGAATGACTCAATTTTGAGTTAAAATGAGTTTGATATGAATTATACAAGTTTCTGAATTTATTTCTAAACTAAAAACCATTTTCTGAATTGTTTTATCCCTTTTATTCAATGATTGGACTGGGCCACTATTCTGTGAAAGACCAGGGGCTATTTCGTATATTTCTCCAAGACTCATACCCACCCCGCATGTGGATGGCGGGTTCAATCTATAAAACTACGGGGTCTCTTTTGTGAATTTGTAACGACGAAGGGGTATCGGGATCTCAGGGCCGTCCGATCAACTCCGGACGCACCAGATTAAATCGTGAGGGGTCTGAATCGGTACGCGCCATGAGCAGTCCGATCGTGATCCGACGGTCGCGGGCGAAACATTACCTAGATCTAATCCTAGCCCTTCAACTGGTTAATCAACGGTCAGGATTCAATCGATCGAATAGTTCTCTCAGGCGATCTGATCACAGTCGCAAGAAAGGGATCCAACGGTCGGTGCCTTTCTCCCTTACGATACCCACCAGACGGCGGCGGCGCCCACAAAACACGGCGGAGGTTCGCCGGAGTAAGCCCAACCTTCGATTAGGGTGCTATCTTCTACCGAACAAGACGTTACACGACGCGAAGAGTACAAGGAATAGGATGGTGTGGTATTTACCGGCTGGTAGTGTCCCGAGGCAGGTCGACCGTGGAGGGTTACGCCGCGGCGACGTGATGGCGGAGAAGCGTGTCACCGCGAAAGTTCCTGTCGTCGATGAGCAATCCTGAGCACCCACTCCACCGCCTGCGCTCGATGAGGCCCCCAGCAACCCAAAGCGTGCCCCGGTGGAGTCCTTAGGCTCGAGCTCGCGCAGAGACCTCTGCCCACGGAGATGTGCGGCTGCGGCGAACTCCAATGTTCCAGTGAGCAATTGAGCTAGCTCCGGTGGTCAATACTTTCTGCCGAGCTCACGAACGACTTCGTCTCCCACCCGCGACAACCACTACTCCACGGTGACAGACTAGGACCACGGTGCGGCCGACACAAGTTCAGCGCGGCAACGGTGGACTTCGATCCGCACTCTCCCTCTCTCTTGCGTTGGTCAGTGATGGTTCTATATGATGCGGCCCATGTGAGTTGCCAGCAGAGGGCGCGGCGACCCCGCTTTATAAGACGGTCCCGAGCCGAGGGGAGGAATAGAACTGCTGCCGCGCGCGAATCTTGCGAAGTTTGTTGAGCCGACCGCGCGAATCGCGGATCGCTCAAGCCTGTTGCAAGGCACAGGGAGGATAGACACCAGCGCACAGGGGCGGCGGACGCAGCTCGAGATCTCGGCGTGGTTTTCGGATCTAGTGGAACCACCCGGAAGCACTGGCGGCGCGATCCTATTTTTCTGGGCGCAGGCGACGCGATTGATCCGGAAACGAGGAAAGAAGAAGCTTCTGACGAGGATGGCCCACCAGCAGTGACAAGCAGACCACGGCGCGCGCTAGGTGACTGAGTTGCGGGGTCCGCATGCCCAAAGAGAAGCAGGCCGCGCGGTGGAGCCGTTCGGTGGCAAAATTGAGTTGGGCCACGCGAGTTAGTGGGCCGAGGCAGATAGAAGGGGCCCAAGCCGAGGCTAACATTTTTATTTTCTTTTATATTTTCTATTTTCTTAATTTGTTTCAAATTCAAATTTGATTCAGAGTTCAACCATAAAATGGAAATTGATTGCATAACAAATGAAGTTCTAGAATGGAATATATATTTCTATAGTTATTTATTTTGTTATTTGGCTAGCTTACTTCCTTTTAGATTGAGCATTCAAAAGCATGAGAAATCCAAAAAGGGTTTAAAAATCCCTAAAGCACAATCTTAAATTTTATTTATTTATTTTATTTTATTACTATTATTTTTTTTTCTTATACAAATTTTGGGCTTTACAAATCCTACCCCCCTTAACGGAAATCTCGTCCTCGAGATTTGTAAGAAAAGGGTGTATAACCATGTTACCTCAGAACATATGTAGAGACAAAAAAATCTCAGCATGATGCATAATTTATTAGCAACACATAGGGTCAATTAGACCTTATTATTCTTCCTAAACTAGTATCATACCAACTAATAACTAAAGTAACATTTAGATCTTACAAATAGTAGTACTGTATATATATATATGTTTATGTAGTTTGGTGGAGCTGGTGGTTAGGAAAGCATGGATGTATATTTGTATGTGCACTTGATTATGTAGGATAGAAGATGCCTTTAAAGCATAGATAGGTTTGGGCAAGAAAAGGTAGGGTAAGGAAATACTCCATCTAAGATTGTGGATCTTGATTCCTTTGAAGATCTGGCTTGAATCTTATCCTTCCTTGATTTGATGAGGTCGATCATCTTCGATCTTCGTTCTTGAAGTTGTTATCCGAATTTGGGACATGTAGTTAAGGCATATTCTTAGGTACACAAAATAGGTTAATAGATGGTTTATGAGTTAAATAAGTTTAAGCAGAGTATGTCTTGTTGTTTTGCTTCTAGATTGGTTAGATAAGTTATGTAACCTGTTATATCGGTCAAGTTGGTGTTATCATCAAGGATAATGGGTATTGGTGTTACCATAACTAGGGACATGGTTGAGATAGGTGTGGGTACATGGGGTAGGTAGATTGAACATAGTTTTTCTTTGCTTGTAAGATAAATGGGTTTGGCAACCTCTAATATAGGCTGGGTCGTGGTTTCACTGATGAGTGGGTCAAAGCCTATTTAGGTCTAACACCTATTTATAAGAATATGGTCTAATTAATACTTGTAACATAGATTAGACTATATTAGATTAGGTAGTTGTATGTGGTCTAGTTAATCTAGAGCACCAATTTAGGTTAAAACATGCTTATAGAAGTAGGGTCCAATCTATTTTTCCAGCTATCATGTTTGTCCATTAGATTAGATCTGATCAGATTAGATGAGATCAGAATTAAATTAATGTAATCAGATTAGACTGGATAAAATCTACTTAATTTATTTTGGAATAGATCGTGTTTGTTACACTTTTTTAAGATAAGCAAAGGATATGTATGCTTATTAAGACAAGATGAGCCTCTAAGAACAAGATAGAAACTTTTCGAGATTAGTCAGATCTATTAGGATAGGATAAAATGTTTTCGGGATAAGATGAATTTATTAAGATAAGAGAGAATCTTGTAAGATAAGATGGATCTATTAAACTAGATATATTTTTAATAGAGAATATTCTGTGTTGTCTATTTTATAAAAATTTTCCCTTATGTCTAGATGTATATGCAGATGCAATTGTGGACATTACTCCACAACCCATCACACTCAATCAATGATCCAAATCAAACAAGTATCATAAGAACAAGCACTCAAGCGTATAGATACATATCAAAATAGTTTTGATTTTGTTCCTAAGAGTAGGTCTCCTATTCCTAAAGGTCACTTTAGGTACAAGATTTCAAAGTGTGAAATCCACATTTATCTTTAGAAGGAAAAGGTAAGAATAATCAGAGTAAGCGGAAATAGATGAGAAAAGTTTAAGGAAAGTTTAGAAAAGAATCAGAGTAGCAAAAGTAAGTAGATAATGGTTGTCCAGTTCTATCTAGGTTTCGTCCTACAGTCAACATTCCTCTGATACCACTTCTGTCACACCCGGGTTTCGGGGCACCAAGACCCGGGCGCGAACATAAACACCAGGTATGCTGGGACCAAGTCTCACACATATGATGTATAGTGGCACAGGATCGAATGTCACATCTTTATATATAACAGGAGTTCTATACAAAATAAATAATTACATTATAAGGAGACAACGGTCCAGCAACCCAAAGTTGACTGGGAGACGACGGCCTAGACCTCTCACGAACACATCACGGCATCCTCCATGCGCCTCATCCGGTGGTACCTGTTCTTGACCTGTGGGGGGGTGTGAGACAGCAAGGGTGAGCTCACATACGATCATAGCTCAACAAGTTGTGGGGAATAATGTGCATGAACTCGCCAACAGTGGGAGCTCATGTGAAGTGTAAGGCTTACCAAAGAAGATGGTTGAAGCTGAGCATTGCTTTTAGAGTTGGTCAAAATTTTATTAGCAGTTACTAAGTATAAGTAAATACCAAACCCAATTAAGTAGTAGAACAAAAGTAACAACTTCACCTGCAATGCAATGCATATGACAAATTGAATTTAGTTCCATAATTTAATCATGTGAGGGTCCGAGCTGCTCTTGACCGTGAGCACGGCTAGTATACCAGTTTTACACTCTGCAGAGGTTGCGCATCTTTACCCACAAGTCGTGTTACCCATCTGCCAAGAGACGGCCAATCCCATACACCTCTACCGAGGAGGCGAGGCAAGGTAACACTATGAGGCCTTTACAAAGTTCCACTAGCTTCAGAAAACCCGCTACAGTTTATAGGAAGTTCCAATGCAGGAATCCCTTGCAGGACCGCCATCGCAGCAAAATCCTCCCGAGGGCCTCCCTACACTGACCACTCCCCTACTGCCCTTGCCCCTTTCGGGTAAGGTAGTCTTCCACTAGCTTTCCTAATTAATCAGCCAAGGGGTCCCATTCCTCCCTTGTGGTAGCACTGTTTTCCCGGGTGGTTCTCCATGTTCCAATTAACATAATGATCTTATCATGAACAAATAATAACAACTGATAACAAAAGTGTAATCATGAATAGTGTATCTCCATACCCAAAACCACATATAGCACTAGCAAGTACTACCCAGAAAGTTCAGTGGTAAACAAGGTATAAAGATAGACAAACTAAGGTAACCAATTGGGTCCCATCAAAATTAACCTATGCAGATCATTATGATTAATTAGAACATGAGTGGGTAAAAAGAAGTGATCAAGGGCACAACTTGCCTGGGACTTGAGATTCCAGGTACCAACTTGCTCTTCAGATGACTCGTGACCTCACGCTAGTCGTAGCAGTACAAACAAAGATGTGTAGACAAAATTAACATCACACCAAACATGAGATTAAATTGTGTAATAATAATCTACGTGAAGCTACGAGATCGTGGGACCGAGAATCACCAAAATCGGAGCTACGGTTATCAAGTTACGAATTTCTGGAGTTATTGAGTATATGGTATAGATTAATTCAGATAAATAATTTTAATTCATATTTCATTGCTAAACATAGGTACTAAGTGGTAGACAATATTAAAACAAAATTAATGCAACTGGAATGACTCAATTTTGAGTTAAAATGAGTTTGATATGAATTATACAAGTTTCTGAATTTATTTCTAAACTAAAAACCATTTTCTGAATTGTTTTATCCCTTTTATTCAATGATTGGACTGGGCCACTATTCTGTGAAAGACCAGGGGCTATTTCGTATATTTCTCCAAGACTCATACCCACCCCGCATGTGGATGGCGGGTTCAATCTATAAAACTACGGGGTCTCTTTTGTGAATTTGTAACGACGAAGGGGTATCGGGATCTCAGGGCCGTCCGATCAACTCCGGACGCACCAGATTAAATCGTGAGGGGTCTGAATCGGTACGCGCCATGAGCAGTCCGATCGTGATCCGACGGTCGCGGGCGAAACATTACCTAGATCTAATCCTAGCCCTTCAACTGGTTAATCAACGGTCAGGATTCAATCGATCGAATAGTTCTCTCAGGCGATCTGATCACAGTCGCAAGAAAGGGATCCAACGGTCGGTGCCTTTCTCCCTTACGATACCCACCAGACGGCGGCGCCGCCCACAAAACACGGCGGAGGTTCGCCGGAGTAAGCCCAACCTTCGATTAGGGTGCTATCTTCTACCGAACAAGACGTTACACGACGCGAAGAGTACAAGGAATAGGATGGTGTGGTATTTACCGGCTGGTAGTGTCCCGAGGCAGGTCGACCGTGGAGGGTTACGCCGCGGCGACGTGATGGCGGAGAAGCGTGTCACCGTGAAAGTTCCTGTCGTCGATGAGCAATCCTGAGCACCCACTCCACCGCCTGCGCTCGATGAGGCCCCCAGCAACCCAAAGCGCGCCCCGGTGGAGTCCTTAGGCTCGAGCTCGCGCAGAGACCTCTGCCCACGGAGATGTGCGGCTGCGGCGAACTCCAATGTTCCAGTGAGCAATTGAGCTAGCTCCGGTGGTCAATACTTTCCGCCGAGCTCACGAACGACTTCGTCTCCCACCCGCGACAACCACTACTCCACGGTGACAGACTAGGACCACGGTGCGGACGACACAAGTTCAGCGCGGCAACGGTGGACTTCGATCCGCACTCCCCTCTCTCTTGCGTTGGTCAGTGATGGTTCTATATGATGCGGCCCATGTGAGTTGCCAGCAGAGGGCGCGGCGACCCCGCTTTATAAGACGGTCCCGAGCCGAGGGGAGGAATAGAACTGCTGCCGCGCGCGAACCTTGCGAAGTTTGTTGAGCCGACCGCGCGAATCGCGGATCGCTCAAGCCTGTTGCAAGGCACAGGGAGGATAGACACCAGCGCACAGGGGCGGCGGACGCAGCTCGAGATCTCGGCGTTGTTTTCGGATCAAGTGGAACCACCCGGAAGCACTGGCGGCGCGATCCTATTTTTCTGGGCGCAGGCGACGCGATTGATCCGAAAACGAGGAAAGAAGAAGCTTCTGACGAGGATGGCCCACCAGCAGTGACAAGCAGACCACGGCGCGCGCTAGGTGACTGAGTTGCGGGGTCCGCATGCCCAAAGAGAAGCAGGCCGCGCGGTGGAGCCGTTCGGTGGCAAAATTGAGTTGGGCCACGCGAGTTAGTGGGCCGAGGCAGATAGAAGGGGCCCAAGCCGAGGCTAACAATTTTCTTTTCTTTTATATTTTCTATTTTCTTAATTTGTTTCAAATTCAAATTTGATTCAGAGTTCAACCATAAAATGGAAATTGATTGCATAACAAATGAAGTTCTAGAATGGAATATATATTTCTATAGTTATTTATTTTGTTATTTGGCTAGCTTACTTCCTTTTAGATTGAGCATTCAAAAGCATGAGAAATCCAAAAAGGGTTTAAAAATCCCTAAAGCACAATCTTAAATTTTATTTATTTATTTTATTTTATTACTATTATTTTTTTTCTTATACAAATTTTGGGCTTTACATACACCGACCAAAGCAACCGAGCCAACCGAGAAGACTCACTGGACCAGCTGGAGGAGGCTCGAGACATGGCCTTACTACACTCGGCGCGGTACCAGCAGTCCCTGCGACGCTACCACGCCCGAGGGGTTCGGTCCCGAGACCTCCAGGTGGGCGACCTGGTGCTTCGGCTGCGACAAGACGCCCGAGGGCGGCACGAACTCACGCCTCCCTGGGAAGGGCCGTTCGTCATCGCCAAGGTTCTGAAGCTTGGAACATACAAGCTGGCCAACAGTCAAGGCGAGGTCTACGGCAACACTTGGAACATCCAACAGCTACGTCGCTTCTACCCTTAAGATGCTTTCAAGTTGCTCATATACCTCGTTCACACACCAAGTCTGGTCGTCAAGGAAGGGTCAGCCTTGCCTCGGCAAAGCCCGACCCTCCCTCGGGGGCTAGAAGGGGGCAACCCCCTCTGCGTCAAAATTTTCCTCGAAAAAAGAAAAAAAAATCTTTTCTGCCAGAATGCCTTTCGTGCTCTTCGACTACTTCGAAAGTGGATCCTGAAAACGACGGAGTACACGTAAGAAGCCAAGGCTGACCGAGCCAAGGGACTCCTACGCCTCCGGGATACGGATACCTCACTCATCACCTTCTGCGATAAGTAACTCGCGCTCGGATAAGTGACTCCGCGGACCGAACAAGTCTTCATGCTCGAGAGCTCCTCTGCCGAAATGATTTTTCAGGCCTTCCCGACTGCGTCGGCAACAGAACCCTATGGACGAGTAAGAGCGCGCGTAAGCGGCAAGGCCGACCGAGCCGAGGGATTCCTACGCCTCCGGGATACGGATACCTCACTCATCGCCTTCCGTGAGGAGCAACTCTCGCCCGCACAAACAATTCTGTTACCGACAAATGAGTCCGGATACTCGAAACAAGAGGAAAAGAAATGCAGCTTTACAACACGACGACGGTGTGTTCAGGCCTCGGTGGCCGCAGAAAACATAAACACACTACAAGACAACCTGATCCTGCAGGCTCGGACGTCGACAACCGAAGGGAGTAGCAGCACCCTCGGCATCAACTACACCTTCGGCGGGGTCTGGCCTAGCCTCAGATGGCGACGCGGTCGGAGGTCCCCCGCTCTGAAGGACGACATCAGCACCACACCCGGGCCATCGCCGCCAGGGTCCTCTTCGAGAATCCGGCCCGAGCAGGCGGCTCGGCCGGCCACCCCGAGGCCTCGGCCAGCTGTCCCCCAAAGACATCAGCTCGGCTTATGGCCTCGGCAGCTCAACTCCGGCGTCGGTTCCGCCAGTGGACGACCCGGCCAGGCTCTGGCCAACCACACCTCCTTTTCGATGCCAACTCTGCCTCCGTCCGTGCGGACATCGCTACCTCCGGCTTCGGCTCGTCGAAGGGCGGCCGAGGGGTTCCCTTAACTAAGCAAGAAATGGCCTCGGACAGCAAGGCCGACTGAGCCGAGGAACTCCTACGCCTCCGGGATACGGATACCTCACTCGTCACCTTTGCACGAGGCAACTCACGCTCGGTGAAGCAGTTTAGATAATCGACGAGGCGAGTCTTAGTGCTCGAAATGAAGAAAAAACACGGCCCCGTGCCGAAAATACATACATGTTCAGGCCCCAATGGCCGTAATGAACAAGACACCGGCATTCAAGGTGCCAATACAAACGGAACTCCGGTTCCGTCCCCACGGCAGCAGCGATGGCCTCAGGGCGGAAGCCGCTGCAACCTTGCCCTCGCCCGCGCCGACGCTCGAGGGGCGAGGACAAGTACAAAGAGCCGGAGGCCCGGAGCACGGATGATGGCAGTGATCCCGTCGGCGACGGGGACTTCTCGGGCCGCATCCACCTCGGCACCTTTGAAAGGGAATTAGGCTTATACCTAGTTCCTAAATAATTTTGGTGGTTGAATTGCCCAACACAAATAATTGGACTAACTAGTTTGCTCTAGTGTATAAGTTATACAGGTGTCAAAGGTTCACACTCAGCCAATAAAAAGACCAAGTATTGGGTTCGACAAAAGAGCAAAGGGACAACCGAAGGCACCTCTGGTCTGGCGCACCGGACTGTCCGGTGTGCCACCGGACATGTCCGGTGCACCAGAGGACTCCGACTTCAAACTCTTCAACTTCGGGAAATTCCAGAGGCAACTCCGCTATAATTCACCGGACTGTCCGGTGTACACCGGACATGTCCGGTGCTCCAAGGAAGAGCGGCCTCTGGAACTCGCCAGCCTCGGGAATTCACTTCGGCTGCCTCGCTATAATTCATCGGACTGTCCGGTGTGCACCGGACTGTCCGGTGTAACAGCGGGGCAACGGCTATTTCGGCGCCAACGGCTACCCGCGACGCATTAAATGCGCGCGCTGCGCGCGCAGAGGTCAGGCACGCCCATGCTGGCGCATCGGACAATCTACAGTGCATGTCCGGTGCGCCACCTGACATCAAGGTGGGCCTAGTGTCAGTGCTCCAACGGTCGAATCCCAACGGCTTTGGTGACGTGGCTGTCGCACCGGACATGTCCGGTGTGCACCGGACTGTCCGGTGCGCCATCGAACAGACAGCCTCACCAAACGGCTAGTTTGGTGGTTGGGGCTATAAATACCCCCAACCACCCACCATTCATGGCATCCAAGTTTTCCAGCTTCCAACCACTATACAAGAGCTAGCATTCATTACAAAGCACACCAAAAGAGATCAAATCCTCTCCCAACTCCACACAAAGCCTTAGTGACTAGAGAGAGTGATTTGTAGTGTTCATTTGAGCTCTTGCGCTTGGATCGCTTCTTTTTCTTTGGCATTCTTTCTTGTGATCAAACACTCACTTGTAATTGTGGCAAGAGACACCAATCGTGTGGTGGTCCTTGCGGGAAGTTTGATTCCCAAGTAATTTGAGAAAGAGAAGCTCACTCGGTCCGAGGGACCGTTTGAGAGAGGGAAGGGTTGAAAGAGACCCGGCCTTTGTGGCCTCCTCAACGGGGAGTAGGTTTGCGAGAACCGAACCTCGGTAAAACAAATCCGCGTGTCACACTTCTTATTCGCCTGCGATTTGTTTTCCACCCTCTCTCGCGGACTCGATTATATTTCTAACGCTAACCCGGCTTGAAGTTGTGATTATTTTTGAGAATTTCAGTTTCGCCCTATTCACCCCCCCTCTAGGCGACTTTCAATTGGTATCAGAGCCCGGTGCTTCATTAGAGCCTAACCGCTCGAAGTGATGTCGGGAGATCACACCAAGAGGGAGATGGAGACCGGCGACAAGCCCGCTACGAGCCACGGGAGCACTTCATCGGAAGAGTCCCGCACCAAGAGGAAGGAGAAGAAGAAGGACTCCTCCAAACGGAAGGAGAAAAGATCCTCTTCTTCACACCACAAGGAGAAGAAGGAGAAATCTTCTTCTCACAAGTCGCATCGGAAAGGTGACAAGCACAAGAGGATGAGGAAGGTGGTCTACTACGAGACCGACACTTCATCAACATCGACCTCTGACTCCGATGCGCCGTCCGTAACTTCTAAGCGCCAAGAGCGCAAGAAGTTTAGTAAGATTCCCTTACACTATCCTCGTACACCTAGACATACTCCATTACTTTCCGTTCCATTAGGCAAACCGCCAACTTTTGATGGCGAAGATTATGCTAGGTGGAGTGATTTAATGAAATTTCATCTAACCTCACTCCACAAAAGTATATGGAATGTTGTTGAGTTTGGAGCACAGGTACCATCCGTAGGGGATGAAGACTATGATACGGACGAAGTGGCCCAAATCGAGCACTTCAACTCCCAAGCCACAACCATACTCCTTGCCTCTCTAAGCAAGGAGGAATACAACAAGGTGCAAGGGTTGAAGAATGCAAAGGAGATTTGGGACCTACTCAAGACCGCGCACGAGGGTGATGAACTCACCAAGATCACAAAGCGGGAAACGATCGAGGGGGAGCTCGGTCGTTTTCGTCTTCGCCAAGGGGAGGAGCCACAAGATATGTACAACCGGCTCAAAACCTTGGTGAACCAAGTGCGCAACCTCGGGAGCAAAAAGTGGGACGACCACGAGGTGGTTAAGGTTATTCTAAGATCTCTCATTTTCCTTAACCCCACTCAAGTTCAATTAATTCGTGGTAATCCTAGATACACACTAATGACCCCCGAGGAAGTAATCGGGAATTTTGTGAGCTTTGAATGTATGATCAAGGGCTCAAAGAAGATCAACGAGCTTGATGAACCCTCCATGTCCGAAGCACAACCGGTGGCATTCAAGGCGACGGAGGAGAAGAAGGAGGAGTCTACATCGAGTAGACAACCAATTGATGCCTCCAAGCTCGACAATGAGGAGATGGCTTTAATCATAAAAAGCTTTCGCCAAATCCTCAAGCAACGGAGGGGGAAGGACTACAAACCCCGCTCCAAGAAAGTGTGCTACAAATGTGGTAAGCCCGGTCATTTTATTGCAAAATGTCCTATGTCTAGTGACAGTGACAGGGGCGACGACAAGAAGGGAAAGAGGAGAGAAAAGAAGAAGTACTACAAGAAGAAGGGCGGCGATGCCCATGTTTGCCGGGAGTGGGACTCCGACGAGAGCTCCACCGAGTCCTCCTCCGACGAGGACGCCGCCAACATCGCCGTCACCAAGGGACTCCTCTTCCCCAACGTCGACCACAAGTGCCTCATGGCAAAGGACGACAAAAGGAAGAAGGTTAAATCTAAATCCTCCACTAAATATGAATCCTCTAGTGATGATAATGATAGTGATGAGGAAAATAATTTGCGAACCCTTTTTGCCGACCTAAACATGCAACAAAAAGAAAAATTAAATGAATTAATTAGTGCCATCCATGAGAAGGATGATCTCTTGGACTCCCAAGAGGACTTCCTAATCAAGGAAAATAAAAAGCATGTTAAGGTTAAAAATGCTTATGCTCAACAAGTTGAAAAATGTGAAAAATTGTCTAGTGAGCTAAGCGTTTGCCATGAGACTATAGACAACCTTAGAAATGAAAATGCTAGATTAATTGCTAAGGTTGATTCTCATGTTTGTGATGCTTCAATTCCCGATCTTAGAAATGATAATGATGATTTGCTTGCTAAGATTAAGGAATTGAATGATTCTCTTGCTAGCTTTAGAGTAGAAAATGAAAATTTGATTGCTAAGGCTAAAGATTTTGATGTTTGCAATACTATTATTTTCGACCTTAGAACTAAGAATGATATGTTGCATGCTAAGGTTGTAGAATTAAAATCTTGCAAACCCTCTACATCTACCGTTGAGCACACTTCTATTTGTACTAGATGTAGAGATGTTGATATCAATGCTATTCATGATCACATGGCTTTAATTAAACAACAAAATGATCATATAGCATTATTAGATGCCAAAATTGCCGAGCATAACTTAGAGAATGAAAAGTTTAAATTTGCTAGAAGTATGCTCTACAATGGGAGACGCCCTGGGATCAAGGATAGCATTGGCTTCCAAAGGGGAGACAATGTCAAACTTAATGCCCCTCCAAAGAATTTATCTAACTTTGTTAAGGGCAAGGCTCCCATGCCTCAGGATAACGAGGGTTACATTTTGTACCCTGCTGGTTATCCCGAGAGCAAAATTAGGAGAACTCATTCTGGGAAGTCTCACTCTGGCCCTAACCATGCTTTTATGTATAAGGGTGAGACATCTAGCTCTAGGCAACCAACCCGTGCCAAGTTGCCTAGAAAGAAAACTCCTAATGCATCAAATGATCATGCTATTTCATTTAAAACTTTTGATGCTTCTTATGTGCTTACTAACAAATCCGGCAAGGTAGTTGCCAAGATTGTTGGGGGCAAACACAAGGGCTCCAAGACTTGTGTTTGGGTACCCAAAGTTCTTGTTTCTAATGCCAAAGGACCCAAAACCGTTTGGGTACCTAAAGTCAAGAACTAAAATTGTTTTGTAGGTTTATGCATCCGGGGGCTCAAGTTGGATACTCGACAGCGGGTGCACAAACCACATGACAGGGGAGAAGAAGATGTTCTCTTCATATGAGAAAAACCAAGATCCCCAACGAGCTATCACATTCGGGGATGGAAATCAAGGTTTGGTCAAAGGATTGGGTAAAATTGCTATATCACCTGACCATACTATTTCCAATGTTTTTCTTGTAGATTCTTTAGATTACAATTTGCTTTCTGTATCCCAATTATGTCAAATGGGCTACAACTGTCTATTTACTGATGTAGGTGTTACTGTTTTTAGAAGAAGTGATGATTCATTAGCATTCAAGGGAGTGTTAGAGGGTCAGCTATACTTGGTAGATTTTGATAGAGCTGAACTCGACACTTGCTTGGTTGCTAAGACTAACTTGGGTTGGCTCTGGCACCACCGACTAGCCCATGTTGGAATGAAGAATCTTCATAAGCTTCTAAAGGGAGAGCACATTTTAGGACTAACAAATGTTCATTTTGAGAAAGACAGGATTTGTAGCGCATGCCAAGCCGGGAAGCAAGTTGGCACTCATCATCCACACAAGAACATCATGACTAGTGACAGACCACTGGAACTCCTACACATGGACCTATTCGGCCCGATCGCTTACATAAGCATCGGCGGGAGTAAGTACTGTCTAGTTATCGTGGATGATTATTCTCGCTTCACTTGGGTGTTCTTTTTACAGGAAAAATCTCATACACAAGAGACCTTAAAGGGATTCTTGAGACGGGCTCAAAATGAGTTCGGCTTAAGGATCAAGAAAATTAGAAGCGACAATGGGACGGAGTTCAAGAACTCACAAATAGAAGGCTTCCTTGAGGAGGAGGGCATCAAGCATGAGTTTTCTTCTCCCTACACCCCACAACAAAATGGTGTAGTGGAGAGGAAGAATCGAACTCTATTAGACATGGCAAGAACCATGCTTGATGAGTACAAGACACCAGATCGGTTTTGGGCCGAGGCGGTCAACACCGCCTGCTACGCCATCAACTAGTTATATCTACACCAAATCCTCAAGAAGACATCATATGAACTCCTAACCGGTAAAAAGCCCAATATTTCATATTTTAGAGTTTTTGGTAGCAAATGTTTTATTCTTGTCAAAAGAGGTAGAAAATCTAAATTTGCTCCTAAAACTGTAGAAGGCTTTTTACTAGGATATGACTCAAACACAAGGGCATATAGAGTCTTTAACAAGTCCTCAGGACTTGTTGAAGTTTCTTGTGACGTTGTGTTTGATGAGACTAATGGCTCTCAAGCAGAGCAAGTTGATCTTGATGAGATAGGTGAAGAACAGGCTCCATGCATCGCACTAAGGAACATGTCCATTGGGGATGTGTGTCCTAAGGAATCCGAAGAGCCTTCACATGCACAAGATCAACCATCCTCCTCCACTCAAGCATCTCCACCAACCCAAATTGAGGATGAGGCTCAAGTTGATGAAGAAGAAGATCAAAGAGATAAGCCACCTCAAGATGACGGCAATGATCAAGGGGGAGATGCAAATGATCAAGACAAGGAGGATGAACAACCAAGGCCGCCACACCCAAGAGTCCACCAAGCAATACAACGAGATCACCCCGTCGACACCATCCTCGGCGATATTCATAAGGGGGTAACTACTCGGTCTCGTGTTGCACATTTTTGTGAGCATTACTCTTTTGTTTCCTCTATTGAGCCACACAGGGTAGAGGAAGCGCTCCAAGATTCGGATTGGGTGATGGCGATGCAAGAGGAGCTCAACAATTTCACAAGGAACGAGGTATGGCATTTGGTTCCACGTCCTAACCAAAATGTTGTAGGAACCAAGTGGGTCTTCCGCAACAAGCAAGACGAGCATGGTGTGGTGACAAGGAACAAAGCTCGACTCGTGGTCAAAGGGTATTCACAAGTCGAAGGTTTGGATTTTGGTGAAACCTATGCACCCGTAGCTAGGCTTGAGTCAATTCGTATATTATTGGCCTATGCTACTTACCATGGCTTCAAGCTTTACCAAATGGACGTGAAGAGTGCCTTCCTCAACGGACCAATCAAGGAGGAGGTCTATGTTGAGCAACCTCCCGGCTTTGAAGATAGTGAGTACCCTAACCATGTCTATAGGCTCTCTAAGGCGCTTTATGGGCTCAAGCAAGCCCCAAGAGCATGGTATGAATGCCTTAGAGATTTCCTTATTGCTAATGGCTTCAAAGTCGGCAAGGCCGATCCTACTTTATTCACTAAAACTCTTGACAATGATTTGTTTGTATGCCAAATTTATGTTGATGATATCATATTTGGGTCTACTAACGAATCTACATGTGAAGAATTTAGTAGGATCATGACACAAAAATTCGAGATGTCTATGATGGGGGAGTTGAAGTATTTTCTAGGATTCCAAGTCAAACAACTCCAAGAGGGCACCTTCATTTGCCAAACAAAGTACACTCAAGACATTCTAACCAAGTTTGGAATGAAGGATGCCAAGCCCATCAAGACACCCATGGGAACCAATGGGCATCTCGACCTCGACACGGGAGGTAAATCCGTCGATCAAAAGGTATACCGGTCGATGATTGGTTCATTGCTTTATTTATGTGCATCTCGACCGGACATTATGCTTTCCGTTTGCATGTGTGCAAGATTCCAAGCCGGCCCTAAGGAATCACACCTTACAGCCGTAAAACGAATCTTGAGATATTTGGCTTATACTCCTAAGTTTGGGCTTTGGTACCCTCGGGGATCCACATTTGATTTGATTGGTTATTCGGATGCCGATTGGGCGGGGTGCAAAATCAATAGAAAGAGCACATCGGGGACTTGCCAGTTCTTGGGAAGATCCTTGGTGTCTTGGGCTTCAAAGAAGCAAAATTCAGTCACTCTTTCTACCGCCGAAGCCGAGTACATTGCCGCAGGCCATTGTTGCGCGCAATTACTTTGGATGAGGCAAACCCTGCGGGACTATGGTTACAAATTAACCAAAGTTCCTCTTCTATGTGATAATGAGAGTGCAATCCGCATGGCGGATAATCCCGTTGAGCATAGCCGCACTAAACACATAGCCATTCGGTATCATTTTCTTAGGGATCACCAACAAAAGGGGGATATCGAGATTGCTTACATTAACACTAAAGATCAATTAGCCGATATCTTTACCAAGCCTCTTGATGAACAAACTTTTACCAAACTTAGGCATGAGCTCAATATTCTTGATTCTAGGAATTTCTTTTGCTAACTTGCACACATAGCTCTTAAGTATACCTTTGATCATGTCTCTTTGATATATGCTATGACTAATGTGTTTTCAAGTGTATTTCAAACCAAGTCATAGGTATATTGAAAGGGAACTGGAGTCTTCGGCGAAGACAAAGGCTTCCACTCCACTCTACTACTCATCCTTCGTCGTTGCTCCGCCTCACTCTCCGTCTTTGGTATAATCTTCAATCATATGTTTTATTTGCCAAAGGGGAGAAAATAGTTAGGAAAGGGCTTATATCTCACTCAAAGTATCCGTTTTTGGCAATTCATGCCAAAGGGGGAGAAAGTATGAGCCCAAAGCAAAAGGACCGCACCACCACCCAGCACCACCACCCCATTTTTAAAATTACCCATTTTTAAAATTAATGATTTTCAATTGGTAAATTTCAATTTGGTATCTCTTTGTGTTCTAAAGGGGGAGCAAGTAGTATTTTCAAAATTGATGTCTTAAAACCCTCTTGAACACTAAGAGGAGAATTTATTTGAGGGGGAGTTTTGTTTAGTCAAAGGAAAAGCATTTCAAACAAAAGGAGAAAATTTCAAAACTTGAAAATGCTTCTCAAAATCTCATTCATTTACCTTTGACTATCTTGCAAAAGGACTTTGAAAAGAATTTACAAAAGGATTTGCAAAAACAAAACATGTGGTGCAAATGTGGTCCAATATGTTAAAAATAAAAGAAACAATCCATGCATATCTTGTAAGTATTTATATTAGCTCAATTCCAAGCAACCTTTGCACTTACATTATGCAAACTAGTTCAATTATGCACTTCTATATTTGCTTTGGTTTGTGTTGGCATCAATCACCAAAAAGGGGGAGATTGAAAGGGAATTAGGCTTATACCTAGTTCCTAAATAATTTTGGTGGTTGAATTGCCCAACACAAATAATTGGACTAACTAGTTTGCTCTAGTGTATAAGTTATACAGGTGTCAAAGGTTCACACTCAGCCAATAAAAAGACCAAGTATTGGGTTCGACAAAAGAGCAAAGGGACAACCGAAGGCACCTCTGGTCTGGCGCACCGGACTGTCCGGCGTGCCACCGGACATGTCCGGTGCACCAGAGGACTCCGACTTCAAACTCTTCACCTTCGGGAAATTCCAGAGGCAACTCCGCTATAATTCACCGGACTGTCCGGTGTACACCGGACATGTCCGGTGCTCCAAGGAAGAGCGGCCTCCGGAACTCGCCAGCCTCGGGAATTCACTTCGGCTGCCTCGATATAATTCACCGGACTGTCCGGTGTGCACCGGACTGTTCGGTGTAACAGCGGGGCAACGACTATTTCGGCGCCAACGGCTACCTGCGACGCATTAAATGCGCGCACTGCACGCGCAGAGGTCAGGCACGCCCATGCTGGCGCACCGGACAATCTACAGTGCATGTCCGGTGCGCCACCGGACATCAAGGCGGGCCCAGTGTCAGTGCTCCAACGGTCGAATCCCAACGGCTTTGGTGACGTGGCTGTCGCACCGGACATGTCCGGTGTGCACCGGACTGTCTGGTGCGCCATCGAACAGACAGCCTCACCAAACGGCTAGTTTGGTGGTTGGGGCTATAAATACCCCCAACCACCCACCATTCATGGCATCCAAGTTTTCCAGCTTCCAACCACTATACAAGAGCTAGCATTCATTACAAAGCACACCAAAAGAGATCAAATCCTCTCCCAACTCCACACAAAGCCTTAGTGACTAGAGAGAGTGATTTGTAGTGTTCATTTGAGCTCTTGCGCTTGGATCGCTTCTTTTTCTTTGGCATTCTTTCTTGTGATCAAACACTCACTTGTAATTGTGGCAAGAGACACCAATCGTGTGGTGGTCCTTGCGGGAAGTTTGATTCCCAAGTAATTTGAGAAAGAGAAGCTCACTCGGTCCGAGGGACCGTTTGAGAGAGGGAAGGGTTGAAAGAGACCCGGCCTTTGTGGCCTCCTCAACGGGGAGTAGGTTTGCGAGAACCGAACCTCAGTAAAACAAATCCGCGTGTCACACTTCTTATTCGCCTGCGATTTGTTTTCCACCCTCTCTCGCGGACTCGATTATATTTCTAACGCTAACCCGGCTTGAAGTTGTGATTATTTTTGAGAATTTCAGTTTCGCCCTATTCACCCCCCCTCTAGGCGACTTTCAACCTTCGACCGGAGCATCAGCCCATCGGCAGATCCCCACTCGGATCCTCCCGGACGAGCGGAGCACCGACCTCCGCGCGGAGGCCCTGTACCGTTGCAAAGGCAGGACAGCCCTAGAACACGAACGCTGCTCTAGCGGCGCGCGATGTCTTGGGCGGTCCACCCGTGCGCACAGCGCGACAACCGCCCTCGCGGCGGGAGGGGGCACCGGGAGCCAAGCCGGCGAGCCCAACGTGCTGGAGCTGGCGACACCCACCGTCGACCGGCCCCGCGTTGTCGAAGTCCGCCCCGCTCGCAGGGCCAGTGAGCGCCCTCTCCCTTGGATGCTGAAGGGGAGGCTGACCCACGAACCCGCGCGGGAGGTAGAGCTCCGGCTCAGCCCGGCCTCCGCCCCAGCAAGGATGATGAACATCCTTGAAGCTGAGGGCGGAACGAAGATCGCAGCCCGGCTTGCTTCTCCCCGTCCAGAAGCTGGAGGTCACCGTCTTGGGTGACCACCGACGAGGGGATGCAGCCGGGCTGCCTGATGAAAATCCTTGAAGCCGAACGATGGCTGAAAGGTACCAACTTCCACGAAGTTGCGTTCCTCCGATGATAAGGCGAAAGGACTGCGGGCGTCCCCCATCTGTGGGGCTCGGAAGGTGGAAAGGCACGATGCATGAGGGGAGCGCGAAGGACATGGTTGCCCTCCAAGGGGGTCACCCCCCTTTTTAAGGCGACTCTCCCCACTTGCGCCCTCAACCGTTGCGGGTTGAGTCTTCTCCAACACGCTCCAAGATTCTCCCCCCCACGGTGCGGGGGTTGGGTCCCACACGTTATGCAAGCCGGTCTAGGGGAGAAGAAGCCAACCCGCCACGCGCGCGGTGCATGCAACCACCCGGCGGTTACAAGCACTCCTCCACTTTCGCCCAGACCAGCGAGCGAAAGGGCGGACAGCCATGCAAGCGGCATGCAACCGTGCCAAGTGGGCGCGCCCCTTTGACTCCAACACGCCCAGCACGGAGGTCCAGGCCCACGCATCATGCAACCGGCATGCCGGTTGCTATGTGCGAGCAACTGCACCGCCACTCGCGCCACTACTGTGCCCCCTCGAGCCACTACTGACAAGAGGGTAGCGCCGCCTGCGCCGCTCCGACTGCTGAGCCACCCGACAGAGTGAGGCTGACAGCGGCCAAGGCCGGCCTCGGGCGTCATAGGAAACTCCGCCTCGCCCGACCCCAGGGCTCGGACTCGGGCTCAGCCCCGGAAGATGGTGAACTCCGCTCCGCCCGACCCAGGGCTCGGACTCGGGCTCAGCCCCGGAAGACGGTGAACTCCGCTCCGCCCGACCCAGGGCCCGGACTCGGGCTCAGCCCCGGAAGAGGCGAACTCCACTCTGCCCGACCCAGGGCCCGGACTCGGGCTCAGCCCCGGAAGACGGCGAACTCCGCTCCGCCCGACCCAGGGCTCGGACTCGGGCTCAGCCCCGGAAGACGGCGAACTCCGCTCCGCCCCACCCAGGGCTCGGACTCGGGCTCAGCCCCGGAAGACGGCAAACTCCGCTCCGCCCGACCCAGGGCTCGGACATGGGCTCAACCCCGGAAGACGACGAACTCCACCTCGCCCGACCCCAGGGCTCGGACATGGGCTCAACCCCGGAAGACGACGAACTTCGCCTCGCCCGACCCAGGGCTCGGACATGGGCTCAACCCCGGAAGACGACGAACTCCGCCTCGTCCGACCCCAGGGCTCGGACATGGGCTCAACCCCGGAAGACGACGAACTCCGCCTCGCCCGACCCAGGAGCTTGACCTCGACCTCGACCTCGGAGGAGCCTCCACCTCGCCCAGCCTAGGGCACGGACCGACCACGTCAACAGGAAGCGCCATCATTACCCTACCCCGAGCTAACTCGGGCTATGGGGAACCAGACCGGCGTCCCATATGGCTCGCTCCACCATGCGAGTAATGATGGCGCCCCGCATGCCCTGTGACGACGGCGGCTCTCAGCCCCCTTACGGAAGCAAGAGGACGTCAGCAAGGACTCGACAGCCCCAACAGTTGTCCCTCCGCCAGGCTCCAGCGCTCCTCCGACGGACACGACACCACGCGAACTGGGCGCCAAGACCTCTCCGGCTGTCACGATGGCATGTACTAGGGCGCTAGCTCTCCACCGCTAGACACGTTAGCACATTGCTACACTCCCCATTGTACACCTGGATCCTCTCCTTACGCCTATAAAAGGGAGGACCAGGGCCCTCTTACAGAGGGTTGGCCCGCGCGGAGAAGGACGGGACGGCGCTCGCGCAAGGCCGCTCGCTCCCACTCCCGCGTGGACGCTTGTATCCCCCTACTGCAAGCGCACCCGACTCAGGCGCGGGGCTAACACGAAGGTCGCGGGATCCACTCTCTCACGCCTGCCTCCCTCTGGCTGCTTCCTTTCCCCCTTCGCGTTCCGCCTCGCGTCGACCCATCTGGACTGAGGCACGCGGCGACGATTCACTCGTCGGTCCAGAGACCTCCCGGGTTTCGAAACACCGACAGTTGTATTATAGGCTTTTTAAAAAAATACATTACTATATAAATAAATATAGATCTATAGAATAATGAAAATTACTTCCTGTAATTTTCTTTTGCACTAAAATAATAGCGAATGTGCAAAGGTAATACAAATTTATAATTCCAGTGTTTAAGTGAAAAATTATAAAAACATGCTAAATAAATAGTACAATATGCACATACATAAAAAAAAGATAATTCTGATCCTAATTGCAAGAAAATATTTCTCATTATTTTCAGTAATTTCATGGTTATTCTTGAACTTTTTTCTATAGTTCAAGAGATATTGTTAACTCCCTTTTTCTATGGTTCATAGTTTTTTTTATAAAAATTATGATAGAGGTTACAAAATCTATTAGGCCTCCGAGGTCCATTTTAGATCAAGACGGAGGTGCCATTAGAGTTTTCCTTAGGCAGCCGTCACGCCCATTTATTTTCTCTCCATTTTTTTTGTTTTTTCTTTTGTGGGCAGCTGGGCGCACGTTCTGTCTCCCTTTTATTTTTTTTTTAACGGCTGGGCACACGTTTCCTCTCTTTTTGTTTTTTTTCAGCCAAGCCCATAAAGGCCCAAACGCACACGCGCGAGGGACTCTTTTAGGGTTTGTTGTCGCTGGCCGCCAACCATATTCTTTTTTTCTATCCTTTCTTCTCTCTGTTCAAGTGTTCATCCTGGCGGCTGTGCCCATGCGGTCGTGCTGCTGCGGCGGTAGTGCAGCGCCCGTGCTTGTGCGACGTGCGACGGCGGCGATGCGGAGACCACGCTCGCATGGCCATGCGGTGGTGGCGGTGCAGCGGCGGCAGTGGCTCGGCTTGCGCGCCTGTGTGTCCACGCGGCGCCCGCACGCGTGGCAGCTCACGGCGGCGGCGGTGAGAAAACCCGCACGCGCGTTCTTTACCAGCTTGTGGCCGCCTACGTGTTTACCCGTGGTGCGGTGGCGGCCGGGGCTCGCACACCTGCTCTCCCGTCGAGCAGTGGCCGCGGCCTTTCCATGCACATCACAATAAGATTGCTTGCGCCTTGTACATTCTTGCGACGAACGGTTAAAACTCGTTCACTAGCCAATATGCCACGGGCTTGCTGGTCGTGCCACCGCACAAGAGGGACAACTGTTTGTCCATGTTCCATTCTGTCAAAATTCGTTGACAGGACAGATGATGTTTTTTATTTCTTAGATTCAGTCAGTTATGCATCTCTTTCAGCTTCAAGCTGGCTATAAAAATCTGCTATAGAGATATTTTTCTTTTGTTTTTCGTGTAAGCATTTGTGTTTATGCCGTAGGAAGGAAAGAGGTTCCAAAAAAAGTGAAAACTTCTTACGGTCGAGTGAACTCACCTTTTTACTCCTTTGTGAACTCCTAGATTGCAAGAGCAATCGTGCTGATAACGTGTTAATAACCCTTTGCTACCGAATATAGTCTAAAGGCTTCTTAACTCATAAATGCAGGAGACACAAAGATATAAGAGGAACTGATATTCTTATTCATCTATTTTGTTCACTGGTTATAACAAATGGTAGTGTCCTCCTCTATATATAGTGCAAAGTTAGAGTTTCGGCTAGATGAACCACATGGGCCTTTGGAGCCTAAACTAGTTTCTTAACAGATTTCTCTGCCCCCCATACATGCGTGCTTGATTCAGTTTGCAAAGTATCAGCAGTAGCAACATGTATGTACGATCAGACTCCTAGTCGTGCCAAGCGTGCACCATGTACCCCCGCTTCGTGTGATGCTGGAATACGGCGTGAGATTTCTTGTGATCCGGGAGAATCAAATCAATTCAATTGGCAGCTCAAATGTTTGTTAATTAATAGTATAAATAATATATGTAAAAACATCTCACTGCAGTGCCACAGCAGAAAGCTCACGTGCTATACGCGGAGGTGAAAATACTTGCATGGGCATAGATTCAACATCAATTAGACTCAACGTCAATTAGATACTATATAGTATCAGCATCTATATGTAACTCCAAATAAATATAGTATAAAAATTATTTCATAAGTTAAGATGGTTTAACATAACACTATTTCACATTTTTGGGGAAAAAACTCTAATATACTGCCGGAGTCCCCGAATACAACTTAAACCATGATAGTATAGGGTATGTTAATACATACTACACCCGTCCTAAATGGTAAGCGTGTTTTCTGGCATCTTTAATTAATTAGGTGTGTGTCCATGCGTTGCAACGGGAATACGCTGGTAAGCATCGACACATATCTGATCGAATCTTATATTTCCTTGGGGGTCTGGAGAAAGTTTGTTCGGAAGCCAAACATGTGCTCGTGTATGTATGCAGTATGTAGAGGTGGTTCCGCCTATGGACAAGCAGCGACGTCTAGAGCAAATTCTTAGAGATCAAGAAAGGGGCTAAAATATTATCATATTTTGCTCAACTAAGAAAATGTGCGACCAGCTTGCTTGTGGCATTGGTCACAATTTTAATACTTTAAGCATCCATGGTGATAAATCACAGGCCGAAAGAGGTAATGTTCTCAATTAGTTTCGAACTGGCAGGGCTCCAATATTAGTAGCCACAGATATTGTTGCTCGTGGACTTGATATCAAAGATATCAGGTGAGGCTTATTTGATTGTGAGATATTAAATCCTTAAAGTATTTTAGTGTCCAACTGTCCAATATTACCTTACTGAACACTGACAAATTTCTGTTGCTTATTTGTACTGCACAATGTGTTTTTTCAGAGTGGCAATTAATTATGACTTCCCAACTGGGATAAAGGACTATGTGCATCGCATAGGGCGTACAGGAAGAGCTGGCGCTGAGTCTCGTACACCTTTTTCTCTGAACATTATTGGAAACATGCTGGTGATTTGGTGAAACTCTTGCAAGGTGCCAACCAGCATGTCCCTCCACAGCTGCGTGACATGGCTACACGCAGTGGTTCTGGAGGTCCAAGAAACTAGGCTGCTGGGATGAGTCGTTGGGATGGGCCTGGTGGTAGTCGTTTTGAACCTGGTGCTGGTGGCTCTGTTGGTTACGGTGGTGTTAGGGAGGGTCCTGGAGGTTTTGGTGGTCGTGAGGGCCCATGTGGATTCGGTGTCCGAGAAAGCCCAGCCATGTTATGGTGGTCATGCAGCAGAAGCCGCAACAGGAGCTAGAGCCGTAATCGGAGTCGAAGCAGTAGCTGGAGTCGCAGCAGAAGCAAGAGCTGTGACCATGGTGCAGCACCAGAGCGCAGGCCTCGGGCAAGATCTAGTTTTGATGTGCTGCCTCCTGCAACTGGAGCTGCTGGACCTGCACCTGCGCCCGTACCTGGACCAGCACCACCACTTGTTCCTGCTCTCACAGCTCAACAATCATTGGCTGATACATCTTCAATGTCACCAATGTCTCCTGGTGGCATAGTCCAGCCAGCTGCTGCACCGTTGATATACGGTGGGAATGGCAACAACTTTGGCGGCATACCAACTGGCCAACCTTTGCAGGGGACTGATGCTGCATTCCCCAGTTTTCCTGTAGGTGAAAAATTTCTAGGCGCAGCAGTTCAACAGGCCGCTCCTGATGTATAATGAGTTGACAATATGTAGTGCACTGTCCCCTTTTCTTCCCATTTAATCCGGTGTACAATACGAGAAATGAGATTTCGGGTAGTAGTTTATATGACTATAAATTGTCTTTTCCACATACGAGAAATGAGATTCCCTATGACAGCATATAATCAAGCTGCTATGGTTTAACAGTTTGTGCATTGTACAAGATGTATTCATAATAGTTAACATTGAAACAGAATGTGGCATGAAACCATGAGATCTAGTAAGAAGAACATGTCCCTATAACGAAATTCAAACTTTTACAGTACACTTTGCAGTATGCAAATCAGTATGATATGCGTTAGAAAAAGAAAGAATGTTGTGAACTGATGAACTGCAGCATAATGAAACACAAGGCAACTAAGAGATCATATTTAATAAGTCCAAACTGAAACAAAGTAAAAGAGGAAGCAGCTCCACAGGAAGAGGTTGAAGCCGATGAGGTGGTGATTCCAGACGAATGCACAGTGCGATCTATTGAGCCGACGATGGTAAACTTAGAGAAGTGCATCTACAACTACAAGTTTATAAAGCTAGGATCTTCTCCCTGGGACATGACCACCCAACTAAAAATTGACCTTTTCACTAAAGACACGATCAGCTAAATTTAGTAGGAATGTATGCAAGGGCAATACCTTTTCTCATTGAGCTAGTTTGTTCCATTAACAATAACATGCAAAGAGAAACTGGAGGTAGGTACAGGTGCAGATCAAGTCTGAAGTCTATCACAGCCGGTGCCCTGGTCAGCTGGTTAGATAATCAAAAACACAAGTGGACAACTTAGAGAAGAGTTCCCTAGGATCAGTATAACACGCACGATTGCCAGCAATTACCAATATTATACAGCTAATAACTGAAGTTTGACAACGCAAGACGAGAGCACCGTACTACTACTACTGTAAGTAGGAGCATATATATACGATTATTTCATAAGCTGAGAAATCAGAATAAAGGCATCATCAACGCAAGACGAGAGCACCATACTACTACTACTATAGTAATTGAAGGCAGAGTCCAGTCAATCGCTCACCTTCTTGTGGCTCTCGATGGGCAGCGACATCTTGCGCTTGGGCACGCGGATTGCGTGGAGGCCGAGAAGATCTGGGTCCTCGATGACCTCGATATTGGGCGAGCCGTCGTTTGCTTCCCCCTCGCGAGTGAGGAATGACTGGTTGCAGGTGGAGACTTTGCTCCGGCGATGGAACCAGCGGCAGAATCCGTGGACGATAAGGTTGTTCGCGGCTAGATTGGAGGCGGGTGAGCGTGGTAGAGATTCTCAGAACTCGATTAGTCCTTTTAGAGTTTGATTTGGACACCAATCAAAGTGTCTGCCAGGTGTTGGTTGTTAAACTTGAGAATTGCATGACACATCTAGTGTAGAAGGATGGTGAGCTACTGGAAGCAGAAGAGAAAGTTCAACTATTGCAAGAAAAGACCCAGGAACTCTGTGGAGTAGCAATATTTCTTTCAGGTTGCAACTAAAGGTGCTAAAGTGGTGGAAGGAGAACTGGAGAAGAAAATCACAAGACTGATTGAACAATGTTCTTGCAAGGATGTCGAAATTTTACTTCTTCACCAAGATAATGAGGCATTGCAAATTTGCAATCAGAAGTTGAGCAATGTGTGCCGGATTTGCAGGGACGTGGACCGACACTCGGGCTATGCCGACGAGATGGCGAGGAGACAAACCATCGGGGGAGAGCAACATGGATGCTAATTTAGAGTGCAGCATGAAGAACGGATGAATCATAGGGGAAGAACGGATGTATCGCAGTAGGAATAGAAACCTGAACAACCCTTAGAAGGGGATTCCTTACCCAATCTATAGGGATAACAATGACAGATAAAAATGTATAATATTGAGAACATATCGAATAAAAAAATGTATGCTAAGAACATATTAGGTCCCTTCTCGATAAAACATGACAGATAAAACATGACAGTGCCCAAAAGGTAAAGCATAATATTGAGATTTAGAATTTGGAACAAGTAACCAGTTTAAAATTTGGAGCACCTGAAACATGTATTTTATGTAAGATTTATTTGGTGTTCAAAATTCTTGCAAACCAAGGTCTTAACACTTTACCTTAAAGAACTTGAGATTCAAATTCTTTGCAACACCATATAGGGTAGCTGATGTTCGCATGCTCCTACACTTACAACATTGGATTATCATAAGTAGCCTATCAGTGCATAGAGAAATTTTAAATGTATCTAAGGTTAGATAGCTGCATATAAGGTCAGATAGTATGCATCTAAGGTCAAGATACACTACAGCCTATCAAAACCTAGGTAGAGAAAAACTAACTTTCCAGTTATCCTTTACACGTCATATTGCAAGGTTTTTAGCTGAAAGATGCACTTTATTTTTTGACCAAGAGATACACATAAATATATCAAAACAGTGTTTGCATGGTTGAGTAACTATTATTTTTCATCAAAGTTTATGTTAAAGGGAGTCAAGTGTGGATACAGAGGCATCTTGAGGATACATGACAGTCACAAATATATATATATATATATATATATATATATATATATATATATATATATATATATATAATGCAGCACAATTCAAGTATGAGCGACTTAATAATGTTCAAATATAGTTTGGAAAGTGTAGAGTAAACAATATCCTGCAGTGCTTAAATTCCAAATTGGCTTGTTTTCCAGTACTTATTTGAGGGATAATCACTTGGTAGATCTATATAGATCAATACTTATATACTGATGTCTTATAAAATCAGGTTGAGGCTAGCAAATAGTTCAATAGATGAAATTCGCTCAACCAGTAAAATATGATATATGTACATATTGCATATATGAGTCAGCAGGAAATTAGTTAAATAGGAAATCATATAGCAAACATTCAATTCTTTTTAGTATGTGATGACAAGTATTAGTCCAAGATCTTAAAAGCATAATGAAAAATATTAGTGAAAGTGCATTCATCCCTTTTGTGAGTTTTGGTGATTTGGATAACAACACATTTAAAGGTCTAACAAGTTTGCTAAGTGTTGAACAGGGAACTCAGTATGATGAACATACTTGAATAGTGTATAATGATCAGTGAACAAGGTTCAACACAAGGTCAAATAGCCAGTGAGACAATGCGAATGGATATAATATGGTCTCTATATTGGTTTGAATATATGGACAAGTACTGAGAAATCACTATGCATAAATATGATCTTAATAGAGGTTGAAGTGATTAAGAGGATTGGTCAAGCCAAAGTGAATAAGATATGAGGAATCGTGAATTGGCTTGACCATATTACTATTAGTCCATATATGAATATATGAGAATCAAACTAGAGCTTGATTGATTTAGCAATTATATCTAGATGACATTCAAGCAAGGTTCACAATATTGAAGAAATGATTCTCTCAATGGATGCTCAATAGGATGTGACTCAAGAATGGCTTGATAGGGTGAAGATAGCAAGGAAAGGGCTTCGAGGAACTAAGCGAAGGTGAAGGCCAAGCGACGGCTTGTAGACCGAGGTACCATGGCTAAGGTGAAGAAGAGAGTATTTGCACTAAGTCGATAAACTAATCAGCTATAAAGAGTTACAACATGTTGATGCATCAGTAAGGTGACTTGAAGCCATGATTTGAACTCATATATGGTGAAATGGTACAAGTCACAGGGTTTGCTTTGTGTTTGCTTCAAAAGGTGAGACAAGGATGTTTGTGATCCTTATGAAGCAACGCCATGGAGAAATCACACTTGAGACACCAATAATTCAAGGAGTTAACTTAATTATATTTTATCTAACTTGAGTATAGGAATCGTCGTACTATCAAGGGGGGTCCATAAAGAAGGTTGGTGTCGGTACTAAAGCTCAAAATCCTTGATCCAAAACTTCCATTTTACCCTTGTTAATCCTTAGTGAAAGTATGTAGTATAACCTTTTTAAGTCTATCTTGGCCAAAATTGCTCTTTGAAAAAAACAGGTTCAACCGGTTTTTGCACTATTCACCTTTTTTGAAAATACTGGTTTAGCCGGACACTCAAACGGTTTTTGTCTGGTGGAAACAGGTTCAACCGATTTTAAAATAGGTTCAACCGGTTTTTGCACTGTTCACTTTTTTCTGCCAGTCTGCTGTGTCAGCCAAAAAGCTGTGCGCAGCTTTTTGAAAACCGATTCAACCAGTTTTTGGGCAGAAAAGTCAAAAACGGCTAGTTTTGGAACCCCACCTTTATATACACCTCCCACACTCTTCCCCACAGAAGAGCACACACAAAACTTCATTCCCAACCTGAGAAACACCTCCCACTCTCTCTCACACACCTCTTGCCTCTCCCATTTCAAATCTTTAGAGAGAAATCTTTGAGTGAGTTTGAGAGCTACGGTTTTTGTGCTTCATCTCCAAATCTCTCTTGCTCTTCTTCATTCGAGCTTTGGTACTACATCGAGTTCTTTGTGGATTCATTACTCTTGGAGCTTCTAGCTCCTAGACGACTAGGTGTCGCTTGTGAGTCTCCAAATCTTGTGGAAGACCACAAGAAAGTTTGTATTACCCGCTCGTTTGAGCAAAGCTTAGTGTGTGTGCTTGACCTTTGTGGTCGGCAAAGGGAGGATTAGGGTTGAAAGAGACCCGGCTCTTTGTGGGCGCCTCAACGAGGAAGTAGGGCACCTTGGTGGTGTGACCGAACCTCGGGATAAATCTTGTGTCTCTTGTGTTCTTGCTCATTGTGTTTGTTTGTGTTCTTCGTTCTCTCACCCTTCCGTGGAAGATTTGTTCATGTCTTTTTGGTGTGTGGATTTTGAGAAGTGCCCTTCTCAGATCTACTACTTTGAACCCTGTGGATCATTTAGAACATCTCATTTCCAAAGTTAACTGGGTGAATTTCGAGATCAATTCAGTTTTACCCAGTTTGCTTCTAGTTTTTGTTGAAAAAGTTTTAACTTGCCTATTCACCCCCCTCTAGGCAACTTTCAATTGGTATCAGAGCCTAATCCTCGTTCTAACGCTTAACCGCGTGAGGAAAGATCATGTCGGGGGGACTAAGAAACGAAAGTGCTTCTAAGCTTGAAAAAGTTGAGGTTGTCTCGACTTCATCTTTTGGTGCAGATGTTGATCCTAGGGCAATAGACCTTGCCATGAGAATTGCCGAAAGGATGTTCCTCAAAATGAAGGAAGATGAGGCGAAGAACAGTATTAAAGAAGAAGAAAATGATCGATGGAGACTAAACGACGAATCCACCTCTTCACAAGGTTCGTCTTTCAAATCCACTTCTCATATGTGCTTTGTTGCTAATGAGAGTGACAGTGAAAGCGAAAGTGAGGATGAGGAGGAGCATGAAAGTGATAGTGAAGATGAGGATGATCTTCAAAAATTCTTCGCTCAACTAAGCAAGAAGAACCGGATGAGCTTGCTCAAACTCATGAAAAGAGCGGAAGAACAAAAGGAAATGCTTCATAAGCAAGAAGATATCCTCATCGAAAAAATCAAAGACTTGGAGAAGTTGACCAAAGAGAATGAGAAGCTAAAGTGCTCTCATGATGATTTGGTCCAAAGGTATGAAGACATTTCAATTGAGCAAATTAAAGTTGTTAATCATTCATCATATATTGCTCAATTAGAAAATAAAAATGCTATGTTCAAGAACACGATAGAAAGGCTAAATATTAAAAATCTAGCTTTGCAAGAAAAACATGATATGCTTGTGTGCTCTCATAATAAATTTATGGATTCACATATCATGTTAGAAATTGCTCATGAGGTTGTGTTAACTAATTTGAAATCATACCAACCTCACTTATGCACATGTACTCAAACAGAAACTATATTATCATGTGCTAACAAATGTTGCTCTCAAGAAAGCCAATCTTCCATTGAGCTAAAACTTTCAGGAACAAGTAATGTTTCCTATGCAAAAGAAAACAATGAACTCAAGGAAGAAAGTGAGAGGCTAAAAAGGAGCTTGATTCAATTGAAGGGAAAGTGTCATGCTCAACCTTCTCAAGATAACCGTGATAATATGGTGAAAAAGCTTGAGAAGGGGACAATAGTAGCATGCACAAAACCCCTTCAAAAGAATATCAAGCTTTCCAAGAAAGACATGAGCAAACATCAAGAGAAGAAAGCCAAAGCTCATGACAAGTGCCTCAACCACACCTCCACATGCTCCACACAAGGTAACAAACAAGCCACTTTTCCAAATAAGAGAAGATGCACTAGAAAGTGTTATCAATGTCATGAGAAGGGACATGAGATTAAGTCATGTCCCTACATAAAAGATAGTGGCTTAACTTTGGAAAGGAAGAGGCTCACTAACCATGTAGCAAACAAGAAGCAAGGCAAGGAGTCTTGCAAAATTAAAAATCATATTTGCTACACTTGCCAAAGAAAGGGACACCTTTGCAAGGATTGTCCAATGAGTAAGTATCCTAAGCCTACCATGTCAATTCATTCATATTCGCTTAGGAGACCCAAAAATGACACTTGTGCTAGAAAGGTAATTAGTTCACCTAAAACTAGCACAAAGGCCATTTGGGTGCCTAAGTATTTTAGCTAACCTTGGTGGACCCATCCAAAAATGGGTACCAAAATGTACTTAATAAGTTTTGCAGGTACCCAGAGATGATATGAAGCTTTGGGATGCTTGAGCAGTTTAACTCAATTCTTATCTCAAGCTATCAATCTTACATTGTCTATCCTTTAAGATTGACCCAAAGATGAATTGAGTTGTTATATCACTAACTTCATATTCATCTCTAGCAAGAACTTGTGTTGTACGGAATAAGGATTAACCTTTGTGGGAATCAAGCAAAAAGGCCTACAACCAAGTGATATCCAAAGGATGGTAACAATTAATTCTTAAGTGCACATTGCTTTTAATTAGTATATTCCTTTGTGTCTTTTGTAGCCACATAGGAAAAATGAAGTACTTGAGAATGAACTTAAAAGATTTTACCTTGCCTTGGAAAAGATCCAATTATATGGTAGATTGCAAGTTCATATTTTTATATTATGACAATCTACATGCTTTAAATTGGTTGTACGTATCTTGTGGCATATTTCAAGTTAATCATCATATTATTGCCATGACCTAGACATAAAGAGTATTATCCCATGTTCTTAAATGAATAGAGTGCTAAGTAAGAAATTTAAATTCTTATAGCACTTACCAAATGGGGAATTCTCTATATGACTAGAGTTGTGAGACTAATGTTTCTATCTAAGTGTTTATGTAGTCTCACAACATGAGAATGTGTTTCTCAAATGAAGTGTGCCATTCAACATTCAAAGAAGATTGAACCAATACTATGTGATGTATTCATTCTTGTTTAAATTGGTTTTGAGTCTTCTACATTAATCACTCACCATGCTATGAATTAAACTTGCCATGTAAACTTAATTAAATAATCATGCTACTTTCATCTTTTTTACAATTGATGTTATGCATGATGCTTGTAAGGGTAATTTAGTTCATATCATGAGGTTTCCTTGTTTTAGTAACCTTCTTGTCATTCATATACTAGAGGTTGCTAAATAGGAAATTATTGCTTGTGTTACTAATACAATATCTTTTAAGATATTTCATGGAAATTCATAAGTAGAGATTGTGTTCTTTCAATTGGTAAAATCACAAGCTTTAAAGGTTAATCTTCACCTAAAAGAAAGATTAGGAATGCTCAAGGCAAAGGTATGGAACAAATTGCTTCAATTGGTAGTTGATCAATAGTAGTTCCTTCCAAGTGGCATTCTTTCAATTGGTAATAATATATTCTATGGAAAGGAATGTCAATATGAAGGTTAAATTCCTTTTGGCTTAAATTTGTTAATTAGTGCATATTGTGAATTCACTGCTCTATGTTCATTAACTTAAAAGGAATTTAATTTATGCCTTTACGCCTCATAAATGATGATTTATTTGCCATTCATATATAGATATCTTCATTCATTAAATACTTCCTTGTACTACTAATACCTCTTTTCAAAGTGTTTTATCGACTAGTTTTAAAAGGAAAAGAGATAACAAAGAAGGAAGTCTCCACAAATGATGAAAAGAAGAATACTAAGGTGACACCACCACAGATAGTAAGATCTGTCAAATTGGTACAACAAATGGTACATTCTATATGGTGGTAAGTATTCTTAGGCATAAGTTAATTCATTGCAAATTTGTCATGCCTTGACCATGATATATAATATACTCCTCATGAAACTCTTAACTGAATTGAAAGTGCATGTGGCAAGTCATTCAAATACTTGATGCACATATCTAGTGGGAGAACATTATATATCTTGTGTCATAGAGAATAAGTTTCACTTGAGTAAGCTATACTAAGATAATCCAAAATGGTAAATTTGTATCTCATTCATATGGATTGTAATCTTTGTTTTCTAAATAGCTACTCTTGATGCAGTTTAAAATTCCCTTATCGTTAATTCTAAAAGTGCATAAGAATCTTTTTGTTGATATTCATCACATACATATGCACTAACATGGATATGAATTTTAAACTGTAAAAGGTACAATTAGTGATCCATACTCTCTAAATTTTGGAAACCCATATTTTGATATCTTAGAAATCTACTTCAATCGATATCCATATGCTTCACATTGAATTGGATCACTAAGTTGTAAATTCCATGCATGACTTGTCTTTATGATATGAATGCTTGTGCGACTAACCTTGATAAGCTAGGTGCACCCAAAGTCAAGGTAGGTTCATCATCAAGAAGGCAACACAATGATGATCACTCCTTCAATGGATCAAGTTGGGTGCTCGATAATGGATGTATAAATCATATTTGGAGATAGTAAGGGTGGTAACAACTGAATCTCAAGTGCATATTATTTTCAAATCTTATATCTTTTGTGACTTGTGTAGCCACTAATGTGGGGGACAGATATCCCCCGGGTCCACTAAAAGAGTAAAAGACCTCACGAAAGGCCCAAGGGCCCAATAAATCGTAAGGCCATTCTTTCGTGGGCCTGGGGAGGAACAATCAGCAAAGCAGGTTGATACGAGGCCGGATTGGTGCAAACCTGGACGGCCCACAACGCCGAGCGAGCGACCACAACAGAGATCCGACCTTCCCGCGCCGGAGCCCCCATGCAACGGAGCCACGCGAGGATAGGTCGGCGGAACTACAGGGAGATAAACTCAAGCAAGTATCGATCCTTTAGCTACGCATTGTTATCATATCCACGTGTATTGCCCCACGGTCGAGTATATAAGGCCTAGGGGGCACCCCTTCAGATCGATCGACCCTATTACCGAGCCACCCACTTCAACTCTCTGCAGTCTCGATTCAGAGAGCTCTCTTGTAACCTCATTCACCAAGCATACTCACCAGGACGTAGGGTGTTACGCATCTCTGAGCGGCCCGAACCTGTAAACATCGTCCACTGTCCCTCGTGCAACTAGCACGAACCATTCTGCTACAGTCGTTGATACCGCCCTACTCCTAAAAACACCTTGAGGGGCAACCCCGGGGTTGCGGTCGGACCCAAAACACCGACAGCTGGCGCGCCAGGTAGGGGGGTGTCAACGATCTAAGCTAGCTCAATGGCCGTCACCATCAACAGCAGGATCACCTTCCGTCCTGGATCCATGTTCTGCTTTGGTACGATCTCATCCATAGCCGACGAAAAGGGAATTCTACACCGCGTTGCAGATCCGCCGGGAAGGAGGTCTCCTCCAATGAACTCTGAAAATACCGGGGAAGCATTACCCTCAGCTCTTCGAAAGAAGATCGCCACGACAGCTACGCCATTCTACCCCGACGTTCTCTTCATCGAAAAGCGGAGTCACCTCCCGTCTCTGATGACGAGCCGACCGCGCCTGGGGAAGAACCACCTCAGCGGGAATCCCGTCGACGAAGAAATCGGTGTCGAAACATCCGGAGACATCACCAAGCCGGAGAACGGGATCCGGAGCAGCCCGTCTCGCGAGACGAGGTCTCGGAGATGGGAGAAACTCCGGAAGAACGCGTCTTCAGGGAACGAAGGAACTCCCGACGACGTGATCGTCGACGAGCTCAGGAACAAGCCGAGCAAGACGCGAGGCAGCGCTGAGAAAATCCACTACTCGGTCGTAACCTGAACCCCGACTTCGCCCGAGCCATGAACACGCCGAGTGAAGTCGGAGGAGTGCTAGCTCGGATAGCTGACAGACTCCCTCGGACTCCAGACGTCGAGGGCTACCGACGCCTGCTCACCCAGGCAGCCAACCATCTTCTACCACTCGCTCACCCGCCGAACGACTTGCGGCACGCCATCAACAGTCGCCGGGACGCGCGAAGTTCTATCAACGCTTCGCGCGAACGACGGCATGAGAACGAGATACGCCACCGGGAGGAATACGACAGGGATCATGGCATCCCCACTCGGAGTCAAGCCACCAGAACCGAATCAACGACGGCCTCGACTGGTGGAACTGCCCGGGGACGGTCGAGGAACCACAACAACTACTCCCCTCCCCGGGACAGATATCATCCCCGACGACAGGAGGACACATGTGGAGTGTCAGCCCTCACTCCACGCCTTAGGGCCATTCAATGGCCCCCAAACTTCAAGGTATCCAATGTCGATAAATATGAACCTAAGCAGGACCCAGGAGGCTGGCTGGCCGTCTACACTACCGCCGCTCGAGCCGCCGGAGCATCCGAAGACGTGATGACCGCGTACTTACCCATTGTCCTTGGGCAAGACGCGCTGCAATGGCTGCGACATCTACCCCGACACTGCATCGACGACTGGAGCGACTTCAGTCGGCGCTTCACTGCCAATTTTCAGTCCCTCTCCGACAAACCGGCGCAACCATGGGACCTCAAATCCATCAAGCGCCGGGGGGATGAAACTCTCCGATCGTACCTCAAAAGGTTCTAGACCATGAGAAATCGTATCCCTGAGGTCACGGAGGCGGCCGTGATCGAGGACTTCTACAAAGGATCCAATGACTCGGCCTTCGTCCGAGCCATACTACAGAAGGCACCAACTACCTCCGAGGAGCTGTTCCGGGAAGCCGACCTCTACATCACCACCGACGAGCGAGCCCAGGACCTCATCGGAGGAGCAAAGCCCGCACCGGCAGCACCACGACGCGACACGAACCAGCAACCTGACAAACGCTGGGAGAAGAGACCGCGCGAAGAGGTGCACGCCACCGGACCACCTGCCTCTCGCGCCCGGGGAGGACCTCGCGGAGGTGAGCGCACGCTGGACGACATCCCTGACGCCCAGTGCCCGTACCACAAGGACATGCGCCACACTCTTCGGAACTGTCGGGACTTCAAGCATTCCGTTGGGCACGACCGACCCTTCCAACCTCTACCCCCTCCTCCGCCGCGAGGAGGACCAGAAGAACCACGACAACCCCAGCAACAGGAGGAGGGAGGAGGAGGAGCCTTCCCGCGCGTTGACAGGGAGGTCAACGTCATCTTCGGCGGACACGGATCGCAGGAGAACAAAAGACAGCAAAAGCTCAACGATCGCCAGATACTGATGGCGACCACCGGCCCTCCCGCCCCATACCGGTGGTCGGAGCACCCGATCACCTTCACTCGGGCGGATCAATGGCTCAACTTTGACCATCCGGGCAAATACCCGCTCCTCGTCGATCCGGTGATCCGAGAGAGCCGGATGAAGAAAGTGTTAGTGGACGGGGGGAGCAGCATCAACGTCACCTTCCCCCGGACACTCCAAGGCTTGGGAGTTCACCTCAAAGAACTCCACGAGTCAGACACTCCCTTCTTTGGCATCGTTCCAACTGAGGGAGAATACCCGTTGGGCCACATCTACATGCCTGTCACCTTCGGGACTCCGGAAAACTACAGAACCGAGTTCCTGAGGTTCGAAGTGGCGAACTTCGACTGCGGGTACAACGCAATCATCGGGAGGCCGGGACTGGCAAAATTCATGGCCATTCCGCATTACACGTACATGATATTGAAGATGCCGGGACCGCAAGGGATCATAACTGTGCGTGCTGACCTCCAAGGCGCCGCAGAATGTTTCCAAGTGGCCATCCAGGCGACCCTCACTGCCAAACCGTCGGTGACTTCTTCGACCCAGGCAAACTCTAAGCCTGAGGAAGACCACACAGCACCGGCGAAGGAAGCTCAAGCCGCGACCTCTATGCGGCCGACTAAAGAAACTAAAAGGATCAATCTGGGATTTGCTGATGAACGCAAAACTGCTATCATCAGCTCTAGCCTGGATGATAAATAGGAAAGTGCGCTCGTCCAGTTTCTGCAAGACAACCGAGATGTATTCGCATGGCAACCTGCAGATATGCCGGGAGTCCCGAGAGAGCTGGCCGAGCACAAACTGAAGGTCTATCCACAAGCAAGGCCGATCCGGCAGAAATTACGTCGTTTCACGCCCGACAAGAGAGAGACCATTCGCGCTGAGCTGGCCCGCTTGGTCGCGGCTGGGTTCATTAGAGAAGTGTTACATCCCGAGTGGTTAGCCAACCCTGTTCTTGTACTCAAAAAGAATAAAGTGGATTGGCGCATGTGTGTTGATTATACTGATCTCAACAAACATTGTCCGAAGGATCCCTTCGGGCTCCCGAGGATAGATCAGGTGGTAGACTCCACCACAGGATGTTCTGTGCTGTCTTTCTTGGATTGCTATTCGGGATACCATCAGATCAGCCTGGCGAAAGAAGACGAGGAAAAAACGGCGTTTATCACTCCGTTTGGTGCTTTCTGTTATACCTCCATGCCGTTCGGCCTCAAAAACGCTGGAGCGACTTATCAGAGAGCCATCTAAACATGCTTAGCCGATCACTAGGGCAAGCGTGTGGAAGCCTACATAGACGATGTGGTAATCAAAATAGAGAACTCAGAAAACTTCATCGAAGACTTGCAGCTGGTTTTCAACAGTCTACGGCGGTATCGGTGGAAGCTTAATCCTGAAAAATGTGTTTTGGGGTACCAGCAGGGAAGCTACTCGGATTTATTGTCAGCCACCGGGGAATTGAAGCTAATCCGGAAAAGATTGAAGCTATCATGAAAATGGAGGCTCCACGATCACAAAAGAAGGTTCAACGACTTACCGGATGTATGGCAGCTCTGAGCAGATTTATATCCAGGCTGGGAGAAAAAGATTTACTGTTTTACAAGCTACTCAAGAAGGTGGACAAATTTCAGTGGACCTCAGAAGCGCAGGAAGCCTTGGATGCACTGAAAAAATTCTTGACAACTCCACCAGTACTGAAACCACCACGGCGAGCCACGTCAACTCAACCAGCTGAAGACCTGCTGCTATATCTCTTGCACGACTCACGTGGTAAGCACCGCGTTGGTAGTCGAGCGAGCAGAAGAAGGACACGCCTACCCTGTGCAACACCCCGTTTATTTCATCAGTGAAGTTCTGGGTCCCTCGAAGAAAAAGTATCCTCAAGTGCAGAAGCTATTATACGCGGTACTTCTAACTGCCCGCAAGCTGCATCACTACTTTGATGACCACAAAGTCATAGTAGTCACCGGTTTTCCAATAGGAGATATTCTCCACAATAAGGAAGCCATTGGCCGAATAGCCAAGTGGGCCTGTGAACTGGGATCTCATGACATTGAATTTCGACCTCGTACTGCCATTAAGTCCCAAGCATTGGTTGACTTCGTATCAGAATGGACTGAACAACAAATACCAGAGAACCCGGAAACTGCAGAAGTATGGAGGATGTATTTCGATGGCTCGCTGAAGCTGCAGGGGGCAGGCGCAGGAATTCTCTTCATCGCGCCTGGAGGCGAACACCTCAAATATGCCCTCCAACTGTTATTTCCAGCCTCTAACAATGCAGCCGAGTATGAAGCTCTGATCCATGGACTAAACATCGCCATATCATTGGGCATCAAGAGATTAATGGTATACGGAGATTCTCTGGTGGTCATAAGTCAGATAAACAAGGAATGGGACTGTTCAAAGGATTCAATGGGAAAATACTGCACTGCCGTCCGGAAACTATAAGATAAGTTTGAAGGTCTAGAATTTCATCATGTGGAGAGAGATCGAAACACGGCAGCTGATGTATTGTCAAAGTTAGGATCCAGCCAAACTCAGGTTCCACCTGGAGTCTTCGTGCAAGAAATACCACGACCGAGCATCTCAACAGATCAAGCAGAAGAATGTAATATCGTGGATCAACCCGGGTCAGACCCCGATGACTGGAGAAGGCCGATCATCAGATATATAAAGAATGAAGAGGAGCCAGATGACAAAAACACAGCCAAACGCATCACCAGACAGTCAGCCCATTACACACTCATTGGAGAAACATTATACAGAAGGGGTGCATCAGGCGTCTTCATGAAGTGCATTCTCCCATCTGCTGGGAAACGACTTCTGGAGGAGGTCCATGCTGGGCAATGTGGAGTACATGCGGCATCCAGAACACTAGTCGGGAAGGTCTTCAGGTCAGGATTCTATTGGCCAACGGCGAAGAGTGATGCAGCCGAGTTAGTTCAGAGGTGCGAAGCTTGCCAATACTTGTCAAAACAACAACATCTACCAGCACAGCAACTGCAGACCATACCAGTAACTTGGCCTTTCGCATGCTGGGGACTGGATATGATTGGACCTTTCAAGAAAGCTCAAGGAGGATACACTCATGTATTGGTAGCAATCAATAAATTCACTAAATGGATAGAGTTTAAGCCCATTGCCTCTTTGACCTCAGCTAAGGCCGTGGAATTCATACAAGACATAATATTCAGATTCGGGATACCAAACAGCATCATAACCGACCTAGGATCCAATTTCACAAGTTCAGAATTCTTCGATTTCTGCGAGCAAAAAGGCATTCAGATCAAGTATGCTTCGGTAGCGCACCCGAGAGCCAACGGGCAAGTTGAGCGAGCCAACGGGATGATACTGGAGGCACTCAGGAAAAAGGTCTTCGATAAGAATGAAAAGTTCGCAGGAAAATGGATAAGGGAATTGCCCTATGTCGTCTGGAGCCTAAGAACCCAACCTAGCCGAGCTCTGCATGGAAACACTCCTTTCTTCATGGTCTATGGGTCGGAGGCAGTGTTACCCGCTGATCTCAAATTTGGAGCACCAAGGTTGATCTTCGAAAACATAGCAGAAGTCGAAGCCACTAGGCTGGAGGACATTGATGTACTCGAAGAAGAACGGCTGAACGCAGTAATTCAATCAGCACGGTACTAGCAGACTCTGAGACGCTATCACGACAAAGCCGTGCAACAACGATCCTTCTCAGTAGGAGATCTCGTCCTCCACCGAATTCTAACGGGGGAGGGACGGCACAAGTTGTCGCCCTTATGGGAAGGACCCTTCGTGGTAGCAGAAGTCACTCGGCCAGGATCATATCGTCTCACTCAGATGGATGGCACAGAAGTCGGGAACTCCTGGAACATAGAACACCTCAGGAGGTTTTATCCCTAGCTGTATTTCAAAAGCTATCGGGACGACGATGTACTCTGTAAAATGGAAATATGTCATCAATAAAGAAAGGCTTCAAAGATACTCAGTTTGTTCACGGTTGACTTGCATTCTTACTTAACTCGGGGTGACCACTATGCCCTGCTAACGGAGCAATCGGCTTAAGTCGGCAACGACTTAAGGCGGTGCAACATGCTCACGCTTACTTGACTCGGGGTGACCACTATGCCCTGCTAACGGAGCAATCGGCTTAAGTCGGCAATGACTTAAGGCGGTGCAACATGCTCACGCTTACTTGACTCGGGGTGACCACTATGCCCTACTAACGGAGCAATCGGCTTAAGTCGGCAACGACTTAAGGCGGTGCAACATGCTCACGCTTACTTGACTCGGGGTGACCACTATGCCCTGCTAACGGAGCAATCGGCTTAAGTCGGCAACGGCTTAAGGCGGTGCAACATGCTCACGCTTACTTGACTCGGGGTGACCACTATGCCCTGCTAACGGAGCAATCGGCTTAAGTCGGCAACGACTTAAGGCGGTGCAACATGTTCATGCTTACTTAACTCGGGGTGACCACTATGCCCTGCTAACGGAGCAATCGGCTTAAGTCGGCAACGACTTAAGGCGGTGCAACATGCTCACGCTTACTTGACCCGGGGTGACCACTATGCCCTGCTAACGGAGCAATCGGCTTAAGTCGGTAACGACTTAAGGTGGTGCAACATGCTCGCGCCTACGCAATTCAGGGTGACCACTATGCCCTATTAGAAGCAATCGACTTAAGTCAGTGGCGACTTAAGGCGATTTGACGAGATCACAATTGCTCATATAAGGATGGCTTCTATATCCCGCAAACAAATTTCAAAACCATCGCACATCATTTTACTACTACAAATTTATGAACTGATGAATTCTGAAACAATATGAAAATAACAATATCGTCCAAATACTGAAATGACGTCCTCTAACAAATGTCTGACCATGCTAACCGCACGCTCAAAGCACGCAAAGTTGTCGGCGTTTCGAGACCGGGGGGTCCCTAAGCCGACGAGTGAGTGTGCCGCGTGCCCCAGCCCAGATGGGTCGAGCGCGTGGGCGAGCGTGAAGGGGGGAAGAGCGAGGTGGCCGGAGCCGAGTCGTGAGGGAGGTGGAGATCCCGCGGCCTTCGTGTTCGTCCCGCGCCCAGGTCGGGTGCGCTTGCAGTAGGGGGTTACAAGCGTCCACGCGGGTGAGGGGAGCGAGCGGCCCCAAGAGAGCGCCTGCCCCTGCCCTCGTTCCCGCGGGGCCAACCTTCTCTAAGAAGGCCCTGGTCCTTCCTTTTATAGGCGTAAGGAGAGGATCCAGGTGTACAATGGGGGTACAGCAGAGTGCTACGTGTCTAGCGGGGGAGAGCTAGTGCCCTAAGTACATGCCAAGGTGGCAGCCGGAGAGATCTTGGCACCCAGCTGGTGTGGTGTCGTGGCTGTCGGAGGAGTAACGGAGCCTGGTGGAGGGATAGCTGTCGGAGCGGTTGGGCCCTTGCTGACGTCCCCCTGCTTCCGTAAGGGAGCTGAGAGCCGCCGTCGTCATGGGTCTAGCGGGGCGCCATCATTGCCTATCTGGCGGAGCTAGCCAGATGGGACGTCGGTCCTGTTCTCTGCGGCCCGAGTCGGCTCGGGGTAGGGTGATGATGGCGCTTCCTGTTGACGTGGCGGACTTGTGCCCTAGGTCGGGCGACGTGGAGGCTCCTCCGAAGCCAAGGTCGAGTCTGTCCTGCATGGCCGAGGCCGAGCCCGAGCTCCTGGGTCGGGCGAGGCGGAGGTCGTTCGGCAGAGGCCAGGGTGGAGTCCGACCCCTGGGGTCGGGCGAGGCGGAGTTCGTCGTCTTCCGGGGCCTTAGCCCGAGTCCGAGCCCTGGGTCGGGCGGAGCGGAGTTCGCCGTCTTCCGAGGCCTTAGCCCGAGTCTGAGCCCTGGGTCAGGCGGAGCGGAGTTCGCCGTCTTCCGGGGCCTTAGCCCGAGTCCGAGCCCTGGGTCGGGCGGAGCGGAGTTCGCCGTCTTCTGGGGCTTTAGCCCGAGTCCGAGCCCTAGGTCGGGCGGAGCGGAGTTCGCCGTCTTCCGGGGCTTTAGCCCAAGTCCGAGCCCTGGGTCGGGCGGAGCGGAGTTCGCCGTCTTTCGGGGCCTTAGCCCGAGTCCTTGCCCTGGGTCGGGCGGAGCTTCCTATGGCGCCTTTAGCAAGGCCTGGCTGCCTGTCAGTCTCACTCTGTCAAGTGGCACTGCAGTCGGGATGGCGCAGGCGGCGCTGTCCTTTTGTCAGACCGGTCAGTGGAGCGGCGAAGTGACGGCGGTCACTTCGGCTCTGCCAGGGGGCGCGTGTCAGGATAAAGGTGCCAGGCTACCTTTGCGTTAAATGCCCCTATGACTTGGTCGGTCGGCGCGGCGATTTAGTCAGGGTTGCTTCTTAACGAAGGCAAGGCCTCGGGCGAGCCGGAGATGCGTCTGCCGTAGAAAAGGGGGCTTCGGGCGAGACGGAAACACCTCAGGGTCGGCTGCCCTTGCCCGAGGCTAGGCTCGGGCGAGGCGTGATCGAGTCGCTCATATGGACTGATCCCTGACTTAATCGCACCCATCAGGCCTCTGCAGCTTTATGCTGATGGGGGTTACCAGCTGAGAATTAGGCGTCTTGAGGGTACCCCTAATTATGGTCCCCAACAGTAGCCCCCGAGCCTCGAAGGGAGTGTTAGCACTCGCTTGGAGGCTTTCGTCGCACTTTTTTGCAAGGGGACCAGCCTTTCTCGGTTGCATTTTGTTCCGATGGGTGCGCGCGAGCGCACCCGCCGGGTGTAGCCCTCAAGGCCTCGGAGGAGTGGTTTCACTCCTTCGAGGGCTTAATGCCTTGCGTAATGCTTCGGCTGGTCTAGTGGTTCCCTCATGCGAACTGGCCGTAGCCCGGGTGCACTGTCGGGGCCCAAGTTCTCGGGCTGGTATGTTGACGCTGTCAACGGTTTGGCCGGAGCCGGGTTTGCGAGAGCAGCCCCCGAGCCTCCGCACAGGGCGAGAGGGCGATCAGGGACAGACTCGGCTTTTTTACATATGCCCCTACGTCGCCTTTCCGCAAGGAGGAGGGGGGGGAGAGCGCCATGTTACCCTCGATGGGCACCGAACATGGTGTCTCCGGTGAGCTGCAAGCGGGTAATCCGAGTGGACGTCCGTGCCCCGTTCATTGGGGGTCGGCTAGGGGCCCGGAGGCACGCCCAAAAGTACCTGCGGGTGATCTGCCGGACCCGGTCCCCTGGCGACGGGGTCCGAGGGCTCGATGCCTCCCTCCGATGGGATTCCGTTACAGGATCGTTCCCGCTGGTCTCGGAAATGTCCTAGGGTACCTCGGGAGCGCAGCCCGAGCCTCGGTTATGTATCGAACGTACCCCTGGTCATCCCTCGCTCGGTGTCTGAGGCGACTGTGAACCCTTCGGGGGGCCAGCCTTCGAACCCCTGATCAGTAATGGGCGCGGAGCCCGAGTAGCCTGAGGCGGCCGTGGAACCTTTCGGGGGGCTGACCTTCGAACCTCTGACCAGTAGTGGGTGTCGGGCCCACGCGATCTGAGGCGGCTGTTGAACCCTTCGGGGGGCCAGCCTTCGAACCCCTGATCAGTAAGGAGGCTCGGAGCCTAGTTCCTTCACGGGGAAGGATCCCTTTAGGGGTATCCCCTTTCCCGGTCCCTGTTGCAAGAGATAGAGAAAGAGGAAAAAGGAAAAAGGATACGAAATTGAACGACGCGGCGTACCTTTTTTGGCGCGGTTGTTTTGGCGAAGGCGAAGCGTCGCCAGCTGCTCCTGCCAGAAGCGCCGCCTGTCCAACTGCGGATTTAATGCGACGGGGCGAGTAGTTGGCGAGGCTGCCGTTGCGCGTGCGCGAGCCGTTCGAGGAATGGGTCACGGGCGCGCCGTCTTCATGCCGTGAGAGGGGGTTCTCTCACTGCCTCCGGATGGGACGTGAGCTTGGCTGACGGCGTGACCGCTGCTCCCGTGTGCCTGCCACCGTCATTACTGCCGGCCCACTTTTGACCGCGTTTGACCGCTGCGTCAGGCCGGCGCTGCTGGGCCACGCGCTGGGTCGCCTCGGGTCGCGGTATCGGTTCCGCAATCGAGGAGGTGCGGCGGTGGCGCAAGTGGTACAGTTGCTTGCATGCAGCATCCGGCGCGCCGGTCGCGCGACGCGTGGGCTTGGGCCTCCGTGCTGGCATGTCAGGAGTCGGAGAGGCGCGACCACTTGGCGCGGTTGCATGTCGCCTGCATGGCTGCCTGCCCCTTTCGCCCGTTGGTCTGGGCAAAAGTGGAGGGTCACTTGTAACCGCTGGGTGGTTGCGTGCGCCGTGCGTGGCGGTTTGGCTTCTTCTGCTCGGAGCCGGTCTGCATGACACGCGGGACCCAGCCCCTGCGCCGCAGGGGAGGGCTTTGGAGGCGTGTTGGAGAAGACTCAGCCCGTGACGGTTGGGGGCGCAAGCAGGGAGAGTCGCCTTTAAAAGGATGGCGACCCCTTCCGTAAGGCGACCACGTCTTCTTCCTCCCTTATGCACTGTGTTTTTCCACCTTCCAAGCCCCCGGATGGGGGGAGCCGCCGTCTTTTTCGCCTCATCGTTGGAGGAACGCAACTCGGTGGGAGTTGGTACCTTTCAGCCATCGTTCGGCTTCAAGGATTTTCATCATGCAGCCCGGCTGCACCCCTCCACCGGCGGTCACCCAAGATGGTGACCTCCGGCTTGATGGTGGGGGAAAGCGAGCCGGGCTGCGGCCTCTGCCCCTCCCTCAGCCTCAAGGATTTTCATCACCAGGGCTGGGGAGGGGAGTGTGCCGAGTTGAGGTCGGCCCCTGCGTGGGCGGTGGCCCCCTCCTTCCCTCAGTGATCGGGGGGAAGGGCGGGAGTCGTCCCTGGCGCTGACAGCTGCACCGTGCCCGGCTCGCCGAGCCGAGCGGCTTCGGAGCTGCTCCCGGTGCCGCCTCCCGCCACGGCAGCTGGAAGAGGTTCTTCCGCCGGCGCGACAGCCAAGGCTGGCCATGGACCGACCTCCAACTCTACGGCCTTCTGCCCGTCCTTGCCTCTCGAGTTTGGGCAAGGGCGGGGGCCTCCCAGCAACAGCATCCGCCCTGAGGTCATCACTGCTGCTGTTCGGCCTCCCGGGGCAGGAGTCTTCATCGTCGCCGCTGCTGGGGCGGGCGATGACAAGCCGTTCGTCGGTCTTCTGTTGCTCCGCAGGCCCACCCCTATCGAGTGGGGTTGTTCGTACCTGCGGAGGGGGAACCGGAGTTCCGTTTGTAATGGCACTTCGAATGCCAGGGTTTTTTATTCATTTCGGCTTTCGGGGCCTGAACATGTATGTAACTTCGGCACGGAGCCGTGTTTTTTCCTTATTTTTGAGCACTAAGACTCGCATGTTGACTATCTGAACCGCTTCACCAAGCATGAGTCACCCCGTGTCAAGGTGACGAGTGAGGTATCCGTATCCCGGAGGCGTAGGAGTCCCTCGGCTCGGTCGGCCTTGCTGTCCGAGGTTCCTCTAGCTTAGTTAAAGAGACCCCTCGGCCGCTCTTCGTCGAGCCGAGGCCAGGGGTAGCGATATCAGTATGAATAGAGGCGGAGTTGGCTCGAAAATGAAACCTGGTTGGCCGGAGCCTAGCCGGGTTGTCCGTTGGCAGGGTCGACGTCGGAGTTGATCAGCCGAGGCTTCGGACCGGGCTGGCGCCCTCGGAAGATGGTTGGCCGAGGCCCTGGAGGTGGCCGGCCGAGCCGCCTGCCCGGGCCGGATTCTCGGAGAAGTCTCCGGCAGCGATAGCCCGGGCGTGGTGATGACGTCGTCCTTCGGAGCGGAGACCCTCGGACCGCGTCGCCGTCCGAGGCTAGGTCGGGCCTCGCCGAAGGTGCCGTCGATGCCGAGGGTGCTGCTGCCCCCTTCCAGCGTCAAGACCCAAGCCTGCAGGATTAGATTGTCTTGTAGCGTGTGCCTTGTGCGGCCGTCGAGGCCAGAACACACACCCTCGCTGCGTTGTAAAGCTGCGTCTCTTTTCCTCTTGTTTCGAGTATCTGGACTCTTTGTCGGTAGCAGGGATGTTTGTGCGAGCGAGAGTTGCTTCTCGCGGAAGGTGATGAGTGAGGTATCCGTATCCCGGAGGCGTGGGAGTCCCTCGGCTCAGTCGGCCTTGCCGCTTACGCGTACTTTCACCCGTCCATGAGGCCCTGTCACCGACTCGGTCGAGAAGGCTCGAAGGATCGCTTCGGCAGAAGGGCTTCCGAACGTAAAGACTTGTTCGATCCGCGGTGCCACTTTATCCGAACGCGAGTTACTTATCGCAGAAGGTGATGAGTGAGGTATCCGTATCCCGGAGGCGTAGGAGTCCCTCGGCTCGGTCAGCCTTGACTGCTTACGTGTACTCCGTCGTTTCCAGGACCCACTTTTCGAAGTAGTCAAAAGGCACGAAAGATATTCTGGTAGAAGAGATTTTTTTCGAGGAAAATTTTGACGCAGAGGGGGTTTCCCCCTTTTAGCCCCCGAGGGAGGGTCGAGCTTTGCCGAGGCGAGGCCGACCCTTCCTTGTTGACTAAACTTTGCGTGAGTGCAAGGTATATGAACAACTTGGAAACATCTTAAGGGTAGAAGCGACGTAGTTGTTGGATGTTCCAAGCGTTGCCATAGACCTCACCCTGACTGTTGGCCAGCTTGTACGTTCCGGGCTTCAGAACTTTGGCGATGACGAATGGCCCCTCCCAGGGGGGCGTGAGCTTGTGCCTCCCTCGGGCGTCTTGCCGCAGCCGAAGCACCAGGTCGCCCACCTGGAGGTCTCGGGGTCGGACCCCTCGGGCGTGGTAGCGTCGCAGGGACTGCTGATACCGCGCCGAGTGTAGTAAGGCCCTGTCTCGGGCCTCTTCCAGCTGGTCCAGCGAGTCTTCTCGGCTAGCTTGGTTGCTTTGGTCGTCGTAGGCCCTCGTCCTCGGGGAGCTGTATTCCAGGTCCGTGGGCAAGACGGCCTCGGCCCCGTAGACCAGGAAGAACGGCGTGAAACCCGTGGCTCGGCTCGGCGTCGTCCTCAGGCTCCAGACCACCGAGGGGAGTTCCTTCATCCATCGCTTGCCGAACTTGTTGAGGTCGTTGTAAATCCGAGGCTTGAGCCCTTGTAGTATCATGCCATTGGCACGCTCTACCTGCCCATTCAACATGGGATGAGCTACGGCAGCCCAGTCCACCCGGATGTTGTGATCCTCGCAAAAATCCAAGAATTTTTTGCCGGTGAACTGGGTGCCGTTGTCGGTGATGATGGAGTTTGGGACCCCGAAGCGATGGATGATGTTGGTGAAGAACGCCACCGCCTGCTCGGACCTGATGTTGTTCAGGGGTCGGACCTCGATCCACTTGGAGAATTTGTCGACGGCGACCAGCAGGTGCGTGTAGCCCCCGGACGCCTTCTGCAGAGGGCCGACGAGGTCCAGACCCCACACAGCGAAGGGCCAGGTGATGGGTATCGTCTGCAGAGCCTGAGCGGGCAGGTGGGTCTGCTTCGCATAGAATTGACACCCCTTCGCAGGTGCGGACAATTCTAGTGGCGTCAGTCACCGCCGTCGGCCAGTAGAAGCCTTGCCGGAAAGCGTTTCCGACGAGGGCTCGAGGCGCTGCATGATGGCCGCAAGCCCCCGAGTGTATCTCTTGCAGGAGTTCCTGACCTTCGGCGATGGAGATGCACCGCTGGAGGATGCCTGAGGGGCTGCGGTGGTAGAGCTCCTTCTCATCGCCTAGCAAGACGAACGACTTGGCGCGTCGCGCTACCCGTCGTGCCTCGGCCTGGTCGAGGGTAGCTCTCCTTGGCGGAGATATTGCAGGTACGGGGCTTGCCAATCTTGATCGGGCGCGACCCCGCTCCGCTCCTCCTCGATGCGCAGCGCCTCGCCCTCGGGGGCCGAGGGTTCCTCGGGCTGAACCGAGGACGGCTCGGGCTGGGCCGAGGTTACCTCGGACGGGGCCGAGGGCTCCTCGGGCTCGGGCGTGTCGCTGATCTTGACGGAGGGTTGATGCAGATCCCGGGAGAAGACGTCCGGGGGAACCGTCGTTCGCCCCGAGGCTATCTTTGCCAGCTCGTCCGCAGTCTCGTTGTAGCGCCGGGCGATGTGGTTAAGCTCGAGCCCGTAGAACTTGTCTTCCAGGCGTCGAACCTGATCACAGTAGGCCTCCATCTTCGGGTCGCGGCAGTGGGAGTTCTTCATGACCTGGTCGATGACGAGCTGCGAGTCGCCGCGAGCGTCGAGGCATCGGACCCCTAGCTCGATGGTGATTCGCAATCCATTGATCAGAGCTTCGTACTCAGCCACGTTGTTGGACGCCGGGAAATGGAGGCGCAACACGTAGCGCAGGTGTTTCCCGAGGGGCGAGACAAAGAGCAGGCCCGCGCCGGCTCCCGTCTTCATCAGCGACCCGTCGAAAAACATGGTCCAGAGCTCCGGTTGGATCGGAGCCGTCGGCAACTGGGTGTCGACCCATTCGGCTACGAAGTCCGCCAGTACCTGGGACTTGATGGCCTTCCGAGGGGCGAACGAGATTGTCTCGCCCATGATTTCCACCACCCACTTTGCGATCCGCCCCGAGGCCTCTCGGCACTAGATGATCTCCCCCAGGGGGAAGGATGACACCACAGTTACCGGATGAGACTCGAAAGTAATGTCGCAACTTTCGCCTCGTCAGGATCACTGCATACAGTAGCTTCTGAACTTGTGGGTAGCGGATTTTGGTTTCGGACAGCACCTCGCTGACGAAGTAAACTGGCCTCTGAATGGGCAATGCATGCCCATCTTCTTGCCTTTCGACCACGATCGCGGCGCTAACCACCTGAGTGGTAGCGGCGACGTAGACCAAGAGGGCTTCTCCATCAGCTGGGGGTACCAAGACGGGCGCCTGGGTGAGGAGCGCCTTCAGGTTCCCGAGAGCTTCCTCGGCCTCGGGGGTCCAAGTGAAGCACTCGGCCTTCCTTAAGAGACGGTACAGAGGCAGGCCTCTTTCGCCGAGGCGCGAGATGAAACGGCTCAAGGCCGCGAGACATCCCATGACCCTCTGTACGCCTTTTAAGTCCTTGATGGGCCCCATGCTGGTGATGGCTGCGATCTTCTCCGGGTTGGCTTCGATGCCCCGCTCGGAGACGATGAATCCCAGGAGCATGCCTCGGGGTACCCCGAAGACACACTTCTCGGGATTGAGCTTGACGTCCTTTGCCTTGAGACACCGGAATGTCACTTCAAGGTCGAAGAGAAGGTCGGAGGCTTTCCTCGTCTTGACTACGATGTCATCGACGTAGGCCTCGACCGTGCGACCGATGTGTTCGCCGAACACATGGTTCATGCACCGCTGGTACGTTGCACCCGCGTTCCTCAAACCGAACGGCATGGTGACATAGCAGTACATGCCGAAGGGCGTGATGAAAGAAGTCGCGAGCTGGTCGGACTCTTTCATCTTGATTTGATGATACCCTGAGTAGGCATCAAGGAAAGACAGGGTTTCGCACCCCGCAGTGGAATCCACGATTTGATCGATGCGAGGTAGAGGGTAGGGAACCTTCGGACATGCTTTGTTGAGACCAGTGTAGTCTACACACATCCGCCATTTCCCCCCTTTTCTTCCTCACAAGCACAGGGTTGGCAAGCCATTCGGGATGGAATACCTCTTTGATGAACCCTGCTGCCATCAGCTTGTGGATCTCCTCGCCTATCACCCTGCGCCTTTCCTCGTCGAATCGGCGCAGAGGCTACCTGACCGGTCGGGCTCCGGCCCGAATATCCAGCGAGTGCTCGGCGACATCCCTCGGTATGCCGGGCATGTCCCGAGGGACTCCACGCAAAGACGTCGGCGTTCGCGCGGAGAAAAGTCGACGAGCACTGCTTCCTATTTGGGGTCGAGCCCAGAACCGATCCGGATCTGCTTGGAGGTGTCGCCACTGGGGTCGAGAGGGACGGGCCTTAACCGTCTCCGCTGGCTCGAAGTTGCCAGCGTGTCGCTTCACGTCCGGCACCTCTCGGGAGAGGTTTTCCAGGTCGGCGATGAGGGCCTCGGACTCGGCGAGGGCCTCGGCGTACTCCACGCACTCCACATCGCACTCGAAAGCGTGTTGTACGTGGGGCCAACGGTGATGACCCCGTTGGGGCCCGGCATCTTGAGCTTCAGGTAGGTGTAGTTGGGGATGGCCATGAACTTCGCATAGCATGGCCTCCCCAATACTGCGTGGTAGGTTCCTCGGAACCCGACCACCTCGAACGTCAAAGTCTCCCTTCGGAAGTTGGAGGGTGTTCCGAAGCAGACAGGAAGGTCGAGCCGTCCGAGGGGCTGGACGCGCTTCCTAGGGATGATCCCGTGGAAGGGCGCAGCGCCTGCTCGGACGGAGGATAGATCGACGCGCAGGAGCCTGAGGGTCTCGGCGTAGATGATATTGAGGCAGCTGCCCCCATCCATCAGGACCTTGGTGAGCCTGACGTCGCCGATGATGGGATCGACGACGAGCGGGTACTTCCCCGGGCCCGGCACGTGGTCGGGTGGTCATCTTGGTCGAAGGTGATGGGCTTGTCGGACCAGTCTAGGTAGACTGGCGCCGCCACCTTCACCGAGCAGACCTCCCGACGCTCTCGCTTGCGATGCCGAGCCGAGGCATTCGCCGCATGCCCTCCGCAGATCATGAAGCAGTCGCGGACCTCGGGGAACTCTCCTGCTTGGTGATCTTCCTTTTTGTCGTCGTCGCGGGCCCTGCCACCCTCTGCGGGTGGCCCGGTGGAAGTGGCGCCGAAGCATGACGCACTCCTCAAGGGTGTGCTTAACGGGCCCCTGATGGTAAGGGCACGTCTCCTTGAGCATCTTGTCGAAGAGGTTGGCACCTCCGGGGGGCTTCCGAGGGTTCTTGTACTCGGCGGCGGCGACAAGGTCTGCGTCGGCGGCGTCGCGTTTCGCTTGCGACTTCCTCCTGCCTTTCTTCTTGGCGCCGAGCGGAGCAGACGCCTCGGGAGCATCCTCCGACGGGCGGCCCTGGGGCTGCTTGTCCTTTCGGAAGATGGCCTCGACGCCTCCTGGCCAGAGGCAAACTTGGTGGCGATGTCCATCAGCTCGCTCGCCCTGGTGGGGGTCTTGCGACCCAACTTACTCACCAGGTCATGGCAGGTGGTGCCGGCAAGGAACGCGCCGATGACATCGGAGTCGGTGATGTTGGGCAGCTCGGTGCGCTGCTTCGAGAACCGCCGGATGTAGTCCCGAAGAGACTCTCCCGGCTGTTGCCGGCAGCTTCGGAGGTCCCAGGAATTCCCGGGGCGCACGTACGTGCCCTGGAAGTTGCCGGCGAAAGCTTGGACCAAATCCTCCCAGTTGGAAATCTGCCCTGGAGGCAGGTGCTCCAACCAAGCGCGAGCAGTGTCGGAGAGGAACAGGGGGAGGTTGCGGATGATGAGGTTGTCGTCGTCCGTTCCACCCAGTTGACAGGCCAGGTGGTAATCCGAGAGCCACAATTCCGGTCTTGTTTCCCCCGAGTACTTTGTGATAGTAGTCGGGGGTCGGAATCGGGCCGGAAACGGCGCCCGCCGAATGGCTCGGCTGAAGACCTGCGGACCGGGTGGTTCGGGCGAGGGACTCCGATCCTCCCCGCTGTCGTAGCGTCCCCCACGCCTGGGGTGATAGCCTCGGCGCACCCTTTCGTCGAGGCGGGCCCGACGGTCGCGATGAGGGGGCTCGTCGCCGAGGTGGCCCGGAGCCGCAGGCGCGGTGTTGCGCGTGCGCCCGGTGTAGACCGAGGCTTCCCGCACGAGTCGGGAAGTCGCGGCACGAGGTTCCGAGGGGTACCCCTGCCTTCGGGAGGCAGAGCTCTCGGCCCGACGGGCCGCAGCGCCTTCCAGGAGATGCTTGAGCTCTCCCTGGATTCGCCGGCCCTCGGTGGTTGATGACTCCGGCATCGCGCGGAGGAGCATCGCTGCGGCTGCCAGGTCCTGACCGGTCCCGCTGGATGCGGGTGGCGGCCTGTCCCTGGCATCGTTGGCGATGCGGTGCTGGAGACCTTGGGGCAGGTGACGTATTTCTCCGGCCGGGGGCTGGCCCATACCTGCCCGACGTCCCGGCGGATCGACTCGAGCGCTCCTGCCCCCTCGTCGAGCCCGGCCTGCGCCCCGCGGACTTGCTCGAGCTGTGGGTGACCCCCCGCCGGAACGGGGACCACAGCTAGCTCCCGCGGGATGTCGGCGCGAGGCACTGGCCTAGGGAGATCACCATCCTCCGGCATGCCGAGACGGTTGCCTCCGGAGGGATCCCCTAGCTCGACGTGGAAACATTCGCGGCTCGGGCCGCAGTCCTTGTCGTCAAGGCTGCGGCTGCCGTCGGAACAGTTGGAGAGGCAGTAGTTGCATGCGGTCATGAAGTCCCGCATGGCACTGGGGTTGCCAAATCCAGAGAAATCCCAGCAGATGCTGGGGTCGTCATCTTCCTCAGACCCAGAGGGCTCGTAGGTCGAGACGCCCGTCAATCGGCCCCAAGGCGACCGCACACGAAACCCAAGAGAGGTTGTACTCGCCTCAACGTGA